>CM040910.1:36398788-36998788 GCA_023029165.1 Gobiocypris rarus
TCCCTCCCTACGAAGCTCAAACACACCGGCAAAATAAAAGATGTAGTCAATTCTTACTCAGATGGGTGAGAAATCTAATGAAACAGTTAGTTTTGCAAATAAACCTTAGCCATCAACATCATTCCTTCCCCCCTCTTTTCGCCACCGTCCATGTTTAGCTTGCAATCATCGCCGTGCCCGCGAGCTGCAAACACATTCTAATTCAGGCGCCAGCAGCAGGGGTCAGGCCCCGTGATCCTCAGGGCGATGAATTTATTCACTTAATCTGGGCTACACCTGTAGGTCACGCCAGGGGAATGCTAATCGCTCTGAGGGGAGGGCTGTCCGGCTCCTAATAGTGATCATCTGCATCTGAGGCCCATTCCCCAGGGTCCAAGGGGGCTGGGGGCCATCAGCAACAGCCCTGTCAACAGGGAGGCCAGGTAACCAGTGGCTGCCACCACATGTCTTCGCTGTCTAATGGGAGAAGGGTCCTTTCTTGATCGTTTTTGCTGCTGCAAACGCTACGTTCTCGGACAGAATAATTTGTTCCCAATTTGCATGGTCACATGTTTTGGTGGAAAAGCTCAGGGACTTGCTGGAGCAGGTGGCATTCAGACCCACTGCCAGATGCAGCTCTGTTTGGCCTTGAAACACAACAGAGAGAGCCACTTGCAACACATCTCTCCTTTTTTTTCTCTATAAAACAGAAATTGCAATCGGCACTGCTTAGGATGTTGGCAGCCATCCCTTCCGGTTAATATGCATGCAAAATTTATCATGAAGACCAACAAAAGAGGATGTTCTCCCTCCGGTTCCCGCTTATTTCCATGCAGTAGTGTGGTAGATCTATGCGAAAAATAATATTAATAATATGAAAATTAATCTATCTATCTATTTATCTATCTGTCTGTCTGTCTGTCCACCCATCATTTATCCACCCATATAAACAGTTCTTTAACATTCTTCAAAATATCTTTAAGCTTTTTTAGCAAACAGTAGAGCATTGCACCCCCACTGCCAAGTTCAAGTTAACCATGTGATAAAATGTATATAAAAGTGTATACAAGTGTAGTAATTAAATACATACTTCTATAAAAAAATGCAACGCAAATCACATAAAATCATACTAAAAAAGATTTTATAGCGCAAATAATTTAAACAATCTATATATTACTCTAGAGAGGGCTGTAGTACCCTGTCACCACTTCAAGACACAATACCCTCAGACAGACCCTTTGAATCAGTAAATCAGGTCTATAAAGGGTCTCATATTTTCCATCAGAGCCGTACCGGTCTGGACAGCCCCAAACGGTTTGTGCGTCGCACATATGACACCAAGCCCCCAAATCCTCAACAAGGTGCCCAATAACTTGTGAGCGTAAGCCAAATGACTACAGTATATGGCAGAAGAATAAACATTCTCTCTTTAGCCTGAGGTCCCACTTTTCATCTGTCAAGCATGTTTTAATAATTAATCTGTTTAATACACACTCAGCATCTGCCGGAGACAACTTGAAGCCTTCCACTCCAACCAGCAGACTCCCACTGAGGCTCTGCTCTGAGTTAAAGCATACAGGCTGAATTTCACGAACTGGATTCTGCCTCCCAAAACGTTTTGCGCTAACCGAATGAATCCTTAGCATGTTAGACACACATATGGATGCCTCCCCTGTGTGTGCTGTATGAGGCAAATGGAGAGAGTGTAAATTGAATGCATTTCTTTTTCCCCACACCATAGAAATGATGCGAGATTAAGCCCATGAATATATACATGGACCAGGGATGACCTGTCTGGAGATCGCTGATTTCCCAATGGGCTCAGGCTGACATGGCGGAGGCTCGGGCCTTGACGGAGGTGGGGAAATCTAAGCGCAGGACCAAATTGAACTTAATCTCATTGCTCATTGTGCTTAGGAAGACATGAAATTACACAATGGCCTTAATCGACCAGGAGCCATCCCAGGTTTTCCACGGAGACTCCGACAGGCTTCCCTTACGTTACGTTTACAGTCGAAATGCTGAAAGAGAGATGATTAAGATTGCAATTTTTCTCTCAGGAAGCCTTTAATAATGTCTTCTTGAACAATCAGAGGGTTAATGTGGAACAATCACAAACCAATAAGGCTCATCCGGCACGCCCGTCCTCGGGTAATCCAGGAAGATCCTTTTCCAGTGGCCCTGGGTGGAGGCAACATTGCGCTGATGCGCGTCTCCACCGTCAGAAGGAAGGATTCAATCAGTCCCCCGGGGTTGATTACACCCTTCTCGAAGTTTGGGCTCCCCCGCTAACAGGTGCTTCTTATTATGTTGATAGGAAGCCGTCACTGAAACGGTCATTAGCCATGTGACTGACATGGGCCTTGCTGAGCTGGCTGTGCTGGGAAACCTCATCCTCTGTGATTGAATGCCCACAGGCGTCCGTCATAGACCTCACTCTGCATTCTGCCGCAATAAAAAACACATTCAGAATTAAAACCACCGCGTTCACCAGTAGAAGCTATTTTCATCATAAATCTGCACTGTACCAAATCGGTTAATATCGTGTGCTTATATTCAGAAGATACTGTGGTAAAGAAGTAATGTTTATACAGTATTATCAGAAATCACTAGACATCAGTTGCAAAGAGAGATAATCAAAACACTTTTTTTTGGTAACTCCCTATGTAAGCATCTTTGGCTTTATGGGCCTTTGATACTTCCAACAAACAACAGTTGGGGCTTGATCATCTCAAAGTAACACAGAAATGTTTGGAATTTAGAAAAACACTGAGGCATGAGTGCACCAGAGGTTCTATAGGCCATCGTGTACCAGGAATGTCCTCATTATGGGTGGCAATTATGGGTTTGCTTACCGCTGCGCATCTTTTCAGGAAACCAATGAAACCATTGTGACCTACAACGCGTTGGCCGCTACAAGGCTGTCAAGTCCAGAAATAATTAGGCATCAAGATGAGGCCTTTTTTTATTCATGTCAAGGAACTCGGGAGACTCTGTAATGTAGTTAACATGCACGCTTCATGAATTTTCATCACATCAGAACACGGGTACAAGCACGCGCAGCAGAACAGAGCAACAGAGCTACCGAGAGGGCATATCTTTCACACACATTTCACTGGAGCACCACACACAATTGCATGTATGCATTGTAGTTACCTATTGCCCAATACAAACCAGTTCCTGTTTATCCAGCTCCTATGAAAGGCCCATTAATTAACATGGCTGTGATGTGACTGTAGCCGTTTCAAGGTTTCCCTGAACTGTTTGTTGCCTCGTTTTCCCTACTATGGTTATGACAGACATGTGGGCCATTATACACAAAGCAGAATTTCCCATCTGTCAACCTTGAAGATGTTTTGCACTTCAAATGAGTCGGAAGTTCTACGTTAAGCTGCTTAACAGGGTAGCGCAAAATTCAGAATTGACTCCATTTCAATTCATATGTTGGAAATCAGATTGAATTGGCCATATCCCACAGGAAGAACAGAATTGGAATTCAGAGAATTTCAAAGAAATTCATCATATCTATCTATTCATCTTCAAACTTCACAGCCTTTTATACTTTTTCAAAACTGTCAAACAAGGCAAAACCTTATTTGAAGCTCAATTTATGTCTTTGATTCAATTTTAACTTTCATTAATTTTAGTTAAAACTCTGCATCCTGTTTGCTACCTTAAAGTCCCTGTAAAGTCAAAATTAAACATGTGTTCTGAGTTTCTCACACCACAGATAAATGTGTTATTAACCAACTAGCCAAATTTGAATCATAAAAAAATCCGCTAAGTACATAAAATATCTTATCGAAATCTTGAAAAAATAAGCAGCATTCTCTGCTCTCAAACGCTGGGGGCGTGTCCGTTGATCGGCGCCGAAACCACGCCCACTCGTGGGAAAGCGGCCGTAAACACACAAGATAACAACAACACTCAAGTACAGCTCACGAGTCATGACGGCATCAGATGTCGGCGCGACGGGAGGATGAAGGTCGGGGCGGGAGATACGCGGTTCTGCCCCATTCTGCAGCGGATTATCAGTGAATCCCAGTTGTTGCCGATGAAAGTTTGTAAAACTATCCGGTGTAAAGACACTGCAGAGGCAGGTGTTGGTGGTGATCGTCAGCACTCCATCAAGGTAGCTGTTCACAAAATTAATCCACCTCTTCTTGAGATCGTCTTTTTGTTTTGTTTTGTAGGCTGTTTTGTAAGTTGTAGGCTGTAGTAACTAACGGTACTGACAGTCGGTACCGCAATCTAGCGGGTGAACTGATGCGAAATTGCGAATGTACTCTAGTTATGGGGGAGGGGCCACATGCCAAGCGGTTCCAGTGCGTCATCGAGCCACCGTTTTAACCCTGCCCAAAAAATCCGGAACACAGCGATGGTGAAAAACTTCTTAACGGTCTAACTTCTGAATTCAGTACTACATAGTTCACAGTCTTTGTAATGTGTTTCAACAATACATTTCTAATGTGTTTAGAAACAAATCTCAGAATTGCCTTAACAGGGACTTTAAATCAAAGTCAAAATTTGTAACACTTGAATGTAAAATACATTCTCAATTCAATTCTAAATGGTGCACAACTGTGCTAATCACCTCAATCATTGCTAAAGGAAAAGCATATCTTTATACAGACCAGCATTTACATGGTTAGTCAAAATGCAGTGTGACTGCTTTTCTAGGAAGCTACTGTAATTATACACACATTTGAGTTTCACAACCTTTTTATACAGCATTGACCACAAGCTTTAATGTGGTCATTATATAAAATGGGCAGGGGCGATCCATATTTTATAGTTTTTTCTTCTACCACTAGGCTGGCCCTCACCTCTACTGACCCTGACATTCCATTCAGCAAAGTGTCTGATATTAAAAAGATTGCTTTCATGCCTACCTAAGTAATATCATATGCTTCACATCAGAGCATGCTCCGGCTAGCCGAATTCCCAATGTATGGCAACTCAACTGACTCAACATGGCATGCATGCCTGTGGTCCACATGCTCACTCTCTTTCTCTTTCACACACACATATAGACACCCCACACTCCCATAGCCGCTCCCATCGCTTACAGCACGCAACACGTTGTTTTCCCCCCATTTACAGGAATGTCTCGAATTGTTTCCATTGTATGACCCTATTTTTGGATCAGAAACAGAACCTCTAGTCTAATACAAATTTTGGATGTAATTTTTAAACTTCTCAAGTGCTCAATTTGACTAGGCCCACACTTCCCACTGTGCTCAGAATACAGCAGCACCGATAGTTTTATCACCCTGTTAAAAGGCCTTTATATTGCTGCAGTGAACATGCTCAATTACCCAGACTCCCTGGGGCGTGGGGAAAACACACATCAGCTGGGCCTGATTTATTTCACTGTCCCACTGCAACCCCAAATTAAGAGACACCCTCTGTAACCAGCGAAGTATAACACAACAGACTGTCTGAGAGGACGTCTTCATTATATTAGCATCATCTAACACTTACAGTCCAGGCTTGAAATATTTCCTACATGATAGATCCCATTTATTCAATGATCTTCAAGACTCATTTTTTTTTTTTTCACCAGGGAACAATGACATCCACTTAAACCACAGATCATGTAGCGTACGTCTATTTAAAGACCCCATTTTGTGGCTTTTAATCCACGTCGGTTACCTTTGAGACCATCTACATTTACACATTTGGCAGACGCTTTTATCCAAAGCGACTTACGTTGCATTTAAGATATACATTTTATCAGTTCATGTTCCTGGCAATCAAACCCATGACCTTGACGTTGCTAGTACCATGCTATAGTGTTTTAGCTAGATGGAATACAGACCACAAACAAATGACTCCTGCACTCAGAGGCATATGCACATTGTTGTTAAAGATGCAGAATATATCAGTTATCATACAATATCAGAGATCAGTATCAGATGATATTGGATATTCAATTGTGCGTGCTCATTTACCCTGTTCATTTAGAAAATGTAGACCTTTGATGTTATGTAACTCACTTAAAGTTCATCTTGAATAACACTAATCATTTATTAATACTGTTAAATGTAATCTTTAGCAAATCTTAAAATGAATGTTCATTTTGCATATTGTACATTATAATGTTGTGATGCCTAAATTCCCTTGTAGCATTTAAAACGACTGATTTTAGTTTTTAGAGCTTACTTTCTTTAGACAAAATAGCACAACATTTTAATATCTGCCATTAATCAAATATCAATCATAACATGAAAGTAATTATCGGCTATTTCATGCATTCTGACTTATTTACACTGTTAAAGAGTTGGATTCTCATACATGGCGAAAATTTCTAGTTGGACATATGAGTATTTCTGTGCCAAATACATTCATTCAGGATTTAAACAAGTTTCGGAAAGTTTTTTTTTAAGTATGGCGATGTATGGCTTCATAAAGGGCGGATTTTCTTCTATGGGCACTTCTCCCGGATGAGTGTGTGCACACATCAGCCAGAGCGAGAGCAAGAGCTCGCCCATCAGCGAGCTTTGTTCGGGTCATGGAAGCCGTCGGCAACGCTGTCATTTTGGTTTTAGACCATAAAATCAACAATGTCACTAAAGAAGTGTGTTTTTGGTTGTGAGGGTAATATAACCATGTTCAGCTTCCCAAATAACCCAGCGTTAAGGAAACAGTGGGTGCAGTTTGCATTTCCGGAGCAGCAAAAGAGTTCTGCAAGTGTGTTTGTTTGTTCCCGGTCATGAGTCGAAACCGCAGGCAGTGAGTGAAACTGACATCAAATGTCTGTGTTTTGTTGGCAGTCGGCGAATAAGTGCAAATAATGTAACAACAACATGAACGTATAGTTAATCGAAAGTTATCCAGGGATAATGCCATGATATACACTCACCTAAAGGATTATTAGGAACCTGTTCAATTTCTCATTAATGCAATTATCTAATCAACCAATCACATGGCAGTTGCTTCAATGCATTTAGGGGTGTGGTCCTGGTCAAGACAAACTCCTGAACTCCAAACTGAATGTCAGAATGGGAAAGAAAGGTGATTTAAGCAATTTTGGGGGTGGCATGGTTGTTGGTCCCAGGCGGTCTGAGTATTTCACAATCTGCTCAGTTACTGGGATTTTCAGGCACAACCATTTCTAGGGTTTACAAAGAATGGTGTGAAAAGGGAAAAACATCCAGTATGTGGCAGTCCTGTGGGCGAAAATGCCTTGTTGATGCTAGAGGTCAGAGGAGAATGGGCCGAATGATTCAAGCTGATAGAAGAGCAACTTAGACTGAAATAACCACACGTTACAACCAAGGTATGCAGCAAAGCATTTGTGAAGCCACAACACGCACAACCTTGAGGCGGATGGGCTACAACAGCAGAAGACCCCACCGGGTACCACTCATCTCCACTACAAATAGGAAAAAGAGGCTACAATTTGCGAAAGCTCACCAAAATTGGACAGTTGAAGACTGGAAAAATGTTGCCTGGTCTGATGAGTCTTGATTTCTGTTGAGACATTCAGATGGTAGAGTCAGAATTTGGCGTAAACAGAATGAGAACATGGATCCTTCATGCCTTGTTACCACTGTGCAGGCTGGTGGTGGTGGTGTAATGGTGTGGGGGATGTTTTCTTGGCACAATTTAGGCCCCTTAGTGCCAATTGGGCAATTAAATGCCACGGCCTACCTGAGCATTGAGTTTCCAACCATGTCCATCCCTTTTTGACCACCATGTACCCATCCTCTGATGGCTACTTCCAGCAGGATAATGCACCATGTCGCAAAGCTTGAATCATTTCAAATTAGTTTCTTGAACATGACAATGAGTTCACTGTACTTAAATGGACCCCACAGTCACCAGATCTCAAACCAATAGAGCATCTTTGGGATGTGGTGGAGCAGGCCGTGCCCTGGATGTGCATCCCACAAATCTCCATCAACTGTAAGATGCTATCCTATCAATATGGGCCAACATTTCTAAAGAATGCTTTCAGCACCTTGTTGAATCAATGCCACGTAGAATTAAGGAAGTTCTGAATGCGAAAGGGGGTCAATAACAGTATTAGTATGGTGTTCCTAATAATCCAATTCCTAATAATCCAATAACAAATTCCTCCGATGATGCAAATATCATCATTTTGCGTCATCTGAGGATTTTTTGGCCAGAGACTAAAGACTACAGCCAGCAGGAGGCACTATTTCTGCATGTTTTCATCATCGCACTCACAGCGTTCGGAGAGCTGCGGGAATTCATGTAAACGGAGCAGTGGAGAGCAAAGTGAGTGTTTCAACTTTTCAAATTAATTCCTATGAAAGTTAAGCTTCCAAAGACATGAACTGAAAATGCGCCAGACTGAACACATGCTGTGAATGTATGCGGCCGCGAATCCTGTGATTACCTAATTTGATGAATATAATCTGACTCCTGCTGTGTTTGTGCCGTGACACTCAATCGGCTCACTCACAATATATTGAACAGACACGTTCAGTTTTTAATTGTATTGTCTCTAACTGAACTGATTTTATGAAAATGAACGCGGTGGGCAAGTGATCCAGTAAACCTTGCCTAGAGTGGCCAGAGAAGTGCATTCTGGGAATTGTTGTCTTTCATCTCCATGAGACAAAAATACATTTTCTGTGTTTTCTCAGTCTAGAAGGCACTAAATTCAAAAATAATTTCACATTTCTACTACATTAATGACCCAGTTTAAATACAGATTCATCTTCCCAGCACTGTACTCCTTTAATCATTACCCCTTTAATCATTACTGAGTATCTGTCTTTTGCAAATATGATAAAACTAAAGACTCTTCAGAGATATGAAGGAGGCAATACTACTCTATAGTTACTCAAGATTAACATGAGATTGGCAGAGACTGTGTGTGTTATGTACCCTTTAAAAAAATTACAAGCCCTCAATATGTCCCACTTTAACATCCTGTTTCAAAAGGAAATATTGTGCTTGTTAAGCTGCTTAATGGGTTCCTAAATACAGCTTTTCAACTTCCATGTGTATTGGATGTATTTCATTACCTGGGAATATAAATCTGCTTATGACATGTTGGAGAGCCTGATCTACTGTAAATAGACAACAGGAAGAAAATGCTAACATGAAGTATGCCATCTACATAGGCTACACGCTGTTGGGATCTTAACATTTTCAGAAACAAGTTCAGACTGTTGGGATCTTAACATTTTCAGAAACAAGTTCAGGTCGACACGACACACTCTAATGTGAGCGGTGCAGGAACTCAGGATTTGCTCTATGACGTGTGGCCAAAGGAACATGTGCACAGGGACGCACGCACACACACCCTTGTGATGCGGAATACATTTCTCTGCACTTTGTTAGCTTGCCAAGACCCTGCAGCTCCATGCCATTCCTGCCTTCATTACAATGCTCCGGTGTCTGCTGTCATCTTCTGCATCTCTTATGGCATATTTATTGATTCTTATTAATAGACTCTTGACTTAAAGTGTGACCCCATTAGATCATTCTATCTAAAGGCAGTCATGAGACTGCTCTGGTTCCCAGGAGAGATGCCAGGACCCGTCATTGCTAATCAGCTGGAGTTCACAGCCAGCCAAGAGGGGAAGGGGCGAGAAGGAGAAGAAGACGAGAGAGAGAGTAGTGGAGGAGAGGTGGATCAATGAGGCCTTGGTGAACACAGACCCCTGCTTAGGGAAGTTGAGAAATTATTCCTGTTTTATGATCACAGCGGGACATAACATGGACAGCTTTAAAGACCTGCTACTAAAAGAAGTTAATAGTTTTCAAAATTGCTCCGTTTGAAGCATATACCATAACACAAGTTCACTTTTCTGCCTTCATATTAATTTACAGACACTATATATTACTATTCACAAAAATAAACCCACAAAATGTGCAACAGTTCATTGGATCAATCGATTTTGGATTTATCTATTTTTTTAGTTTACACCCCCCAAAAATTGCTTGACTGTTGTACAACTCTGGCCAGCAATTCAATGTCATCGATGCAATGAGATATTGGTTATGAAGGCTGTCAGTTTTGTAATGTTTCTTAATTATATGCACAAAAATAATAAATGTATTATACAGGTCCTTCTCAAAAAATTAGCATATTGTGATAAAAGTTCATTATTTTCCATAATGTAATGATAAAAATTTAACTTTCATATATTTTAGATGCCAGGTCGTGCTGAAAAACGAAATCTTCATCTCCATAAAGCTTTTCAGCAGATGGAAGCATGAAGTGCTCCAAAATCTCCTAATAGCTAGCTGCATTGACCCTGCCCTTGATAAAACACAGTGGACCAACACCAGCAGCTGACATGGCACCCCAGACCATCACTGACTGTGGGTACTTGACACTGGACTTCAGGCATTTTGGCATTTCCTTCTCCCCAGTCTTCCTCCAGACTCTGGCACCTTGATTTCCGAATGACATGGAAAATTTGAGCGACAGTCCAGTGCTGCTTCTCTGTAGCCCCGGTCAGGCGCTTCTGCCGCTGTTTCTGGTTCAAACGTGGCTTGACCTGGGGAATGCGGCACCTGTAGCCCATTTCCTGCACACGTCTGTGCACGGTGGCTCTGGATGTTTCTACTCCAGACTCAGTCCACTGCTTCCGCAGGTCCCCCAAGGTCTGGAATCGGTCCTTCTCCACAATCTTCCTCAGGGTCCGTTCACCTCTTCTCGTTGTGCAGCGTTTTTTGCCACACTTGTTCCTTCCCACAGTCTTCCCACTCAGGTGCGTTGATACAGCACTCTGGGAACAGCCTATTCGTTCAGAAATTTCTTTCTGTGTCTTACCCTCTCGCTTGAGGGTGTCAATGATGGCCTTCTGGACAGCAGTCAGGTCGGCAGTCTTAACATGATTGCGGTTTTGAGTAATGAAGTTTTTAAAAGCCTCAGGAATCTTTTGCAGGTGTTTAGAGTTAATTAGCTGATTTAGATGATTAGGTTAATAGGTGGTTTAGAGAACCTTTTCATATGCTAATTTTTTGAGATAGGAATTTTGGGTTTTCATGAGCTGTATGCCAAAATCATCAGTATTAAAACAATAAAAGACCTGAAATATTTCAGTTGGTGTGCAATGAATCTAAAATATATGAAAGTTTAATTTTTATCATTACATTATGGAAAATACTTAACTTTTTTGAGAAGGACCTGTATTTGCTAAATAACAGTTTTAGGTAAACTTTCAATGGTTCAGACAGAAGAATTCCTGAACCAGAATGCTTAAAGATACCAATTCAGTGCTGCCTTGTAAAAATGGAAACACTTTAGAAATGTAATTTAGTTATGCAATATTAGCATTTACTGGACAAGACCCACCTAGGCTACACATACTTCAGACCTCCTTCAATCTTAAGTCTTCCATTCTATGCACAAATGTATATGCATATGCACAGTTTAGGTGGGAGTGTTTTAAACGCACAGATTATAAGCAATGCATCTGTCAAGACAGGATTGCAGCATTGGTGCTGGATAACATGTTTTTATGAGTTGTTATATGCAATGACAACACCTGGCATGTTTCACTGTGATCTCCCCATCACTTAGAATGAGCACAGCCCAGCATTACTTCACATCTGTCATTCAATTACTTTTCACCAGTGGGGGTTGATTTTCCAGAGAAAGCCTGTTCATGCACTTTCTCTTGCACTGTATGTTCAGAAGGGTGTACTACCATATTAATTGTTTGTGATTGGCAAAACTCAAAAAAATTTAAAATAATTAATAATAATACGTTAATAAACTCAGTGTTTAAGTAAGCAGAACTGACAGTTTTTTTGTACTTATACATTTTAACTTGAAATATTTGAGTACACTAATTCACACATTTAATCAAAAATGTTCATGTAACCTCAATGTGAAAATGTTTATTAATATAAACTTAGCTAGCTATAACAAGCTAATTCAGAAAATGCTAACTTGCTAATTTGCTAACATGTTACCAATATCGTGGTAAAGCACTTGCTGAACGAGTGCAACTAAATAAAGTATTTAGCACTTTAGCAACTCTTAATTTTAGCATTTACTCTCCCTTTCAAGTACCATGTGCAAAGCATGCTGGGAAATATACATTCCAGCCCAGGTTCAGTTAAACTTAAGTTTGTCTAAATTAAAATAAAAAAATCATAAAACTCAAAACAATGAAACATTCACTGTAAAAAAAATTGGGGGAAAAATTGTGACAATTGATGATTACATATTGGCCTAATAAGTTACTTCCAAATAAGTATCACCATGCAAAAATATGCACTGTACTAATTATAGCTTAAGGTCTTCACTCAAAATTAAAATTGTATATTCACCAAACATATTTAATTGTGCTCAGTCAATCTATGTAGTCGAAGTGAAAAATCCATGTTGGGTGAACAAGTCCAACGTCTGAAAACTCTTTACGCATGCGCAAAATGTGCCCAAGGAAAACCGTTCGGGGATTTCAAACGCGGTCGCGGATGCAAACATTCCCAAGAGAATAGAGATATTCATCATCACAAGGCGTTGGTGAGTATTGAGCACTGAAATTATTCTCCAGAGTGTTGCTTTATGACCCGGAATGAAGTTTAAAATACATTTTGTAGAATCACGAGTTCACACATTCATTGGATTCATGAGTGTGTTCTCGGTTACCACATAATTATCTAATGTTAGCCAATAGTTTTATTTTCCTCATGTCTTTTATGTCTAAAATAATAGGTAATAAGTAAATGAAGTCATTTGTGTGATATGTGTGTCATGCGACCGTTGAACACGGTGGTGTTAGATTGGCATCGGCCTCTTTCAGGGCTCAATTGCCTTTAAATATCAAACACGCCAAGCTTGTGATTTTCTTATTCGTCTCATCCTCATTATATAATGAAGTAACTTCTATTCTGTCATCTGCCAGATGTGATGCAGGGAAACTTTTCAATAATGTTATTTTTATTTCCAGGTCGTTATCATATGCAGTGCTGCATTTTCACATCACATCTGTTATGCAGAGGACTTCTTGTATGTATTCAGAGTATTTCCTTATTGAAAATAATGCATTTTCACCAAATATCCTGTGTTGGAATTGACTTGTTAATAAAGTAATGTGATAAAATATCAACCCTGTTGTCTGTGTTCATTTTGCTAACTATATTTATGTTTTTAGTCATTTTTGTCTTTTGGGACAGTGAGAAATAAGCAATTGTTACAACAATTTAAAAATTTTAATTGGCTAAATTGAATTTTTGTGAATTAAATTGTATCAATTCACAGAAATTCAATTTGGCCAACTGAAAATTTTACATGTGACCAGTCACTAGTTACAAGTCACAAATTTTAAATTGGAGAAGCTGAAATTTTTCACAGTGTTGGTAAAATACATTTTTCCATTGGGTCAACATATTATTTCTAAGCCCATGTTAACAGACTGTTGCCACAATTGATAAAATTCAGTTCACAGAAATTCAATTTGGCCAATTGAAAAATTTAGATGTGACCGGTCACTAGAAAATTTTAAATTGGAGTGGCCTGACATTTTTTACAGTGTACTTAAAATATAGCAGTTCTGTGAACTTGAAAGAAAAAGAAAGTGCTAAATACCCATAAAAGTTAATTTGACTGAACTCATTTGTTTCATTTAGGTTTGTCCTATTTATAGATAAATTACCTGTTATTTTTAATACCGTGACCCAATATTTGATCAGACAATCCAAAATTATTACACAAAATTGGATGCAAAATAATCACATTTAATACAATAACTGTACTACTTGCAAAATCATTTGACAACAGCATACTACATAGTACACGTTATGCAACGAAAAACTCTCAATTAAAAAAAAACAGCAGTCATTAAACACTGCAGTACAGTATATATGCCGTGAAGTAAAATAGCATTCCATTTCAAACATCTCCAAATTATAAACATTTAATATATATATATATATATATATTTATATGATTGATATATTTTTTCTATTCTACTGCTGACTGGAGACTAGCTGTGAAACCAGCATACTATTTTAAGGTTCTCATAACTAGAAAGTGCAGCTTTCTACATAAACATGGCTGTCTGCTTTTAGTGAACGTGAGCGTGTGTGGCAAACTGACCTGTAATATGGTTCGTCAGTGCAGTTGACTGCCTTTGTTGAATCTCTCTGGTGAACGTGTCACATCAAATGCCTTCATTATCTCCCTCTGTCATTATCATTCAGCGCTGCTACTTTAAAACACGGTGCTCTCTCTGTCAGTGGCTCAACAATATGGAATAACAATTCCTCCCCTCTCGTTGCTCTTCAAACGCTGATCTTTTTAAATAACAGATGTCTCACCTGAAGGAGGACAGGAGAAGAAAGCTTCTCTCAAGACTAATGAACGCTTTCATAAATGTGAGACAGACCACCAGAATTGCCTTACCTACTGTAAATCATTCTCAGCTCGATCTTAGCCCTTTCACGGCATTATGCAACATCCTGTCAGCAGATTATGTGATAGTAGTTTCAGCTTTGTAGGAGTGAAGTCATGATAAAGTCACAAGGTTTACTGTAGGCAGTGACACTTTATTTTGAGAGTGGCAAATAAAAATGTAAAAAAATAAAATTATGTATGTACTCTGGTACAATATTCCAAACCTATATTTTTCATATAGTCTCTTTCAAAAACAACCTTAGTGAGTCTCTTTCAATTAGGCAGCATTTATTTGAATAACAATACAGTAATATTTTCAAATATTAGTACAAATACAATTATTTGTCTTCTATTTTAACATATTTTATATAGATGGCAAAGTTTATCAATGTTGAAAACAGCTGCTTAATATTTTATAGAAATAGAAAGCCATACATATTTCCAACTTAATTTCAGTTTATGGAGTGATCATGATGCATATTCATACTACCTCCATTTGTAACGACTGATGACAACATTTATAGTTTCAAGCAAATTGTCAAGGTTCTGCACTGAAAAGTATAATTGAAGAAGTTTGAATGGGCATGTCATTTCTCAACCCATAATCCAAGTATCACACAGTGCAAAACTCTCTAAGGATATTAACTGAAGTACTGAACACTGCTGAGTCACAGGTTATGACTTTTTTCTCATTAAAGGCCTGGTACAGCTCTCTCTCTCACACACAGACACACACAGACACACACAGACACACACAGACACAGACACACACACACACACACACACACACAGAGCACACACACACAGACACACACACACACACACACACACACACACACACACACACACACACACACACACACACACACACACACACACACACACACACACACACACACACACACACACACACAGGGTCTGTTAGCTGATAACCCTTTTGTTTTGTCTGTAATCCATCACACAGGCTGTCAGGCTCAACAGCCACGGCGGGCTCCACAACAGCCCTTAATCTGACAGCTTCATGCAGCAGAAAGCAAAGCGTGGAATTAGATCAAAGTGGAGGGAGTCAGTGGCGGATTGATGCGCTTTGCCATCTTGTTTGTATCTTCATACTGGCTGTGACGTGTGGCACGGCTGGAACTTTAAAAGTGAGGTGGCTACAGGGAGGCCTGCTTCTGGGACTCTCTCTGACTGACGTTAATGCATGTTACCTTTGTAAAGGTAGAGACTGACTGACACGCCAGATTAAGCTAAAGAATATTTAACCGGGTGTGTTTATGTGTTTGTGTTGAGAGAGATCAGGAGATGACAGCTGCTCTCTATGTGTATCTCGATGCATCATGGCCAATTGGCATGAAGGCAGCAGGGCTGCAGGGGGCGTTCACTGCAACAGATTAAACTCAGCTGTAATTAGTTCTTCAGCCCACAGAGACCAGTGTATGAGGTGATTTAAGTAAGGGCAATGGCTGAACTGGCTAAGCGGCTGGAAACTCTTATCATGTAAATTGAAATCTCAGTGACTCCATGTCTGTGAAAAGCAACACCTACACAGTTAACATGTATGTCAATGCCGATATCTAGAGAGCAACGTTTACACTGTATTGCTTATTACATATAATGTATGCTTAAATTAATATATACAATATATTTCAGATTCAAAATCTGATTTAAACCTGGACATATGATTTCTTGAAAAATCATTAAAAAACAAGATCAATTGAAAAATAAATATTTAAGATTCTACACTCAAATCAAAATAGAAAATAGAATATAATTAATAGAATATAAAATAATAGAATATAACAATTCTAAATAGAAGAATTCACTTGTGCTAAGCCATTATGTTTATTTTACACAGTATGCACTTTAATTCACTGTATTACAATAAAATTTAGTAGAAGTGTCTGAACTCACAGTAAAAAATTGAGATTAAAAATCGAATTTAAATCTGGAAATAAATAAAGATTTATGATTTTTGAAAAATGTAAGAAAGAAAAAAAGCTCAAATAGGAAAGAAATACTTAAGATTCTACACTTAATAATCAAAATAGCAAATATAATATAATATAATATAATATAATATAATATAATATAATATAATATAATATAATATAATATAATATAATATAATATAATATAATAACAAGCATTGTCACTTGTGGTCTCAGACCTTTGGTAAGATTTGGTAGACTGTATAAGCAATTACATAGATTTTGAACATGTACTTAAATTCATTGAAAAAAAATCTATAAAAAAAAAAATGGCCTGAAATCAGATAATTATTTAACTATAATGAATAATTGGATATTCAGACAAACACTATCACTAGCCAAAAGTACTGCTGCACAATAAATATAATTATGTTTGTATAGCTAAAAAAGATGATGAGCAATAAGTGTCAACCTAATACCTGTCGAATAAACAATAAATAAACAAATGCTTTGCTTTATTTATATTATAGATTTATATTCCTATATGAACTAAAAGCTCTGGCGGATTATAACAATACCTTTATTCATTTACAGCCATATGTCTGCATACCCAGACATATTGATACAACAAAATGACCCTTTAATTGCAGCTTAATACAAAACATATCCTGGCCCCTCTGCCTCCAGGTCAGCCCAGCGCGCTTGTGCGGCCAGTTAAAAATATTCAGAAAAGATTAATCTTAATCACAGGTTTGGGCCATGTGTGGCTCAGCATATCCTTCTCATTACCGGGCACGGATGGTTGCTACCTGACTTCTCAGACACAATGTTCCCTACTCCCGCTTTCAAAGCGAAACACAGGCGCTACATTCGTAATAAAGCACAAACCTGTTATTCCAATTGACCTTCTTCACATCAAGCTGTCAATGAGCTCAGTCTAGGACTCAAAGTTTCGCTCATTGAGGCAGACTTCATGGTAATGGGCATTTGTTTTAGTATATGGCCTTTAGGAAATGGCTGCAGCATTTGGCAAAAACGCAAATGATGTGACAGGGCATTTAGCCCAAGTGCATTTAAAAATAGTAATGGCGAGACAGCCGCGAGCGCTTATGGAAATGCTCAAATGCTGATGCATCCGCTTGTGCTGCAACTGTTAAATCCCATTCAAAATTATAACAGCGGCTGATGGTTCAGCTCGTTCCGATTGCATGTCATTTGACCTTTAATTGCAATGAATGTTGCTGAACCTGTCAAATGTCTTGACATCCCTGTACGTTTATGCAGAAACAAATGCAGCAAAAATGCTCAAATGAGGCCCCGTTGCCGAATCCTACCAAACCAGGCCTAAACAAACAAGAATCAAAATATGCTGTTTTGAAACAGCACGCAACAGCGATACATGGACAGATATTTTATAGCGAGGGCCAATTGTCCTGCAGCTCTCTCATTATGTTTGTGTCTAATGTTTATGAGATGAGAGTAACACATGATTGATTTAACCATCTGTACGCACTGTACCGCTCCATTAGTGTAACTGAGCTTGCCAGCATGGATTATTGGGACTGAGCTGTTTACGAGACGGACTGAGAACGTTGGAGTTTAGATCAGTTTGACTCCTTCAGATCTATCACGAACAGATGACCCCAAAAGCTCCGGTGGAGCATAATTCCATAATTGGCCATTGAAGTACGTGTCAATGGGAGACTTTGCAAAGTCCGCAAGGTGTTTAGATTTTGTAAATAAAAGTCTTTATGAGAATACGGTGTCAGAGGTTTTTATGTTTGCAAAAATGTCTCCTAATGATGTAAATACAGCTTGTTGAGCTGTGCTTTCATATTAACTTATTTTTACACTCTAAAAAAGAAACGTATAGGCCTGGTTTCAAAGGCAGGGCTTAGGCATTTAATTAGTTTTAATAAACTTACCCTAGAAAAAAACATTGCTGGTGTGCATCTTGACACAAAACAATGTCAATGACATTTTAAGATATGTCAGTGCAAGTTGCTTTCAGTTGAAACAGCTCAAACATGCATTTTAGTCATGGGCTTAAGCTTTGTCTGTGAAACCGGGGGCTAGAGTGATAAGAAAATTCTAATTATCCATATAACTTCCAACTCTTGGCTTTTAAAAAAATGCTTTTAAGTTTGTGAATTATTCTAGACATCACTGGAGCCTTTTGAAAGTAAGAGTTTGTGATGCTGTGTTTCTATACATACTCAAAAAGGCCTAAGTTGTAATAGCACTGTAGTCTGTCATTAGGGCTTGTTAACAGAGTGTTAATACCCCTGCCATTTCAAAGGTTTGTTCTCTCCATTTGGTAAAAACATTAAGGATGTCTTGGCTGTCTCCCGCTCCAGAGGGTCATGTTTAAAGACACAGCCAAAGCCAATAAATAAACCATACAGCAAACCTCAGCTCATAGTTTCACAGCTTGGGCCGGAGGTGTTAAGCCTCCTCACAAACGTGTGAATCTGCTACAGCTTTACAGTGTTTCTCATTTTCTTTATCAGTCTAAACAGTATGTAACAGAATGTTTCACAGCCTGATTCCAACAGGGCATCCTTATTATGCTATGTGGATCTTCAGAAAACCATCTAAGATAAGAGAGGCCAGGGAAAGTAGTAACGCGTATTCTTTTGGCATCTGTAACTTGTCTCAAATTGTACATATAATATTCCCACAAGATCTGCTAAAGTCATTTAGAAAACTGTGCAAATTATAATGTCAAGTATAAAGGGTGCTTTGGCTACAACCAACACCACTAAATCAAATGTTATTAAATGTACTTCTCTACAAAACAATTATTATGCCAGATATATTCAGTACAGCAAATAAAGTCACTCTCACTTGTTATTGGGTCAAATGTGTTCCATATGATCTTATTTTCTGCAGGTTGCAGGTCCAGTAGATGTACAGTACATTTGAAAGTGTTATGACACTATATGATTTTTTTTAGCATATATTGTTTAAATGTTTGTAGGCCATAAGATTTTTTCAAAAGATGTTTTCGGAAGAAGTCTCATGCCAATTAATTTGCATTGATCTGATCAAAAACAGTAATATTTAGAAAGATACTGCAATTTTTCAAATAACTGTTTTCGATTTTATTATATTCTAAAATATAATTTAGTTTAATTGTCAGCAGCCATAACTCATAATTGTTCTAATATGATGATTTGGTGCTCAAGAAACATTTATTGTTAATCAATATCAATATATTTTTTGGATTCTAGGATTCTTTGATAAATACTATAGAAAATTAATAATAACAAATAACCTGCTGATTGTGTCATTTAATATTCATGAACAGAATCACAAATCAAATTAAAACTACATTAATTTTTTTTTTACCTCAACATCTCTGTCCAAAATATCTTTCATATTTATGATTTTACAACTTCCACTGTCACATCAGGAGGGTTACAGTCACGCATGTGTATAGTTTCAACCCTGTTGCTCAGTTGTCATTTTTTAAACTGTTACAACTCACTTAAGTGTTACAACACTCTCTCTTCCCTATGTGTGCGGCAAAGAACACAGAAAGGCTTCACTTTCTCTCTGTGAATGGAATGCTAGAACCGTCGCTGATCGGAAGAACCTATAAATGTAACAAATAACTTTATAGTATCCAAAGAACAATACAAACAAATGAAAAATAGTGTTTAAGTGTGACGTGTCTGTCCATTTAAAAGTGCAGTGTTATAATTAATCGGATACTTCATATTGTATACCGATAAGTATCATATCCCCTTTGGTGTGCTGGACCTTTTTGACTTCCTTCCACAGAATGCTGAACGTCAGTGATCCGCCTTGATCCTGTTAGGGCAATATAAGTGGAGGAGAAAGGAGATAGACAAGCACAAAGAGCGGGTGTCGAAGTTAAAGGCAAACAGGCAGTACACTGCCGGTAGTGCCGTGCTGCAGAGGGGCTCCGGTCGCCTGAGTCTTTATAAAATTTAGATGATGCATCAGAAGGCCACAAGAGTTTCTTTGATAGTGGAACTGTGGCTGAAAAATACGTCAGTCATCGACTTAAGCTATGTGAGGCGAGAAGCACAAAGCATGCGCAGACAGTTACACAGCCTGTCTTCTTCACCCCATGTGTCTGGAGACAGGCTGATAGAGCTCCCCAGTGTCATTTCCAATTGCTGTGATCTAAATGTATAAGAATTGATGGTGCCTTCCACCAAATGCTGTTATAGGGAACCTGGTTTGTTTATTTAATGAAGACCGTGTCATTGTGAATCTGCTTCCTTGCGTTTGAAACCGTGGCAGGTGTTGGTGGCAGATTTTCCAGAGACAGGGGCACTGAATTAACAAATTCAATTTACATAATACTTGCAAGGGAGGACTGGCCTCTTCCAGGCTAAGTGTTTGTGTGTGAGAGAGTGGATGTGGATGTGTGACTATATCTTGCTGGGCCCAGATGTCCAGACCGCAGTAGGCTGGACAAACATACAAAGATGATGTACTTACTTATTGTTAATAATTACTAATTCTTAATTATTGATAATTTCCATGAAAATACTGTTGGTAGGCTGACAGATATTTACAGAATTGATTAAATTACATCATCTTTTCAGAACCTGATTTTAAAGTGTTATCAAACTTTTTTTCTTTTTTTGGAATATAGAAAAAATATAGTTTGTAAAACAATTTATTTTGGACAACTTGAAATATAGTTTTGGGTTGACATTCACAAAATTGTTGGTCTACTGCCAATGTGTATATGTGTTTGTCCTGCTGTATGTGTATACCAATGCAAATGTAATAAAAATGTGCCATGTATTGCCTGTTGCTGCATATTCAGAGTTCAATATTTGTGCAAACATATGCACTCTCGCAAGCACGCACACACACACACACACACACACACACACACACACATCTCAGATGCCATATTGGCTGCTCCAAAGCCCTACTGTGTGTGTTTCAAATGATTCAATCGGATGAATGAACATATGCTCAGCCCTGAATCATAAGTTAAATTATGCATGGCGTAATTTGATTTAATCCAGTTTATCGAGTTTGAAATAGAGCAAAATGCAATATGAAACAGACTTTTAATTTATGACCTTTCCTTCAAAATTTGTTTGCACCGGTCAATTAGGATGCATCATCTGTTCAAGTCAGAGCATTTTGGATTAAGCCAATGAGGCCTTGTAGAAGTCCTAATCACAGTAAGATCGTTTCATTACCAGCGCTTCCCCTGATCATTTTATCCGATTATTCTGTGTGATAAAATCAATGCTTACAGCTCACCTAAGCCATAAGCATGCTGTAAATGAAATGTTTTAACCACATAATAATACATGGCCTTATGTTCCAACAACAAAACAAGTTGTCAATCATTCTGAGTAGACCTGCAAAGTTGGAGCATATCAAGAGAGCCGTTGGCAGATTTTTACCCACAATGCTTTGCCACGCCACTCATTCATCTGCCACATTGTGATGCACGTTTGTGATGTTTACTACTAAATATTGATGGGCATCTGGTGTTCCATTCATCCCTAATCAAAAATGAGCCACTCAGTGAAAACGCTCCATCTTTCTCTCTCGTCCTTCTATGTGAGGGCAAGTCAGTTGGCTTTACTATAAATCAACACACTGGCTAAAATGTACCCCTGCCCTCATTTTCCAAGAATAAGTGCCTTGAAGGCATGTTTTTTTGGCATGTCACTAGACACATATTAGCTGGACTACTGGGAGGGGGATGAATTTGTTCACTCGATATATATTTGTTAATTCAGTAGTGGGGCAGAAAGTGCTGGATAGTGAAGTTCTCCTGGAGTGGAACAATTGTGACCTTGTTTGGTCTACAGACTGAAATAGCAAGCACTCAGCGCCTCACTTTTAAAGGAAAGAGTGTTGAAAAACAGTAGGCACAAGAGTCCCGTTTTAAAATAAAGGAGACCGAAATCAATGCATTGCTTTGATCATTTTTTATTTATTTATACATTTTATATAATACATCATTACATTTTAGTGCCATATTTCCATGAATCTTTTTGACTGACTCATTAAAAGAACCGGTTCATTAGAGTCATTTGTTCATGAATCAGACAAGGCTCACACTGTTTGTTGTTGTTTGAAGGAAACACTGGCACACACTCTAGCAACATTATATCAGTTGAAAAAGAGTCACTAGACATAAAAATCAGCTGTTATAAAATATTTAAATAAAAATCATTAAAAGTGTTTTTTTTATTTTTTTTTTATAGTTTTTGATATTCTTAATAGAGCAATGACTGACGAAAATGTAGCTTTGCCATCACAGGAATAAATTATATTTTAAATTCTTTAGAAAATGAAATCAGGTCATTTAAATTGTAATAACACAATATTACTGTTTTAACTGTATTTTTGTTCAAATAAAATGCAGTTCCCTATCTGGGAACTCGAGCTGCGTCGAAACGCTGTGAGAACGCCTCTGCGTGATTGCGTCATGAAGCGCGTGTAGAACCAGTCCAATCAGGAGAACGAACGTCATCGGCTGGGTGACGTCATCGACCGGAAACTATAAAGCCTCCGTGAACACAAACAGGAACTAGCTTCTGTGCCTTCAGTAAGCGATCTGTGTGAAACCTGTCTGTCTATTTGGTGTTTTTGTCTGTCTATAAGAGAGAATTTTCCACCTTTGTTAAATTTATAAAAACAAAAAGAGAAAATAGGAGATTATGGCGAGTGAACAGTTCACGAGGTGTGTTCATCCCTGCCCTCGATACATCACGAGTGGGGATACACATTCTCTGTGTGTGGTCTGTTTGGGAGCGCAGCATGCTCAGGCAGCCCTCGAGGGGGGCACTCTTTGAGGAGAGTGCTTCGGCTAGTGTTCCCCGCGGCTCGGGTCCCGCTGCTGCCGAGGCAGAGCGGCGGCTTCAGTCGTGGGGTTCACAGATGGACCTTGCAGAGGGGTTTGAGACGGGCCCTGGCTTATCTCAGCCCTCACCTGCACCGTCCAGCGCCTCGTCTCAGGGTTTGGAAGACCCGCCACTTCAGTCACCTGCCAGTGAGGAGCTTATTGAGGTGCTCACGAGAGCGGTGGCCAGGTTGAATATTGACTGGCCAGCAGAAAGATCAGAATCTCATCGTAGACATAAGAGTAAATTAGATGAGCGATTCTTGCCCTCTCGTGCAGCGAAGCCTCAATGTCGGGGCCTGCCATTCTTCCCCGACCTGCACACCGAGGTGTCTAGGTCGTGGAGGAAGCCGGCTTCATATAGAGTATTCAGCCCACAAACGTCCACCTACAGTAACATCGTAGGGCTGAAACAGCATGGGTATGGTGCGATGCCGAAGGTCGAAGAGACGCTTGCGAGCCATCTCTCGCCTTCATCGGCATCGTCCCTAAAGGCCCCGACTTTACCCACCAAACCACTCAAGACAACGTCAGCTTTGGTGGGTAAAGCATACTCGGCGGCAGGTCAGGCCGCGGCGTGTCTGCATACGATGGCTATTATGCAGGCGTACCAGGCCGACCTGCTGAGGGATTTGGATAGTAGAGATGAGGTGGGAGGAGATTTAATAACTGAGTTGAGACACTCCGCCGATCTTGCTCTCCGGGCCACCAAGGAGACGGCCAGATGTGTGAGCCGCTCTATGGCAGCCTTGGTGGCCACGGAGAGGCATTTATGGTTGAACCCCACCGAGATTAAGGAGAGGGAGAAGAGCTTTCTGCTCGTTGCGCCGCTGTCCCCTGCGGGCCTCTTCGGTGGTGGTACAATGAGAGGTTCCAGGAGTCAAAGAAACAGGCAGCGGCGCTAAAACAGTTCCTCCCTCTCCGAGTCCAAGTCCCAGGGGCTGCTGCACAAAAACAGCAGCCCCGAGATAAGCCGAGTACAAGCTCCTCACATAGGGCACAACAGAGGCAGAGCGTCGCTACCCGTGCTCCTCTGCAAAGAGATTGGGAGGCGGGGCGGCGCTCTCAGACGAGGCCTTCGAGGGGTAAGGCTGATCTGAGGACAGTCCTTATTGCCAAGAAGGCCTCGTCAGCGTCCCTGGACGCCAGAGAGTCAGGACGCTGAGGGTGGTCCCCTCCGCAGGAAGGCGGTGTTTACTTCAGTGCACGGTACCCGTCTCCCTGCGGCGCCCTCTGGGGGCCAAGCTGCCAACCCTGCCGCTATGTCGGGGCGCAGATGATCCCCGCGGGCCACCCGAGGGTGGTCCGCTCCCTCTTCGGGGGGCTCCCGAGCAGTCAAGTCAGGTGTTCACTGCCGGTTCGCCGCTTCAGGGCACTGCACTTGTTGCTCGAAGTACACCAGAGGCCAGCCTCGAGAGGCTGGTTCCCTTAGTAGATTCTCTAGACGAATGGAAACGTCTGTAGAATATATCTCGTTGGGTCCTGCAATTAATAGAAAGGGGGTACGCGATTCAGTTCAAAAGGCGGCCACCTCCTTTCAGCGGTGTCCTACCCACAGAGGTGGGCCCGGAGCAGGCTCTGGTAATGGCACAGGAAGTAGAGACACTCCTGCGAAAGGGGGCTATAGAAAGGGTTCCTTCTCCCAGCAGGGAGTCAGGCTTTTACAGCCGTTACTTCATAGTGCCGAAGAAGGATGGGGGGTTGCGCCCGATTTTAGATCTGCGTCTATTAAATCGCTCTGTGGCGAAGCTCAAGTTCAAGATACTTACACTCAGACAGATCGTGTCTCAGATCAGGTCAGAGGACTGGTTTGTGACCATAGACCTCAAGGACGCATATTTTCATGTCTCCATCCTTCCACATCACAGGAAGTTTCTGAGGTTTGCCTTCGGGGGAAAGGCATACCAATATCGAGTACTTCCCTTCGGTCTAGCACTGTCACCCCGCACCTTCACCAAGTGTGTGGATGCAGCTCTGGCGCCGTTGCGTCTGCAGGGCACCCGCATACTCAATTATATCGACGATTGGTTGATTTTAGCTCACTCCGAGCAGATGGCGGTTCAGCATCGAGATGCTGTTCTCGTGCACATGTCGAGGTTGGGGTTGAGACTGAACGCAAAGAAAAGTGTGCTTTCTCCGGCTCAGAGGACCACCTTTCTAGGCGTGAAGTGGTATTCGGTAATGATGCGGCGCAATTATCGCCGACACGCATAGCATCGATCCTCACAGCAGTGAAAGAACTGAAGCTAGACCGTGCGGTCACTGTAAAGCAGTTTCAGAAACTTAGGCCTCATGGCGGCTGCGTCCAACGTGATACCTTTTGGCCTGCTGAACATGAGGCCGTTACAGTGGTGGCTCAGAACAAGAGGATTCTCCCGAGAAATCCACTCCATACGATCAAAGTCACGCGGCGATGCCTTCGTGGTCTGGTCATGTGGAAAGATCCCGGGTTTCTGGCCCAGGGACCTGTGTTGGGGGCTCAGGTTCGTCGCGTCACGCTAACGACAGATGCTTCCCTCACGGGATGGGGGGCGACCATGAGTGGTCGCTCGTCCCAGGGTCTATGGCAGGAACATCAGCGGCTATGGCACATAAATCAGCTAGAGATGCTGGCTGTGTTTCTTGCATTGAAACAGCTCCTGCCCGACCTCAGGGTCCACCATGTATTAGTCAGGACAGACAACACATCGGTGGTCGCCTATATAAACCATCAGGGGGGTCTGACGTCCCGCCCCTTATACAAGTTGGCACGTCAGATCCTCCTGTGGGCCCAAGGGAAACTGCGTTCCATCAGGGCAGTTTACATCCCGGGGGTCCTGAATCAGGAAGCAGACATCCTGTCGAGGCAGGGGCCGAGGCCCGGGGAATGGAGACTCCACCCCGAGGCGGTGGAGATCCTATGGCAAAGATTCGGGAAAGCAGAAGTAGATCTGTTTGCTTCGGCAGAGAATTCCCACTGTCCTCAGTGGTTTTCTCTGTCACATCCAGCCCCGCTTTTGTAACACATTTGTAACGCGGCGGGTTGGTCCTCGCCGCTGACTTTCGTAAGATTCTACGAACTTGATGTAGCATCTACAGTTGGGGCACGGGTGTTGTCGTAGTCGTGTGCGCTACGGTTTCACACATACGAGCACTTAGTCCTATGGCAATGTGGGTATAAGCGTTCTCACAGCGTTTCGACGCAGCTCGAGTTCCCAGATAGGAGCGTCTGGGTTCGTATGTAACCTAGATCCCTGAGGAGCGAGGCGCGTCGCCGCCATACTCGGCATGCCCGTGATCATTTACTTCAGGCTGTTTCAGAAGCTAGTTCCTGTTTGTGTTCACGGAGGCTTTATAGTTTCCGGTCGATGACGTCACCCAGCCGATGACGTTCGATCTCCTGATTGGACTGGTTCTACACGCGCTTCATGACACAATCACGCAGAGGCGTTCTCACAGCGTTTCGACGCAGCGTCTCGTTCCCCTCAGGGAACTAGGGTTACATACGTAACCGAGACGTTTTGGTGAGCATAAGATACTTCTTTTAAAAACATTGGCCCCAAAGGTTATTATAGGCTATTATATTTATATGTGTGTGTGTGTGTGAACCTTCTCTTAATGTTTTCAGTTTTACCATAACATACACATACACGCACAGGCACAGGCACACATGTGTATGTAAGTGTGTGTGTAATGTTTTTTTTGTTTTTTCTAGGTTATGGTCAGACTGAAAACATTAAGAGAAGGTTCTCTGTTAACCCTATAAAAAAGGACTTGACAACTTGTTCAGGCTATTGATAAATAAAAACAGCCCATTGTCTTCTCTAAATTACACATGGCTGCCAGGAATCCACTGTCTCTTGTTGTTGTTGCAAGATGACACATGTATAAGTGAAATAAATATAGACAGCGTGTGTATGTGTGTGCACATTTGTGTGAGTGACACAGCCCCAGCTGTGGAGCAGGAAGAAACAGCTTTTTGCTGGGTGCAAATCAAAGTTACGGAGAGCACAATAACCCACAGGTTTGAAATGATGAGGCTCTTTAGATTAGGGGGAAAAAAACAACAGTGTAACGGCGACCCTGCACATGGCTCTAATCGCTTCAAATGAAGTAATGAAGGAGACACCGGCGTTGCCAGATCTCCTCTCCTGTTCTGCAAGGTGCAGCGCTTGTTTGTGTGAATGTCTGGCAATTAAAAATAATTGGGAAGCAGGTTTGCCTCTAAATCTTCCAAGAGTGCCAGTTATGATCTAATGAAGCTTCATTAGCCATGCTGAAAGCTGAGAGCTCTGTATGACAACGGCAATTAGACAGGATCATAGGCAAAATCATTAAAAAATACCCTGGCTAAGATAGCTTTTCACTTAATGACCAATTCATTAGCTAATTGATTTCTTATTAGTTACAGGCAAAAAAGCCTGTTTGGGCTTCTGTACAGCTAATTAACAGCATTTTACACCATTAGTCAATTGCCTAATTTTCAGGAAAACAACTTTTGAAACGAGCATGACTGAAAGGCATTGGGCCATTTGCTTCGTTTTTTTCTTTTTCTCAGCATTGCTATCTTACGCCATGCATGCGATCATTAATGTTTCTAATATTAAATGATAGCATTCGTGATCATGTGTCCACACTGTATGTCTTAGTCCACAGAGAGGATGTTCTAAAATGAGAGCTTTTTTTATATATTCCTAGCCAATTTATAAAAATTATGAAAATGACTTGGGAACCACTGGCTCCTAAAATGAAACACTCAGGGGGAAAATCACTTTTTCCCCCAGTCTCACAAATCTAATATATACATTAACGGTTCCAGGTTAATGGTTTTAAAGCGGTGATTCTCAACCAGGGGGTCTGGACCCACTAGGGGTCCATAGAATAACTTAAAAATTACGTTGGACAATGAGGGGCCTTCAAGTCAAAAAGCCTGAGAACTACTATTCTGACTCATTACAAAGAATCAGTTCTTAAGAATCATACGCCCTGCAAAAAATATTTATTTTCTGTTGCATTTGCGATCACTTCACTAACAGGCTGCAGCCCTGTCATATACTCAAGCAATTGTTCAGCTGAAGTTTCAGGCACATTATTAGCTGTCACTCTGCGATTATGACCACAGACCTTAGCTTTTTTTCCCCTGCTTACCACAGATGTCATCTTTTGTTATGAGCACATGTAAAATGAATTACCTTATATGGCAGCTTGAATGTACACAGCCTCAGGAAAACCGCAGCATGTACACTGACAGGTGGTCTGATTGAAGGGCAGTAGTATCAACTGTCACCTAAAAAAGGTTGTCCAGTTCACATCTCTGTGGTGTGGAGAAGTAAAGTGAAGACTCAGAAAGCATTGGCCTCTAACAGAGGGTGGCTAGACTGCTGGAACAAAAGGTGACATGTTGAAGATGAGAGGCAGTCAATTGGCCCTTCAAAACCTGGGTCTTCTTTAATAGACACTGCCCTAAGGTACCGGTAGGTAAGATTGTTGCAACTTGCAATGGGCTCCACTTGTGTGCACACACAAAAATAAAATTGAAAATTGAATTATAAATAAATTCAATATTCAAAATTCTATAACTTTTTCCTGAAATTCAGAAACAGGTTAATCCACATTTAGTCATATATATATATATATATATATATATATATATATATATATATATATATATATATATATATATATATATATATACAAAACACTCAGCTGAAGGATTATTAGGAACACCTGTTCAATTTATGCAATTAATGCAATCATTAATGCAATTATCTAATCAACCAATCACATGGCAGTTGCTTCAATGCATTTAGGGGTGTGGTCCTGCTCAAGACAATCTCCTGAACTCCGAACTGAATGTCAGAATGGGAAAGAAAGGTGATTTAAGCAACTTGAGCGTGGCATGATTGTTGGTGCCAGACGGGTCGGTCTGAGTATTTCACAATCTGCTCAGTTACTGGGATTTTCACGCACAACCATTTCTAGGGTTTACAAAGAATGGTGTGAAAAGGGAAAAACATCCAGTATGTGGCAGTCCCGTGGGCGAAAATGCCTTGTTGATGCTAGAGGTCAGAGGAGAATGGGACGACTGATTCAAGCTGATAAAAGAGCAACTTTGACTGAAATAACCACTCGTTACAACCGAGGTATGCAGCAAAGCATTTGTGAAGCCACAACACGCACAACCTTGAGGGGTATGGGCTACAACAGCAGAAGACCCCCCGGGGTACAACTCATCTCCACTACAAATAGGAAAAAGCTGAATCAGGCTACAATTTGCACAAGCTCACCAAAATTGGACAGTTGAAGACTGGAAAAATGTTGCCTGGTCTGATGAGTCTCAATTTCTGTTCAGACATTCAGATGGTAGAGTCAGAATTTGGCGTAAACAGAATGAGAACATGGATCCTTCATGCCTTGTTACCACTGTGCAGGCTGGTGGTGGTGGTGCGATTGGACATTTTTTTATGTAAAAATTGATACCGGTGTTATAGTGGACAGTATGATATGGCACGCCCCTACAAGAGATGTCGCTGGACTCTGGACATGGACTGGAGCCCTCTCTGGACCCGGGTTCAGGAGGCGGAGTCCTCTCTGGACTCGGGGTAGGACCCGGCACTGATGTGTGTGCTGCCCACACTCACACACACACACACACCACAATGCCGTGGTCACAACGGTCAGCCATGCACACTCTGAAGATGACTCTGGGATTAGAGACTCCGGCATGGTGAACATCTTGCCTGAAGGCTCTGGCGTGATGGCCAATTTGCCTGGCTCAGGTGTGGTGGTCATCTTGGCTGCAGACTCTGGACTGGTGGCCGTCCTGGCTGCAGACTCTGGACTAGCAGCCATGACAGGACGAGACTCTGGACTGGGGACCATTAAGGAACGAGACTCTGGAATGGTGGCCATTAAGGAACGAGACTCTGGAATGGTGGCCATGACAGGACGAGACTCTGGAATGGAGGCCATGATGGGACAATTCTGGAATGGAGGCCATGACGAGACGAGACTCTGGAATAGTGGCCATGACGGGACGAGACTCTGGAATGGTGGCCATGACGGGACGAGACTCTGGAATGGTGGCCATGACAGGACGAGACTCTGGAATGGTGGCCATGACAGGACGAGACTCTGGAATGGTGGCCATGACGGGACGAGACTCTGGAATGGTGGGCATGACGGGACGAGACTCTGGAATGGTGGCCATGACGAGACAAGACTCTGGAATGGTGGCATGACAGGACAAGACTCTGGAATGGTGGGCATGACGGGACGAGACTCTGGAATGGTGGCCATGACGAGACAAGACTCTGGAATGGTGGCCATGACGGGACGAGACTCTGGAATGGTGGGCATGACGGGACGAGACTCTGGAATGGTGGCCATGACGAGACAAGACTCTGGAATAGTGGCCATGACGGGACGAGACTCTGGAATGGTGGCCATGACAGGACGAGACTCTGGAATGGTGGCCATGACAGGACGAGACTCTGGAATGGTGGCCATGACGGGACGAGACTCAGGAATGGTGGGCATGACGGGACGAGACTCTGGAATGGTGGCCATGACAGGACGAGACTCTGAAATGGTGGCCATGACGAGACAAGACTCTGGAATGGTGGCCATGACGACACGAGACTCTGGAATAGTGGCCATGACGGGACGAGTCTCTGGAATGGAGATCATGACGGGAGATGACTCTGGAATGGTGGCCATGACGAAACGAGACTATGGAATAGTGGCCATGACGGGAAGAAATTCTGGAATGGAGGCTATGACGGGACAAGACTCTGGAGTGGCAGCCATCTAGTCCGAAGACACAGGCGTGGATGCATTGGAAATGTCACGATCGTCCTCCATTACACCCACTGTTAAAGCAGAGCAGCTCTGTTGCAAGACAATCTCTTAATAATAGTTCAACGACCAGTCTGGATGCCATAGTTGCATATATGAGCTAAGTGGCTCTGATAGCCCCCCTCAAAAGAATATCATGAGGCATACCTCATCCATGATGGTCTTACATGCCAAATCAATATAGTCCTTCACATATTCCTCGATCAGGATTGATGTTGTTGGTCGGTCGTTCTGTTACGAATGCTGAGAGACGAAGCAGAGAGATGGAATCCACTTGCAAACAAAACTTTAATGAAACTATTCCATAAATAAAACAGAAACTCAAGACTTAAGACATAAACAGGTTAACAGCAAACAACGACCGATAAAAGACAAGTTAACCGCAAGCACACACACAGGCAGATAGGGTTAACAAGATAATAAGGGGATGTGGTAAATGGGAAACACCTGGTAAGACTAATCAACATGAAAAACTACAAAGAACTACAAAATAAAGCACAAGAAACGCTTCAATGTAAAAGTCCAAGGACAGACACAGAGCACATGTGACACACACACACACACACACACACACACACACACACACACACACACACACACACACACATATATATATATATATATATATATATATATATATATATATATATATATATATATATACACATATACATATATATATAGCATGAAATGTTATTTATGCACATTTGTCAAGTTGTGAAAAGGATAATAAAATAAAAATAAGTTTTTTTTTTTTTGTACAAGAATATTTATGTTTTGTATTATTTTATATAATATAATGGTGACTTTAAAATTATGAACTGCTAAACTAATAAAACTATGAAGACTTGCAATGCAGTGCACAAATTGCATGAATTTCTTTTTGTTTTTTTGCTTGGCAGGCGTGGTCACTATGAACTGTTGTTGTATGAAAGAGCTGCATAAATATACCTCAAAATGTCTCGTTTTGTGTTCCCTGATAGAAATAACAACATATGGGTTTGGTCTTTGGACTGACATGAGGATGAGCAAATAATGACTGGATGTTAATTTTTAGGCAACCTATTCCTTGAATTTCTTTTCTACCTGCCTGTTTGCCAATGTTTCAGATAGGTCTGTTTTACCAAAGGGTCAGCGTTTGTGAGCTGTAGAGCTCCTGATCTTTGTCCAGTGCCGGTTCTGTTAGTGGTTGAATAGCTTGGCCCAGGGGACGGGTCGGGGAGGGGGTTTTGGGGAGGACACAGCGTGACAGATGGGGGTGACTGGTAACTCTGCTGAGGGACTTGTCTACAGATGGTGTGCCTCCCTTCTCCCTTTCCTTACTCAGTCCCTCCCCCCTTCCATCACAACCCTCAGGCTGCAAGCAAAAAGAGAGAGCAAAAAGAGAGAGAGAAAAGCCCAAAGAGCTGCTCGCCTCACCTTGGCAGTGCTGGCCATTTCCAGCACCTCTTCATCAGCCACGCCACTCTGCAGCCCGTCACTAATTAATCTTAATGAGCCTGCAGATCAGTGACTTCTCCTTCTTAAGATGAGTGCATAAATCACCTCCAACAAATGGAAGCAGTCCACGTCTTTAGCTAAAGCCGGATGAAATTAAAAATGCTGCTGTTTTGAAACGGCTTTTAATTGCATGATTGATCAAGTGCAGGATGCGGCATAAAAGCTTGTCTGTATTCATGCTAAATGAGTCGGCAATGTCCGAATGACACTTGAGACCCGGAGACTGAAAAAATGAAGCGGATGGCATACATTTAACCGCTCATTTACTGTAAGTGAAATCTTGTCGGTCTACTTTCAGGGGGATGGTTGACCGAGATGAAAATGATACATGTCCGCATTAAGCAAATTAATGTGTGCTATCAGCAACTGCGAGCCTGCTAGGTCTTCGGCTTTGACCACAAGATACAACCACCCCTCGCTCCCCTCATAGATTATTTGCTCAACACATGCAATGAGCCGAGCTTCTAAACTAGACTGCAGGCGGAATAACCTCATAAACAAGAACAAATGTGTGATTTTCTTTGTCTGCCAGAAGTAGCTCTGAGAAGAGTTGATAGACTCCACACAGAACAGCCTAATTAAGACTGTTTGCAGAGGGAATATGTATCTTGGGATTATGTCTTGATTTGTATAGGCATGTTTCATTCAAAATAGTACACATAGGTTTTAGATAATCTAGCCTTTTCCTGTGATGTAACCTTTCAGCACAGAGGTTGACAACATTTCTAGAACCAGGGACCTCCAACTGAAATCCTGACCAATTAAACTACACCCCACCACACACACACACACACACACAAGCACAAAAAAAGCTATTGAATGCAATAACATGCATTTAGAAAATAGATATGGTGAAGTTCCACTTTACTCAAAAAATGATAGTTCATCCACAAATGAAAATTCTGTCACTAATCACTCAATGTCCCATTTCAAACCTGTATGACTTTCTTTATTCTATGGAACACAGTAGGATATCATCTTTTCATGTTTCAGAATTAAGTTTTTTGGATGATCTATCCCTTTTCCTGAACTAAGCATTCTCCGATAAACTATATTACCTTTACATCCTTTGCCATGTCCTGGATTCACCAAGCCACTGTACAGACAGAGAAAGAGATTTATATTAGTTTTACCTCAAGATAATCAAACACATAAACACATTAGTTAATAAGAGGTTGTTTCTTAGACAAACCATGGACCTTAAATCCACAACCCTGGTTTTAACATTTTATTATTTTACATTAGAGAAAACAAACATCAAGTATAGAGTTTGCGCCGGCTGGTTTTGAAGTTAGTAATGGTTGGGTGCTAGTCTAGCCAATATAACCATTATATTTACATATAAATTGATTGGTAAAATTTCTTTCTGATTACACAGCAGCAGCAGACACTGCTTTCATCCTCCATCAGAATAATCATACCAACATCTTCAGACTTCCACAAACTGCTGAGCTTTCTCAGATGACAGTCAGCATGGTGCTTATCTGTGAATGGGAGGATGAAATGCCACATTGTGCATCTTTCATAATTTCTTTTTCATAGTATTGATTTGAGCTTATTGTGCTGAGGCATTTTATTTCCCATGGGTCCCAAGCTATTAACTCTGATATGATCAGGAAAGATCCTCTTACTCAAATTCCCCTGTCACATCTCTACTGGCAAGCTACAAGCACGCTTGACCTCCGACAGATACAACATGGTTGTTGCCATGTAGATCGTTGTTTAATATACACAACTCATTACAGTCACTTGAAGATCTACTTGGTGGTGCAGTGAGTCTACTGACACCAGAATAGATTTTAACATTCAATGTTAAAATATTTCTTCTATTCAAATTATTAAAATGCAAATAGACCTTTTCCTGCAAGCTACTAAATGTGTGCATTGTCAAACGCTGTTCTCATGGTTAAATACTGTATAATAAAGTGACTATAACTTAAGAATGAGGCTGGTGCTTGTATCATTCAGAATATATCAATATCATCAGAGATAACAGTTCATATTCACGTTACTTGCAAGACTGACATAGTATTTTGTCAGTAGTACATCATGAAAATATAACAGTCTAACAAATATTACAAACATTTAAACTCCATGTCCCAGCTAGCTGCCCATAGTCTTCATTCTCTCGAGTAGACTGTAACTTTGCTTACAAGTGTTAAATGGCTAGTCCAAGGTGCTGCTGCCTGATCCGGACTGAAATCTCCAGAAATTCTCACATGCTTCAGCTCTGCTCAGTCTCCCCACAAGCTTCAGGGGTGATGTTAGAATCAAATCTAAAACATTGTCTCTGACCAACAATGCAGCCAATTGTTTGGCTCTGTTATCAGCAAACCCCGATAAAAACATACACCTCAACCTGGCTGCTACAATCAGCTGTATCTAGAATAAAAAGCCAGGAAGAGCTTGTTCGGGGTGGGATTGGAGAGGTGGAGGGCTCGGGGCGGTAGGTTTGTCAGAGTACTCTGTGGATTATTATGTTTCAAGGATAAAGTCAATTTAATACCATCAGCCTATGGGAAGAAAGCAGCAGAGGGAAAAGGAAGAGAAAAATGTGGTCTCATGCTTCAGGATTTCAACACTCAGGACCTTTGGCTTTAAGCCATTATTTTGTTGATAATCAATTTTTGTACACGTTTCACTTCAGTGGTTTCAAACACACACGCAGAAAATGCACTAGACTGAAATAAATGTTGAGAAATTAAATTCAAGACCTCTATGTCACAGAGCTGAGGTATGATTTGTGTAGTCATTTTAAATACAAATTCTGCACAAAGAGAATGAAGAGATTTATGTAGGAGAATTAGCATTTTTTTTTACCTGGTATATCTTTTATTCTGAGGTTAAATGCAAACTACAGCAAGTGTAACAAGAGACAGGAGGAAGCCTGTTAGGGTTAACTACACCTCATTATCTTCCCAACATGCCTGTGCATAACACTCAAAACTGTCTGCCACTGGGGGTCGGCCATTGAACTTAATTGGGGGTTTAAACCCTGAAGTAATCAGCACGGCTCAAAACAACACCAAATAGCCACCATTTTAAATATGAATTCAGAACGCATTGGTCTCGTGAACATGAGGGATTAATCTGAGTGAATGAGCAAGTTCAAACGCTGTTATGGCATTTGTCAGAGTAAGCCTGGACTTCCCGCAGAAAGGTCTTGGGTCTCCTTTCCCCTCCACTTTATTAACAAGCTTCCTAACCCTTGGAAGAATGAGTGTTGCTTGAAGAATCACGGCACACATATAGCTCAGCTGAAACTGGGGACTGATTCGCTGGTTGAATGATTAAATGGCCTGTTGCCAGTGCAGACGCAAATTTTACATCCCAGCTCTTTGCTACACTTTTAAGGGGCCACATGTTCTGGGCCTCTCTCAAATGGCATCAAACTTAATAAAGCTGTTTATTTGCTAATAATGTGCCAAAAGCTAATCAAAGGTAGGAGAGGAGGATGAACTTTAACACCACAGAATTACAAGAAGTAAGGCATAATTACATTTACGTTTTGCATAACTGGAAGCAGGATCCTGCCTGCTGTCTCAGTCTGATTAAGGGGATGCAAATAATTCAGAGCAATTATTTCTTAAAGTGCCAGTATAGCCACCTGCCTGCTTTTGACATTAACTGAATCTGACAAAATAAAAATATAGGTAGGCCTACTGAATCTTCTTCCTTTTTTTTTTTTTTCTGGTAGGATGCAAACTGACAAAGTAAGTTGGCCTAATATTTACATGTCTTGATCCATTGAGTTGATTTACAAAGAGAGTATCTGTGTGTATTTTTCTTCGACTAAGACAATGATGTCATAAATTTCACGCACATCGCCCGTGGCTTCAGGTGTAAAATTGTTATCGACATTTCACTAGACGATTTATTTATTTCTTTACAACCCAGATATAGACTGTAATCCATCAACCTGTCCGACCTTAATTCGGTCACTTTCAGTGAAACCTTTTAGAGCTTAATTGTGATTTAATTGTGCCCACCCCTTAAAGTCATAGAAAAAAAATATGTGAAAAAGATTTTTTTTTAAGTATGAAATATGCCGTTTAATACGAAACAAGAAACATATCGTTTACCAAGCAATACTTTTTAAAACAGGATATAAGGATCGATTAATAGGCTACGTGATAAAAAAAACGTGACTGAGCGATTTTCAGTAAGTTTATTTGTGAACGGTGTTTATGTTTAATGCTAGTAAATGCATTCTTACTTGGCCAATAAACTTCATCCAAGCACAAGCGGCATCAAATCCACAGAGAGAGAGAGAGAGAGAGAGAGAGAGAGAGAGAGAGAGAGAGAGATTGGAAATATAATTCCTGCGCCTTTAAGAACTGTCTGCTACTAAACTTCAGTGACACTATGAGGCAGAGTAAGAACATCCTGACTTGTCGTTTTACCCACGTACAGTATCCTATGTAGCTATATATGTATATCATATATAGGCTATGTATCGATCCCCTGGAGGCTGTTGTTAAGGTTGAGTGTGAACCGCACCGCACGTTAGCTTACACTGTAGCCGCATCTGACTAATTTCAAAACATCTGTACCAGCCACTTTGAAGTTCTACAATCCGTTAAAGTGGGCTACAGTTTTTTTTTAAAGGCCTGCTAGAAGGTATCACAGCAGAAACGCTGAAAATATTAAGGCCTACCGGTCTGCTCTAAGCTATAATAAAAACAACTGAGAAAGGAGTAATCCAACTTCATAAGCAGCGGTGTTTCAGCTTACTCTTGGAATCTCCCGGAATCAAAGGTGCACCTGACACACTTTATCCTTCCCTTGACGTGACCCTACAAATGAGCTTCCATCCAATATCACTGCTTAAATATAGCCAATATTAGCCAGTTCAAAAAATACCTTAAAAAGGAGTGACTAGAGCTTGAATAATGAGAATATGAATTATTTTATTTTATTTTATTTTTTTGCATACAGAAAATTAAAATATTCTCGTTTGGAAGAAAAGTGATTTCTTTAAATGGAAATGTGTTAGAAAAAATATTCAAATAACTGCAGTCTTAAATGAGGATGGATTTAATAAATAAATCGCTATCAAGCACGTCATCTGTGAGGTTTACATGAGCGATTTCACACCACGGTGCTCAATATTCACAGGGGATCATAACATCCTTTTGATTCTGCCCTTTTTATTCTCGCCTGCACTGATCCGTGCATGCGATAATATCATAGCACCATATCCGAGCGTCTTATGCATTTTTAAAATAACCACATAGAAATAAATGCTCATGATTATGTCTGATGGATTTATCGTTTTTATCTTACATTTTAAGAACTATATATATATATATATATATATATATATATATATATATATATATATATATATATATATATATATATATATACACACACACACATATATATTTCAATTCTGAAATTTTTAAGAGCATTTTTAGTACACCATTTTTTATTAAAGACTGTAGACAAACTAACGCCTTGCATATATTTAAACACTGAACTGAAACAATTAGCTACTGCAAAGGCGCCTGGACACTTTGTGCTACAATCACACCAAATGTTTTATTTTCTTTGCTAATGTATATTAGGCTTAATGTATTTATAAAGTAGATAGTCCTATTTGGAGAACAATATTTTTAAATTGTTGAAACAAATTAAATGTCTAATAAAATAAAAGCACACAAGCCTATGGGACACAACTATAGCCAACTGGAATATCAACTGTATGGAAGCGGCCAGTTTACTTATTTATGATAAATAAGCCTATAATAAATGTATGCAATCTAAATATTATATACATGCAATAATATAAAAAAAAGATACAAATACATGTAATAATTTAATTTTTGTATTTTTTAAATAGCCTAAATTATTTTATTTAGCCTACTTATGATCACAATGAATAGGCAATAGCTGACAAACTAGCTAGTTATATAAAAAAAATAATTAAAATAATGACTGGCGATAAAAATATCGAAAAGTTGTCAGCAAATTAGACGATCCCTGCAAGTTACCACCATCTACTCTCGCTTGTATTGTTTCACTTGCTTCGATTGGCAAATTCTCGATAGCCTCCGTCCATGTTAACGTCAATATACCAAAATGAGCTGATAATGTCATGCTGCAATATTCATATCCTCTAATTGCGTCAGTGAAATTATCACAGAATTAATTAAACACGGTCCCCATTTCCAATTGACCACACGGCACTGTAGGAATCCTAATTAATTATAATTAAATTAAAGGGACTCCATCCAGTGCAGAATTGATTTGAGGAAAAGCCGCTGAAAGTTGAATTCAGGAGCGCCTGTAATGACTCCAGACATGATGGCGATGGGGGCCGGGCTGAGGTGGCCGTGTATAAATAGTGTGATCTGAAAAACACAGACATAACAGCAGGAGTGATCTAAACCTTCTACACGCAAACATATCGCCGAAATCACTGTTGAGCAGACACAAAGATTCGCGTTAGGTTCATTTTAAAGTGGATTTCCGTAATCAGCCATGGAAGAACTCACGGCGTTCGTGTCGAAATCCTTCGATCAGAAAAGCAAGGAGAGCAGCAAAGAGAGCATCACGTACAGGGAAGTTTTGGAGAGTGGTTTAGCCCGAGCCAGAGAGCTGGGAAACTCGGAGACCAACCTTCAGGAGATTACAGAAACCAACAACAACCATTGTCCGGTACACCTTTACAAGGAGCACGTAGAGCTTGAAAAGGAGAAATTGAAGGAGTTTAACGTGTCACGGGCTACTGACGGTGAGTTACACTTACGCAAAGTGTAATAATGTGTTTCGCTGGAGGCGCATAGGTTTTCGCGCGAATACGTTTGGCGTTGTTGAAATGTCGATAAAACCTGAATTACTGTATATTGAGGTCATTTTCAGTATCTTAAAGAAAAATTTCGATTGTGTTTAGAGGCTAACTAGCATGCGAGTGGAGAATTTCAAGCTGTATTCAGCTGATGCAATGGTTCGTTTATGTCTGTGCCGTGTACAACTGCTTTCTTTTGTAAAAGAACAGAAATACACGATAAGCAATTTTTAAGTAAGAGAATCACAATAAATGTATAAAACAGTCGTCTGTCCTCACATTTGAGGAATTAAGAGTTAAAACAATAGGCCCCAAGCTTGTCAAATTTGAGAGAAGGATCTATCAATTTATTCCTTGTTCCTACAATTGCCAGGAAATGAGTAAAGGCACTTATTTACTCTTTACGTACAAAACACTTGAGTAAAAAAAAGTAAGTTAAAAAGTATATAATTTAACCAACACGATCTCATATGTGGGTGATAATATTTGTAAGAGATGTTTAATTTAAAACGTGTTTGCTTCAGAAACCGTGAAGAAAGACGTTTAAGGACAGTCTTAGCAGGCCATGACAGTTTGTTTTGGAATACAACATCTCAATAGTAATAATAATAATAATAATAATAATAATAATAAATAAGTAGAAATTTAAAGTCCATTAATAGATAAAAAAACAAACAAAAAAACAAATAGGCTACCCTTTTCAAATAATTCATAACGAAAACAAATGATTGCAGTAAGATAAAGTCTGATTTCCAAAACTTGCAAATAACACACTTTTATTATTATTATTATTATTATTATTATTATTATAACTGTTATATAAAATGCTCTGGAATGAAAATCAAGCTCTATCATTTTTTTAACAAGTGTAAAGCTGGCTCTTTGTAAACTTCTAATGTATCCTATTATCTTAATGTAATTTTAGAATTGCACAAGGATCTAATCTATTTATCTATGTCCCTTAAATATAGCTAAGGATCTGCCACTTACAATTTATGCATATAAAAATATCGAGAATAATTATGGTTTTAATTGCAGGTCTGTTTTATTTTTTATAAAGCAGCAGTAAGTTATTGTTCATCTCGAATTTTATATAGGCTAACAAAATTGTTTTAATTGTTAAGATAAAGTGTAGGCACATCACATTAATTAGATTTAGGGTATATAGTCTGCCGATTCTGATTAGAATTCTCGCAATCTGCAAGTTGTTTAAAAACTCATGTAGGTAAGCTAATAAACGCACGCTTTAATAAAATAAATGCTTTATTGATATGTTCATGTTGTATTTTCACAGGAATTTACGACTGCAAAGACAAGAAGGAGGATGTGAAATCAGAGGACGAGGACGCACAGAGTAAACTGAAGCAGAGACGGAGCAGGACAAATTTTACCTTAGAGCAGCTGAATGAACTGGAGCGCTTATTTGATGAGACGCATTACCCGGACGCCTTCATGCGGGAGGAGTTGAGTCAGAGGCTGGGGCTGTCTGAGGCCCGCGTGCAGGTAAGCTTCCATTCAGTTCCTTGATTATTATGTTTTATTCTTTCTAGTTTTTATTTTATTTTATAATTATTATAAAAACAATTTTACAACAGATAAAACAAGTCTATGACTATTAAAATATGAATAATTGAAAACATTACCAGAGAGCGTGTAGATTAATTTTTAAACGAATGCATCTTTCAGTGGAATGCAAATAACCTGAATGTCAATTGTGGATTCTGTGTCACTCATTTTCCATCGTTTTACGCACAGTACATGGTCTTGAAATAGTTTAGGCCTAGCTATATGTGTGAAAAACAACAGTGACATTCCTTGCTCGATCAGCGTAGAATAGCTAATGTAGAAAAATAATGTCCACGGAGGTTATTAATAATCTGTTAATTGCTTTTACAGCCTATATAATATATATATATATATATATATATATATATATATATATATATATATATATATATATATATATATATATATATATATATATATATATATATATATATATATATATATATATATATACAAAGTCAAGTAAATACAAAGTCTATTAGCTATAATAGCGTTTTTATGGTGTTTGTGTTCATATGCCCAGATGAGTTTATGACGCTGATAACTGTGAACAAACAAAGGGTTTTTGTTATGAGTTTATAAAGTTAGAAATAATAGGCAATCTATTTACAAAGTACTGTGTTAAACACTTTTTATGAAGACGTGTTTTGTTGTAGAGTGAACTGGCAATTGAAATATAGGCTAAGTGTGGTCGCTAGGCCTTCATTCCTCCTACACATTCGCTTAAGTAGGCAATATTAAATTTGTATATCACACCATGCGCCTGCGATGTTTAACGTTTGGAGACAGTTGTTGTTATATTCACGCACACACAAAGCATTTCTGTTATCTTTCGATTTATGCGGGTTCAGTTTCAGTGGTGGGTGTGGATATGAAATAGCCCTTTAGTTCCTGCAGCAGCAGCTATATTCAAAGGAAAACTTGCTTATGTGCTGCAGAAAGATCTAACCACATCATTAAAATTAATGAAGAGATTGAACCGCTGCTGCAGGGGATACCTTCTTATGTCACTCACCTCATTTTCTCCAACCTTATCTTTGTAATATCTGCCATTGTCTTGATATACTGTTCCTATAAAAATGTATTAGGAATAATTGAATTCGCTCTTAACTCCTACAGTGACATACCCCGTGTTACAAAATGTAATGGGAAAACAAGTAACATTGTTTGCCAGTGTGACAGCTTGCAAGCACGACATTTTTTAATGTTTCAGAAGCGGAGGCGAAATCAGATTAAAAGAGGAGAGCAAAGAATAGGTCAGAGCTGTGATTTGATGCAACCAAAAATTCATACTGCGTTGAAAATGCCTCACACAACGACATTTTATCACATTTTAAATTTCGCTGAAAAATCTGAGTTAAACGCAATGGACGTGAGGTTGATATGAACCTGCTACCATATACTGTTCTATAGAAGCCCCACGCCGACCAGCTGTCAAGAATCTAATTGAAAGTTATGAGACCTCAGTGAGGAGAAGGCAGTAATTCAATTACGACTAATATCTTTCGGTTTTTGGTGCAGGGCTAAATTAAATGTCATTATTCACTGTCTCTAATAAAAATCAAACGGAAATCAGATTAGGGTATTTGTGAACCGCATCATTGAGTGGTCCTTAATGAAGAAATAACTGTCGAAACCAGTGTAGCTCACTTTCCCTATAGCATAGTGCTGGATAATTACAATCGATCAAAGATTGAAATATGATGCATTCATTGTGGCGCAATATAAGTCACACAGTGACTAATAGTAGTAGTAGTAGTAGTAGTAGTAGTAGTAATAATAATAATAATAATAATGTCATAATGGAAAACTGTCTTTCAAAAAATAGGGTGACAGACCATTAGCTTTTAAATTTTAATCAGTGAGTCTGAGCGTTGAAAAAAGCAGCGTTAATAGCCTGCATGATTTCACTGATGACCTATAAGCGAGTAATGACGGAGAACTGTAGGCTACAGTAGCCTAAATTCACATAGTTCAAAATTATTTCCCACCTTTTCAAGCTCATATGCGAAGCAGAAAATTAATTTTATGGGGGGAAATGTATTTCATAAAAAAGGGACCTAGCTATATTTCACCGATGCAATGTGGTGCTTGTAGGCCTATGGTAGCCTATATCATAATTTCATTTAACAAAAATGGTAAAAAAAAAAAAAATTGAAACTAGAATGTAGGCCTATTTATTGTAGACAAAGATTAGGCTACATAATTAATTTGTGTAAAAAATATAAAAACTGCACTATTAGGCTAACTATGAGGAAGAGTTGTGAAACCATTAATAACAGAACTCGCTTTTGCAATTAAAGTGTTTAATAAAGCCTAATAGCCTATAGCCTACAAATGATCGGAGGCAACAGAAAAACCGGCATTGTCTTTTTTTCTCTCTCTCTCGGTAATGTCGGTTCCAGGGGAAAATCGAGTAGGCCTAGCCTGTAATAAATTTGTTTTGAATGGTGGTAAACACGATAAAGAATAACCGTGTTTTATTTCTTTTTTAGGTATGGTTTCAGAACAGAAGAGCGAAATGCCGAAAACAGGAAAATCAAATGCACAAAGGTAAAATGATTAAATAATTTAATAAATAACCTAATTATTAAATAGCCTATGTTTTGAGTAAACATCAGGCTGTAGCCTATTTTGTTATTTTATGCATTTTTTAATTTAATTTACGGCACATGGCCCAACTCGGAGTAGCCTAACCTGGGTGCTCGTGAGCCAACAGCTCTTGTTTGTCGTGAGCACGTGCAAACCACAGTGCACCGCAGCTCTGACAACACGCCATTTTATAACTCATTACATTTTAAACTTAAATGTAAATGGTGAAATCATCTAGGTACATTTAAAAAAATCATTATGACTAACTTTGCTCATTTATTATTCTTTTCTATTCAGGTGTTATTTTGGGCACCGCGAGTCACCTGGACGCGTGCAGGGTAGCTCCTTACGTGAATATGGGCGCACTCCGAATGCCATTTCAACAGGTAGGATTTACGGACCTGTAATGGTAACGTTCTTTAAGATATTCTGTGCTTTCAAATGGTCGCATTTCGATAACAGCATACGTCCAAATGCAGATGTGTAGTTCAGTCGACTAAATAAACGTCTCCCACTATCTAAAAGTAGCTATTGGCCGAGAAATGTTTAGGCTTTGACAAACAACCTGATTTGACACCAGTCTCCATGCGTCGTGCGAAGGGCGCGAACCTTTCACCTCCGGGACCCGATGAGAGACGAATGAGATAAGAGGGACCGAGAGACATTTCATCTGGTGGTGAAGAACTGTCTGCATCACCCAGACGAGAGAGCAGCCATAATTAAGCTAATAGCACAGCGAGGGGAAGACAGATAAAAGAGATTATGAAAGAGAGGAATAACGCACTGATGGTTATTGGCACTGAGCAGCATTGGCAGGGCTGAGGCGTGAGGACTGCATACTGAACACCACAAATGTCCACCACCTGTTGTTCTGACTGCCCCTGAAGTGGGGTTGCACAGTCCAATTTGACTGATTTGTGGAGACACTGGAGCAATGCCCTGCTTTAATTTTTATGAGTATTTTCACACAGTTAATTAAATTAGTTAATTAAAATAAATGCAAATGGCAACGAGAAAGTCAGAAGGCCTGTGGTTAGAAATTGTGAGTAGCAAAGAAACTCAGACGAGGCAGGCTGTATTCTTACCTGATTATTTTCCAAAAATAACAGACTACCAGGTCTGACATTATTTATCCTCCTTTCAAAGTAATCTCCCTATGCTTCATATTCACGTGGAAAACAAAAAAAGAAACATTGGTAAAACATTCGTTCCCAGTGTCAAAAACTTGTGCTGCTTGTCAGATGTTGTATTTTAGTTGGACCGCAAAATGTAAATCTTTGAAATATTTATGATCTCTGTGCAGAGAAAGATACATGAGAAGAATACTAAAAAAGAAAATAAAAAATAAGTCACTTTTTAAGTCGGCGGATGTCTAATTTTCACCTCATCTTACTAAAATAATTGCTAAGAATCTGCAACCTGATATTTTATGCTGCCTGCTTACATCTTTTTTCCCCCCTAGGAACTATACGAATAAATATTTATATATATGAGAATGAATATTTTGGGTGCGAAATTGTTTATTTATGCCATTGAATATATAATTAAGATTACATGATGTTGCAGCTTTTAAAGGTTGTATGGAAAGAGTCAGTGCGAATCAAACTAATATGCTGAGATTTGCAGCTGATGGAAGCTCTTTGACTATTAAGCTGTCTGAACATATTGCATAATTCAGCTCAAGATCAGATGAAAAGAAATGCACTGAGTTGAGTGAGTGAGTGAGTGTTTTCACTGAAAGCACACAGTTAGTGAAAAGCTTCGGAGCGATGTCCGAGCCTGAAAGCGGATCCCTGCCGCTCCTCGAGCTGACCCCACGGCAGCTGACTAACTCCGTGTTTGTTTTTGCTCGCCCCGCAGGTCCAAGCTCAGTTACAGTTGGAGGGGGTCGGAACACACTCCCATCCTCATCTGCACCCACACCTCGCGGCCCACGCTCCCTATCTGATGTTCCCGCCCCCGCCCTTTGGATTACCGATCGCGTCGCTGGCAGACTCGGCCTCTGCGGCAGCCGCCGTGGTAGCGGCTGCCAAGAGCAATAGCAAGAACTCCAGCATCGCTGACCTGCGACTCAAGGCAAGAAAACATGCCGAGGCGCTGGGACTCTGACCCCCATGGGCTTCTCTGCTGCTCTGAACTGATAATTGCTTCTAACACAAGACTAAGCCTGTGAAAAGGCCGTGACACTCACAGTTAAAACAAAACAAAATAAAAACAAAAGAGAAAAAAGGGGTGTAAGGGGAGAGAATGAGAGAGAGAGAAAAAAGTCACAAAAAACCAGCTGCCAAAACAAACCACTTGTAGAGAAAGGTAATTAAATACCAATGAATCACCTTTTACTTTTCGCCCAACAGGCAGGACTTCTTGGAGGCCACTGGCTCAGCCCTTTCCAGGCACAGATCACAGCCCCAGGACCATACAAAAATGTCTGGATGTCTGTCTGAAAACCAGCGTTTAGGAGAGAAGACTTTTAAAAAAAAGCAAAAGGCAGACACAGAGTGAGGCTAGAGGTTGTGTTTTTACGGACAGACACTGAAACTTTGGAATCTCAACCTCAGAGTGAAAAGAAAGAGACGGCCATATTTGCCTCGCTCCTACCACTGTGCCGCTGCCTAGTGCACGTGCTCAAATGAAGGATAGACCTATTGGGGCTGGCCTCCATTGTAACTGACATACATCTATGTTGATCACTGCCATGATAACCCTCCACTACAGTTCATATCTAAAGCTGTTATTTGCATTTTTTATTTCGTTTTTTCTCTTTTTTTTGTTTTGTTCATTCTGCTGTGGACAAAGACTGGAAACAGCAATATCACAACGGCACAATCGCCTGGTTTTTAGTGGAATTATATGATTCGTTCTGTTTTGGGAGGAAATGTTGCATTGCTGTTATTTCCTTCTGGGCATGTGTATGGACTTTTAGCTTTCATTCTCATATTTTGTGCTCTCTTTTTTATGTGATGTGTCCTGGAATAGAAGTGAACCTAGCTTTTGCACTTCAGGTCTTGTATTAAGGCGTTTACAATCCTTAATGCAAGATATACTACTTTTTATGTAAGGGGGAAACAAATTTGGCTTTCGTTTCGCTGAAATGCATTTAAAATCACTTTTTTTTGTTTGTTTAAAAAAGGATAAACAGTAACTGCAACTTTGTAATTTAACATTTTAAGAAACATCAGTTTAACTGAAATGCAATTATGTGCAGTTAAGTGCAATACTGTAAATATGGAAAGCGTAATATAGCGGTTGATGTTTGCTAATTAAACAATGATTTTTAAGCTGTTGGGTTTTTGGCACTGATGTCGATGTTTTTAAAAGTTCTTCGCCACAAACACATCTTTAAAAGCTGTGTAAAAGATAATTTGCGGACTCATTTGCAATGTGCCATAACTCCCAGAAGTTCAATGGTATTCAAATATAGTTTTGTACACGTGAATTTAAAGAGATATCACCTTAAAGCAGACAAGGAAGTAGTTCATTTGACACTGTACAAAAATGCTCTAGGTTCATGGGTCATAAACATAAACATGGGTCTGGTTTTTAACATGATAAATCCACCAAAGACAACAATTTGATCACATTATTATAGATTTATTTCATTTAATGCTCCAAAAACATTTACAGTATGACATGCGTTTTAGCAACTGCATACACAGTCTTTTTTCGCCATATAAACAAGAAGCTGTCACGAAAACATCAAATTGAATACAATACGCTCAAGAATTTGTTACTAATGTAACAAAAACAGTATTATTTCCATAACCGTACTATGAAACAAATTGCCAGTTCAGACATCAATTGCCTTTGAACTACAGTCGTAGATCTCGGTCAGGTCTACCTCTTAACAATAAACGCTACATTGTGGGCTGTTTTCGTTGTTCACCATTACAGTTGTTTAGGAATGTTTCTGTTTCTTTAATTGAAGTCATAGGTGCTTTTATTTATTATTTTATCTGAAAGTTTATAAATGTTAAATAGTCGAATTTCAAGTGTACATATTTACATGGCTTTGCATTTATTTTTATATATTTTTTAAATGTTAACATTTGCAACAGTTTTACGCAAACGTGTGACTGCAGTACATTTGTTTGACTAAAATGTAGCGTGTTTGAGTTTACAAACATTTCAGGGATGGTGGATGAAATTTTTGTGTTGAGATTTTCTTGATGCTCCAAGGAATTTGTTGTATCCCATCATATTGCATATGCAAGCATGCCCAAACATGATTCGCCATTGAGTTTTTTTCTGTTGTTTCACTAAAAAAAAGAATGTACATCTTGTACAAGTAATCTATCAATAAAAGTTATAAATATTTGTAAGAGAGTTTGTAAAACTTTGTGGCCCTCTGAAATGTTATGAATAAAGGTTGCTCCGGTTCAGACACGTTGTATATAATACGCACACATTATTATTACTACAATATAGAGGAGCCACGATAATATTATATCTGAAATCTGGTTGTTTCAAATTAAATTTGAATCATTTTCTACCATAAACGTGATACTATGGCACAGCATTAAAAGAAGCAAAACATGTCTTAACCCTCTAAATGTCCTATGAACAAAATCATGCTTCTCATGTACAAGGTGCAATATGCATTTGTACCCTCCATATATATCTTAAACTAACATCACAGTCACATCTTACTTTTTTGGAAGGGTTGTTGCATCTGGAAACCCAAATCCAGATGTGTGTACACAAAGTAATTACAGCAGGCAACATAGGGGCTTTTTGTCTAAATCGCATGGAGAAATTAGCCCAAATGGCGTCCTGTTGAGCAAGTACCCCTAAAAGGTCGGAGCACGTTTAATTTGTAGCTTAGCACTCATACATCAAGATGGAGTGATATAGGCAGAGGCTGATACTCGCACATTTAGGTACTGACCTCTGGCTGGGGTCTGCTGGATGAAGCAGAACATAACAGCATCCTTTTATGTGCACAAATAATTGGCAAATGTAGGACCGCCATCAATCAAGGCACACCAAGGCGTCGTTTCTTTTTCAACATGCACAAACACACAAAGGTATTTATGCTGGCCGCAAGTCACAAATAAAGACAAACAGCCTATGAAAGGGCTTAATTAAAAGTAAACCAAACTTTTTTTATTGAATCAAATGTTATTGCTAGCACTAAAAGTGGCTTGCATTTTATTGCAGTTGTATGGCTGACAATACTAAAGCTGACATACTGGGTTTTTTTTTGGATTTAAATAGGCACATGCTTAATAGCTTATGATTGTATCATTATTGCAGTGATAATTATGTTTCTAGCATGTTATATGTTTGGCAACAGTTCTTCTTAGCCTAATTGGTGTAGCTTGATGTAACAACCATGTAGGAAGACACATCATGGCCGTATTTCAGGCTGAAAATAACAAGATTCATCGGGCTCAAATTATGAATGAATGGTTGAGAGGGAGCATGAAGAATCACACATGAATTGACACCTCTGAGTCCAAACCTTAAATTCATTGAAAGTCTTAGAATGTGCTGGAGTAGACTTTACAGAGTGCTCGACTCGTGCATTGTCAATACAAGATCTTGACTAAAAATGTATGCACCTCTTGATGGAAATAAATGTTGTGATATTATTTCCATCAAGAGGTGCATACATTTTTGGTCAAGATCTTGTATCATCATTTACTGTAGGCAGCCAAAGGATGACGGAAAAAATGGATGCTGTTAATTGCGTTAAATATTTAACGTGTAAAACTGAAATGGCATGTGATAACACGTCAATTTTGACAGCCCTGATTTATAGCAATCGCTATACACCGATCAGGCAGAACATTATGCACCTTCCAAATAGTGTTGTTCCCCCTTTTGCTGCCAAAACAGCCCTGACCCATCAGGGCATGGACTACATTAGATCCCTGAATGTGTGCTGTGGTATCTGGCACCAAGATGTTAGCAGAAGATCCTTTAAGTCCTGGAAGTTGCGAGGTGGGGCCTTAATAGATTGGACTTGTTTGTTCAGCACATCCCACAGATGCTTGATTGGATTGAGATACGGGGAATTTGGAGGCCAAGTCAACACCTCAAACTCATTGTTTGTGCTCCACAAATATTTCTGAAAATGTTTTGCTTTGTGGCATTATCCTGCTGAAAGAGGCCACAGCCACCAGGGAATACTTTTTACATGAAAGGGTGTACATGGTCTGCAACATTGCTTAAGTAGGTGGTATGTGTCAAAGTTAAATCCACATGGATGGCAGGAATCAAGGTTTCCCAGCAGAACATTGCCCAAAGAATCACACTGACCAATCATCACAAATAGGCCCTCGTCAAAGTTTCTCAAATCCTTACGTTTGCCCATTTTTACTGCTGCTAATGCCGAGATATTTGCTAATGCACGATTTTCAAACTCGTCGGATCACTGCTCTTTTCACACTGCATGACTATCTGGGGTAGCGTTCAGTCACTGATGTGCAGGGGTTTCACACTGCGTGTTTGTTACTCGTGTGCACGAGCACCGATTTGGCTATGATTTCTGACATTTGTAGGCAATTTAGCAAAAACTGTCGGCGAGTCAAAATCGGGGCTAAAATCGGGAAGTGTGAACTAGGCATTACACATCAACTTTGAGGTCAAATAATATACCCCCCCCACTAACAGGTGCCGTGATGAAGAGATTATCAACGTTATTCACTTCACCTGTCAGTGGTCATAATGTTATGCCTGATCGGTGTATACAATCACCTAAAGGATTATTAGGAACACCATACTAATACTGTGTTTGACCCCCTTTCGCCTTCAGAACTGCCTTAATTTTTTGTGGCATTGATTTAACAAGGTGCTGAAAGCATTCTTTAGAAATGTTGGCCCATATTGATAGGATAGCATCTTGCAGTTGATGGAGATTTGTGGGATTCACATCCAGGGCATGAAGCTCCCGTTCCACCACATCCCAAAGATGCTCTATTGGGTTGAGATCTGGTGACTGTGGGGGGCATTTTAGAACAGTGAACTCATTGTCATGTTCAAGAAACCAATTTGAAATGATTCGAGCTTTGTGACATGGTGGATTATCCTGCTGGAAGTAGCCATCAGAGGATGGGTACATGGTGGTCATAAAGGGATGGACATGGTCAGAAACAATGCTCAGGCAGGCCGTGGCAGTTAAACGATGCCCAAATGGCACTAAGGGACCTAAAGTGTGCCAAGAAAACATCCCCCACACCATTACACCACCACCAGCCTGCACAGTGGTAACAAGGCATGATGGATCCATGTTCTCATTCTGTTTACGCCAAATTCTGACTCTACCATCTGAATGTCTCAACAGAAATCGAGACTCATCAGACCAGGGAACATTTTTCCAGTCTTCAACTGTCCAATTTTGGTGAGCTCGTGCAAATTGTAGCCTTTTTTTCCTATTTGTAGTGGAGATGAGTGGTACCCGGTGGGGTCTTCTGCTGTTGTAGCCCATCCGCCTCAAGGTTGTGCGTGTTGTGGCTTCACAAATGCTTTGCTGCATACCTCGGTTGTAACGAGTGGTTATTTCAGTCAAAGTAGCTCTTCTATCAGCTTGAATCAGTCAGCCAATTCTCCTCTGACATCCACACTGGATATTTTTCCCTTTTCACACCATTCTTTGTAAACCCTAGAAATGGTTGACAATGAAAATCCAAGTAACTGAGTATATTGTGAAATACTCAGACTGGCCCGTCTGGCACCAACAACCATGCCACGCTCAAAATTGCTTAAATAACCTTTCTTTCCCATTCTGACATTCAGTTTGGAGTTAAGGAGATTGTCTTGACCAGGACCACACCCCTAAATGCATTGAAGCAACTGCCATGTGATTGGTTGATTAGTTAATAGCATTAATGAGAAATTGAACAGGTGTTCCCAATAATCCTTTAGGTGAGTGTATATCATATAGCACTGGCATATAAGAACTGGCATATCAGAAGATACTTCCCAATCTGGTACATTTGTTGTAGAAACACTTACTGTAACATCTAAAAACTGAGTGTTAAACTTATTATGAAAAGTTGAATAACATTCTATGTAGGACAAAATTATTTGGAGCGAGAAAAAGCAAAAATATTTGTCTTCAAAACAGTTGTTCCTGCTGGAATGTGAACAACTTAACAGATGATGCCTTTTAACTTCACATGAGCCATATCAACATCAGCCAAACTGTATGTCCATGCAAAACATGCGTAAATACAGTTTTCCCCTGTAAGTGCTACGAAATGTTTACCTTTTTAATCGTTTCAAGGAGGCTCTAAAGAAGAAAGAGGATGTATAAAAGGTGTTGGGAATTCTAGTTGGAAAAGTTCTAAACGTCCACATCAGGACTTCAGGAGCTTGACAGCATTTTAAACCACGTTAAATTCAGTCTTTGACATCCCCTTTCATTAGCAATTGGCAAAATGAACAAGGAGCTAGGCTTCAGTAACTGAAAAACATTCATCATTTCTGAACAGTAACCGTTCTCCTCCACTGCAAAATTAATGAGAGAGAATATATTAAGTAACCTGGAACATTAGGAACTTTTTAAATGCTTTAATGTTTGCAGTTCCTCAATTAAAGTGTTGTGCTGAATTCAAGCATAAAAACATACAAGAAAAGCTCTGGAGCAGGACTTCAGGTAGTTGTTTAGGTTTATGAACAATATGAACTAAAAGTACTGACAATAACCAACATCTCCAGATCTGATAAGACATTAAAACCTGATCTGATATGTTTGTAGCCAGTTAATTGGTTCTTATGTCAAGTTGTAGGAGAAACACTGGAAAACGTCACTGATCACTTGTGTCCAGCCATTTAAAATGAAGATGTGAAATAAAGGTTGGGTATTCCTAAAAGAATCAATGAAAACCGTATCAATATGCAGTTAAAGTAATCAAAAAACACATAGCCTACAAGTCCAGATGCAAACTTAAACTGCATGGCACTGCTGGGTATAGCTGAAAATATTAAAACAAGCTTGAAACAAAGAAATCAGTTTGGAGCGATTTTAATTCAGTCACCAATGAATTAAGCCTTAATATTGATTTGACCATAAAGACTTAAAAGTGAACTAAAGCTTGTGAAACAAAGGATGACAGCAATTTGTACATCTGGGGCTATGTTTTATTTATTTATTTTTTTCTCTTCAAGCCAATAAATCTCAACCAATAAGCTAGCCATTTCTTAGTCTGGTATTGCTTTCTTACTCAGTTATAATCTGTTATATTTTGAAGTATCAAACTAAAACCCTACAGGACCTGGATCTAACAGAATAGTAAAGTAGCAAGACTCTTCTTTAGGTGCTATTTCTCTTGCAGCATAAAAGTTACAATTCAAAATCTGTTAGCCTCCACTTTGAGAGACAAGTTACAGTACCTTGGTGGTTTACCTGAATCGAGAAACAATTTGAAAGGTTCAAGAACCTGATCTTCTCAAAACAAAAACTGATCAGAAGGCCAGTATTTCTGAAAAGGTAACATATCATAAAAAAGACTGTGAATTCATTAGTAAAAACATAGACTTGGTGATTAATCAAAAATGGTTCCATGAGAATATACTTGCAAATTATATGCATACCACAAATTAAAATGACTTTTAGCAGTATGGCTATAACAGGACACCAAAAAAACAGAAATACAGAATACGCTTATAAAATCATTAATAGTCAAATCTAGATTGGATAACAATGAAAACTGTTTACTGTTCAGAGAAAGTGTTTCCTGTTTATTCCATTTTCACAACAAAAGGCTTAAATGGGTTTCTGTCTACATTTTGTAAAAGCTCTTATTGTTTAAATTAAATTATGCCCTCAGTTAGAAATAACTAAAATATATTGATTCTGAGATCATGCCCTTTCAGACAGAAAATCAGATAAAACCAAACATTTATCTCTTGTTAAGATGCTATGAATTCTCTTTTTTTCTATACTATACTTGCTGATATTAATAGATCTAATTTTAGGAAAATAACTCTGAAGTCAAAGTTAAGATATTGTATAGAAATGTATAGGAATATTTTAATTGAAATGTATATCAGCGCTGTTTTTCTGTTTTCGCTAGCGATCAGTGGCGGCTTCAGTCGACTCGCTCTGCCATTCCCATGGCTTTCAAATAAGCTTTAGGAGTGAATGGCTGGCGATGCAGAGAAAATCTTTCCTTACAAGTGGGAATCAAAGTCAGATGCTTCAGAGGCAACTGAGTTTTCAATGCACTTAGTCGATCTCCCTCTATTGGGAGATAAAACCAGTTAAGCATTCTCTAGTGAATGCAATGCAGCGATGCAATATTGAATGATGAAAATTTTGAAATCCATTTCACTGTTTACCGCATTTATGTCACACAATGCTTCACAGTCTCTAAACATTAAGTAAATGTCATTCAAGATTTGAACAGATGCTACTGTTGACTCCATAGTGTCAAAGTTAAGACTTATTCTGTACAAGTGACTAAACAATAGTTAACTTTTTTGTAACAAAAACAAGTAAAAATATTAATAAAGTAAATCCTTGAAGCAGCTATACCATAGAACCTAGAAATATACTGAGCGACACAGAGAGCAAGACTAACCAGTTTGAAGCACCTTGTTCTACGTCTTGCAACAGCAGAAGCTATTATTTTACTAGTCTCATAATAAAAGATCTAAAAATCATAATTTGTTTTTTCTCCACACCAGTATGCAAAATTATTTACTGAGACAAATTGAACATGCATGCCTGTTAGGTTTCAAAACCCCATCATTCCAAGTGTTTGTCCATACGGGACAAACTGTTTATCTGGAAGTTTTTTGATAATCTACCGTGACTTTTCGCTGTGTATAATCTAAGCCGCACACTAAGCTTTGTGTAAACCATGGCCCAGTCCTTCAGCTTCTCTGTTGTCATTGTCAATTTGATTCAAAGTCCAATGTGGAGACCCGTATTGTGCCAAAAATTACTTCCTCAACCCTTACGGTCAACAACATGAAGAGAGCAGGTTTACAGAACATCAAGAGAAAACTTTTTCAAAAGGACTTTTCCAGAAAGAAAAAAGATTGCAGAGAAAGCAATTATATGATTATTGTGACAAACCAGCAACAATAAAGCACATTGTCAAAATAAATGCCACATCTAGTTGTCTGAAAATATCAAGCCACCAAAAATATGATGAGAAAACAATGCAGACGGAATAGAAATCTAAACATTTCAGTATTTATTGAGATGCTTGTCATTTGAGCCTTTGCTAAAGGGTGAACCAGAGATGAAACAGCATTAGATTCTCAAAAACAGACCGGGCTCAATTTAGGAGGTAACACAAATGTGAGCTAGAGGCTAAGCAGAAACTCGCATGGAAACAGCCATAAAAATATAAAGCACACCAGATGATCAAACGAAAATGACTAAAATGCTAAACTAAAAATAGGAACGCACAAGTAAAGTAATCATGAGCTGTATCCATGTACAATGTAGCAAAAAGTGCATAATGTCTTAACAAGGGATATTTTAGTTCAGATTACTACCCACAATGGTGTGCAGTAACAAAATACCATCATCCTAGATCAAACAAAATGCAGGTCCTGTTTCTGTAGAAGGTCATGATACTTTCTCTTTGCACTTCAATAATGTGACTGAGATTTCAACAGATGGAGCCTCAGCTATCCTGGGTGAATGTTAATGGAAAGCAAGCAGCCCACCTAAGCAGTTTGCATGGTGTAATATCGCTGTGAGCCATGCTAGAGCGATCCCTCTGCTCCTACAAATAAAGAGCACTTGAGGGGAAAATAATTATATGCCAATTCCAGACTAAGGGTCAAAAGTATTATAATGTAAATGCAAACATCATCTTGTATTTCTTTTTTCACAGCAAAATGTTATTGAGAGGGGCAGTGCCTGAAACGATATCTTAGGCCTACTTTTAATCAGATCTTCTTAGGCAAAGTACTGACAGTTTAACAAACAAGGCATGCGTTCGCATTACATGAAGCAAACGTGAAATTTCACATTTAGATTGTGGGTATTTGCAGGATTGTCAAAGCCTCAAAGGATTTCTTACGGGATTACCACAGGGCTGCTGGGCTAAGCTATGGTCTCACACCCTACATTCTAAGTGCAAGAGGTCAAAGTGTGCTGAATACATTTCAGCGCTATCCTGAGGGGAACTTTAAAATCAGGCATTCAGAAAAACACACTTGAAAAGTATTGTTTGGGTCCTTCGTGCACCGTTACGACTGAAATTGCTCATCAAAATAGTGCTTTGAGAGTGTGGTCACATAATATGAAATCAATATTGTCAATGAAAAAGACCACACTCATTTCTGTGAGACATATATCCTAATAATCATAATAAAGTCTGTTTTGACACATATTGTATTACTGAGGTCACCGGCCACCCTTCCCCAATTATTATGAAGAGCTTTGATAAATTATTCTTGTGATAATCCTTGTTTACTTGACTAACAATAATATGTCAAATAAAATAAAAGTGTTTTAAATGTACATATGATAAATATTCGAAACCTTTTCTGGTAAGATCTTATTCATTCACTCAAATATGTTTAAGAGAAAAGGGCATCTTGCAGAACATGCAGAATATGGGTCTTGCAGCATCACAGCTCAAGTTGGCTTACCATGGTAGAATAATTAGCATTGATGGCATAGTAAACAAAGAATTACCTTAATTAATGGGTGAAGATGGAATTATGCTAAATATTATTGAGCCAATCAAGGAAAGTAAAATCTTGCAAAACCAAAGGTGCAAATTTGAACACAGGAAAACAACAATAGGAAAAAAAATAATAAGACCACTAATGTCGCTGCAATATTGATAAGGTTCATAATAAAACAATGCAATAAACCAAACCAAAGCACTCACAATTAATCATAGTTAGCTGGGGGCACTTCCAAGAAAAATGATTTCATTTCAAGGGACAGTCTCAAGCGGTCTCTAATGAGATTGACTTCTCAAGCTGTTCATTTTGCTGTAAGTTGGCCATTTTGACCAGCTCAGACGTTTATGAGTGCTGTGAGAAAATGGCTGATGAAAGACAAAACAAGATTCCAGATTCTGCCAACATTATCCGCCAGGTCGGGTTCTCAGCCACAAGTCAAACACATCAATTTGGACTAAACCAATTCACTTGCACATCAGTCTTTTTCTGCTTAACACAATTTCTGAAAATATCCTTAACATTATGTTGCATTATAAAGCAATATATTTCACAAAAACATATAATGATTCTATGACAAAAGAGAGCTTTAACAATGTTCGGTGCTGTCAGATAAAAGAAATGCACTGTAAATCAACTCAAGAGATGATCTTTGGCCAGTCAATGAGAAATAGGAACAGCGATTTCCAGCATCGTGATGGTGCCCACCAGCTCACGCTTGCTGTAAAGCTCAGAAATGCTTCTGAGGTAAAAATGTTAACTTTCTTAAGGCTAAGGGCACTTGGGTCTGTAAATAGCCGGAGGGAATGTAACATAGTCTGATTATAGCCCATCTCTCCATTTCCCAAATGTTTTACAGTTCCTGACCATTAATCAATAGCAGCAAAAAAAAAATTCAGCTCGAGCTGCTGCAGTTCACTGAGGTGGTGGATTTCTAAGAGCTGTGGAAAGTTCAAGGTCTAACTGTGACCAGTTCGCGACTACTGAACGTAACTGTATAATATTTCACAATGAATCAGTGAGTGGTTTTTATGTGCAACGGTAACCTCGCATAAACCTATGCCTATTAGTTAAATTATCTTCCTAAATGAAGAAGACGGGGTTAAAACCGAGCACGTCTGAAATTCCCTTTCAAATGCTGAGCTTTTAGGACAAAATAAATAAGTGAAAAAAATTCACATAACATTTTGCCTACAGTTACCTGTAAATAATGAATCAGACTTTTCCAAGATCCAATTAAATCAAATAAAGAGTGTCTTGTGTAACTTGTGTAACTTGTAATCAAAAGAAAGACAGTCCATGCCTTTGAAGCTTGGACACTGAAGCCTATTGTGAACAGGGCGAATTGGTAAAGTAGGAAAATATTGATGCCTTTAAACCCACGGGGATGACACGAAGAGGCGAATCTTCACAGGGCATAATAAACATTAGCTCTCAGCACAGTCTCCGCGACTACATATGCCGATACATAAAATGAGTTATTGCGTGCGTGATAACAGACTCTCTGCTTTAGCGGCTTCGTAGTAAAGCTAATAAATGTCATAGGTACATAATCCCCCTACACGTTTATGGAAACAGATCTCTCCTGTTAAGTTCTTTTACACTCTGTCCCCCGAGGCTCAGATATACTATATTGATGAACACATTAAGAAAGCATGATTTGACTAGAGAAACGCCTGCATTAGATGAAGCTGTGAAAGATGAATTCAATTGTAATTTGAATAACGCAGCCGGGACCAGATTACTCAAAATGGGTGGCAGGGAATCGTCTGCTCGGAAATTGAGTTGTGCTTGTTAAGTCGAGTGCTCATCACCGAAAATAGCATTTGCTATCATATCTAGTGTTAATACAAAGACTCATTGATAAACCACTTTGGAGGCAAATCCTGTTTGCATGGCTAACCTCTTTAAACCCTCTTCATTTCATCCTATCATTTATCATTGTGCCACCAGAGCACATTTTCAATAAGTTTGTCAGATAGCTCATAAGTACCACGCAACCATTCTAGTGCACTGCTGAAGGGCCACAGACAATAAGGCTGTTCCAAAAGGTAGGCAGCTTAATTATGCTGCCTCCTAAGATACTGCCAAATTCTGAGAAAATGTTGTCTCCTTTGAGAAGGCATTTCTGTACATTGCAACAAGCTTAGGGAACAAAATAGATGGTAACATCTACTTCATTTAATACTGTACAGTATTAATAAAAGAAGTACAAATAGAATGTGTTAAATAATAAATATATTAAAAATAAATAATTAATAAAGAATACCATAGAATAGAAAAGAATGTCCTTAAAAAAGGCAATATCAGAATGTTAAGTGAAAAAAAACATATTACATTCAGTACTAAAAAGTCTGAATAAAATTGCTTGTTTAAAACAATAACAATAAAGAGATCTTTAAAAATAAGTAAATAATTATTACACTATGTTGCCAATATTTTTGGGATGTGTGCCTTTACATGCAAATGAACTTTAATGACATCCCATTCTTAATCCAGGGTTTAATATTAGTAGAGTTGGCCCATCCTTTGCAGCTATAACAGCTTAAACTCTTCTGGGAAAGCTTTCCACAAGGTTTAGGAGTGTCTTTATGGGAATTTTCTAGAAGCGCACTTGTGAGGTCAGGCATTGATTTTGGACTTCATTCCAAAGGTGTTCTATAGGGTTGAGGAATCCGTGTCGGCCAGTCAAGTTCCTCCACACCAAAATCGCTCGTCCATGTCTTTATGGACCTTTCTTTGTGCACTGATGCGCAAACATGTTGGAACAGGAGGGGGCCATCCCCAAACTGTTCCCACAAAGTTGGGAGCATGAAATTGTATACCAAAATGTCTTGGTATGCCGAAGCATTAAGAGTTTCTTTCACTGGAACTAAGAAGCCAAACCCAACCCCTGAAAAACAACCCCACTCCATAATAACCCCCCCTCCACCAAACTTTACACTTGTCACAATGCAGTCAGGCAAGTACCGTTCTCCCAGGCTACTGCCAAACCCAGACTTGTCCATCGTATTGCCACACAGAGAAGCGTGATTCGTCACTCCAGAGAACACGTCTCCACTGCTCTAGAGTCCAGTGGTGGCGTGCTTCACACTAGGGCTGAACGATATGGACAAAATTTCATATCTCGATTTTCATGCCAGATATCTCGATATCAATACAGTACGATATGACTAAGTGTTCGGTGAAAACCAAGCATTTCTCAGAAAAATTAAAAATGTGGAAAGTATAGTTTTATTTTTAAGAACAAGTCATCAACATTAACATAAATTACACACTGATGTCTATGGAAGAGGTAATAATAATCCTTTCCATTATAATTCGACACGTTTTATTCATATCAGATACACATTTTGTAAGTAACTTCAATGTTTACTCTATTCTATTCCCAGTTCACCAGCCACTTACTTTTAAGTATTTCGGGAGAAGTGGATGAATTCACGTGTTGTAAACATAGAGGTTGTAAATCCAACAGATCCTATTCTCTGAACTGCGTCTGCGGCACGAACTAACACGGCGGCACCCATCGCGCATACAGCTCAACTAACGCGATCGTTATAAAGGTGTTTAAACAACAATATACTTCCACTTGCATGTATTTGACAATCGGGATATCAGATATTTCATGCCATAGCTAACACATTTGTGAATATTCTGAATAAAAAATGACATAAAAATGACATAAAAGCAGATCATCATTCATTCAGCGCTGTTGCTGCTGCGGTGTGTCACGTGACAAGCAATGACGCGTCACCATGGAAACCCCCCCTCACAATATAGTTCCCACACCTGGTAATGTGTGCGCTGGCTTTCACCAGGTGCACTTCATGGTTGCACTCGTCCCAAAACTGCCCTGCTCATTTGTTGTGACTGCCAGAGTTGTATGCATGGGCGAGCGCAGAGGGGAACTCTATATTGTCTATATCGTTATTTTCACAGTAATATCTTGAAAATTCATATCTAGATATAGATACGATAACGATATATCATTCAGCCCTATTTCACACCACTGCATCCGGCGCTTTGCATTGGAATTGGTGATGTAAGGCTTGGATGTAGCTGCTCGCCATGGGAACCCATTCCATGAAGCTCTGTATGCACCATTCTTAAGCTAATCTGAACCTAAAAATACAGAAATGTACTGTGATTGCAGGTTTAGGGGTATGGTTAGGGGATAGAATATACAGTTTGTAAAGTATAAAAATCATTGGGCCTCATTTATTAAACTTTCCTAAATATATGAGTAAATTCTGAGCAATTTGCGCATAAAACTGACCTTCCTGAAAACTCTCCTCCGGATTCACAAACTTCATAAACTTCTTAAACATCCGATTTGACAGTTAAACATGAGTATGTTAGTGAATTCCAATCATTCATAAATAGGGCACACATACACGCTCATCCACAATTGGCATAATTCCCGCCACCATGAGTTGCAACAAGTAAATTACGTGTCCAGGAACACTGTGGAATCTTATGGACTACCTTCTCATGTTTGGCTCCAGTATATTGCATAAATGCTAAAGAGACATATTGGCCACATGCCTAACAATAAATATTCAATTAATGTGTGTCCACCAAGCTTGTGGCCCTTTAGAGCGCTTTGGAGGCATCTTTCCAGCTGAGATGCTTGCTATTATGATACGGAATATGCCAGACAGTAATGCGCTATCTATTTTGAAGAATATTACTGAATATAAAAATGAAGTAACCAACAATAATATACCAACTAACATTTTGAATCATGAATCTGAAAATGTATGATTCAGAGCGGCTTTACAAACGATTTACACACAAATTTGTGTTGCTCGTGTTTTATGAACAGGGCCCAATATGTCTATGGAATGTCCCCATAAAACGTGCCTGGTAGAGTGTACCAAATCAGTCACATTTAAGGTTCCAGGATTCTGCCTTACAAGACAGCTGTCTATGTAGGTGCTATGCAGCTCACTAGATTTCGGAATAGAGCAGAATATCAGTTAACATTAAAAATGATGTCCTAATGAACACACAGTTGCTTACAATGGAACATGAGCAGTCTGTAACAAAGTGCTCTGGCCTGAGTGAGTTTTCTGACAGCTGTTTTCAGCATGCGTATCCACATTAAGTCCCATATTACACCACAGACATTGAAAAGACAATGCTGTCAAAATGTCTCAAGGAATTTATTGCTTACATACAACAGATACACCAATATGGCTGACAAACTGCACTTTAAAACAGTTAAAAGTACACCATGGCTGGGCCTCATCCAAGATGGCTGATTAATGGAGGTCTGCCTTGTGTAATATGAGCGGGGGGGTTTGATCGCAGTTACTGCTCTCCAGGACACTTGGTCGACACGTAGCGGGCAAATGACATGGCTGATTTGGAATGTAATGCATTAGGAGTAAATCTGACCTCAGCGCATACTGGACTTTTTCTGTTTTATGGGTACATTCTAAAAGAGACATTTTGAACCTTTATTCAGTTTTAATCACACACACACACAATCTCTGTCACACACACACACATGTCAGGCTCACTATCTTTGTGGGGACTCTACATAGACGTAAAGGATTTTATACCGTACAAACTGTACATTCTATCCCCCCACTGCCCCTTCCCCTAAACCTACCCATCACAGGAAACATTCTGCATTTTTACTTTCTAAAAAAAAACCTCATCCTGTGTGATTTATAAGCCTTTTGAAAAGTGGGGACCGCTGGCTGGTCCCCACAAAGGTGATCTCAGGTTTTACTATCCTTATATTACAATGTAATATAAACAAGGGCACACACACACACATACACACGTCTGGTTAACTATCTTTGTGGGGACTCTCCATTGACTTAATGGGTTTTATACTGTACAAACCGTATTTTCTATCCCCCTACACTGCCCCTGCCCCTAAACCTACCAATCACAGGAGACATGCTGCATTGTTACATTTTCAAAAAAACTAATTTTCTATGATTTATAAGCTTGTTACCTCATGGGGACCTCAATTTAGCTCCCGACGGTGACACGAGTCCCCATGAGTCTGTGTGCAGTCAGGTTTAAGTCCCCACCAGGATAGAAAAACATGAACACAAATACACAAACACACACACACACACACGTTGTGTTTCCATGTTTTATGGGGACATTCCATAGGCGTAATGCATTTTATACTGTACAAACCATATTTTCTATCCCCCTACACTGCCCCTGCCCCTAAACCTACCCATCACAGGAGACATGCTGCATTTTTACATTTTCAAAAAACATCACTTAGTGTGATTTATAAGATGTTTTCCTCATGGGGACCAAAAAATGTCCCCACAAGGACAAGGATTTTGGATATTGGCATCTTTGTGGGGACATTTTGTCCCCATACCGTAGGGATTAACAGTCCACACACACACACACACACACACACACACACACACACACACACACACACACACACACACACACACACACACACACACACACACACACACACACACACACACACACACACACACACACACACACACACACACACACACACACACACACACACACACATATTTTCTGGGGGATATTTTTTAAAGGCTTCATTAATTTGTTTAGTAAAAAACTATTATTGTGAAATATCACAGAAAATAAACAGCTTTTTATTTCAATATTTTCAAATGTAATTTATTCTTGTGATGATGGCAAAGCAAAATTTTCAAAATCATTACTCCAGTCTCCGGTGTCACATTATCCTTCAAAAATCATTTGAATATGCTGATTTGGGGTTCAAGTAACATTTATTATTATTATGAATGCTGAAAACAGTTGTGCTGCAGAATATTTACGTGAAAACCATGAAAAGTTTTGTTCTAAGGATGCTTTAAATTCAATTTATTCAATTTCAGCATTCAATTTAAATGAAAATGTTATGATGTAACTGACACTTTTGATCAATTTAATATTAAAACCTGTAGTGTCTGTTTCTGTGTGTGTGTGTGTGTGTAAATATATATATATATTGTGTGTAAACATATATATATATATATATATATATATATATATATATTCTAATATATACTAATATATACACTTTGTTTTGATGCCATAAATAATATATAAATATGTAAATGAGCCGTTTCACAGCATATGAGAGTAAGAGGTTTAGGAGAACAAGTTTGATAGAGACTGTTTGCTTGGTTGTGAAGCAGTGTGCACAATACAAAGGGGGAAAAAAAGCTTTTTGTCAAGCTATAGCACTATTTGTTGAAAAATGTAGCTCAAGTCATTATTAATGACGAAACTAAACATTCTGAAAACAGATGAACTACTGCCGGGCTACTGAAGAAAAGTTAATTTAAATGACATTGTTTCTTTTTCTTGTTAGTTACTCCCCAACACCGGTAGCATCTAATTATAGAGCCGTTCTCCTCACCATGCCAAAGTTGAGGGTCAAAAAGCCTACTCATATCTACAGGAGATGTGTGTGGGAGAAAACAACGTCTGCTGCACCAAACCCCCCACAGTTCATTTCAATATATAGACACAGAACTGTAGCTCCAGGTATTCCTCTTCAGATCTGAGGAAGATCAACGCAAAGGTTGTTTTATCTTTTATGGATCTCGTTGGAAATAAGAGATTGCCTCGGAAAGTCTGAATGGAGGACAAAGAGTTTGAGGGAGCAGGAAAGGCGGCAGCCGCAGAGCAGCGCTGTTTGCTATGAGGCACTGCTCTTTTGAAATTGTTTATATGGGAATAGATCCCCATGGCCGGCTAATCGTATGGTTTTAGCAATCCCAATGGAGGCCTAGGCTTTCTGAAGCTTCTCTTGTTTGCGATAGCCTCTGTGATATTGCCCAACAGGCTTGAGAACTAAGGAGTAATTTTCTGGATAGATGGTGTCATGAAAGCAGACAATTATAAGGCAGTCAGTGAGGTCTCTTAGGGTTATGGTTTTAGTCAGATTATTTGTTTTATGTACTTTTTGAAGCATTAGCTTTTAAGTTAAACAGCTTAAGGGTCCTTTTTTCCTTTCTCTTCGCATTGTGGGGTTATGATAATTACTGGGTGTCTGTGGGCACATACAAACAGTTTTTACTTAAAGGTTACTCTGTGACACAGATAAGAGATTTAAGTGCATAAAGAACAACACGGGTGATTGCAACACCATATGACCCAACCAATGCAAGAGAACACAGAGAGGACAGATCAGGCAGAACAAAGGAGATGCTCCAGAATCTTAATTAGCAAGCATCAAGGGAACGAAGCGCTGCCTTGGCTGGTGATTGTTGCCGATCAATAGAACAACAAGTCCTGGGGAAGAGACTGGAGCAGATATTATTGCTCAAGGACTTACCATAAATCAAACACACTAATAACAGTCAGCTGATTGAGACAAGTGGTGAAACACAACTGAAAGCAGCTTCATTGTCAGATTAGCTACAACAAACTAGACATTTAGTTTGGCCTCATATGCATCCCTAAATGTCACAATTTCTTGATATGAAAGACCTAATTTGTCTAATTTTTCATACTTGCACATGCTAACCATAAAAAGCTACATTTTAAAAGCATATTCCTACTGCTAGCCACTGAAGCATTGTGAAATGTGGCTTAAGAGTTTTGATGGTCTGATTAAGAAAATATAAAATCACTTTCCTGTCTATGACAATCAGTTACTTAAAGTGATATCTGTTCATTATAATTCTAATGGAAAAAACATGACATCCATAAATGCAAATTCTCATGTGTCACCAAATTTGTGATCTTCAGGTCTTTTATTGTTTTAATACTGATGATTTTGGCATACAGCTCATGAAAACCCAAAATTACTATCTCAAAAAATTAGCATATTTCATCCGACCAATAAAAGAAAAGTGTTTTTAATACAAAAAAAGTCAACCTTCAAATAATTATGTTCAGTTATGCACTCAATTCTTGGTCGGGAATCCTTTTGCAGAAATGACTGCTTCAATGCGGCGTGGCATGGAGGCAATCAGCCTGTGGCACTGCTGAGGTGTTATGGAGGCCCAGGATGCTTCGATAGCGGCCTTAAGCTCATCCAGAGTGTTGGGTCTTGCGTCTCTCAACTTTCTCTTCACAATATCCCACAGATTCTCTATGGGGTTCAGGTCAGGAGAGTTGGCAGGCCAATTGAGCACAGTAATACCATGGTCAGTAAACCATTTACCAGTGGTTTTGGCACTGTGAGCAGGTGCCAGGTCGTGCTGAAAAAAGAAATCTTCATCTCCATAAAGCTTTTCAGCAGATGGAAGCATGAAGTGCTCCAAAATCTCCTGATAGCTAGCTGCATTGACCCTGCCCTTGATAAAACACAGTGGACCAACACCAGCAGCTGACATGGCACCCCAGACCATCACTGACTGTGGGTACTTGACACTGGACTTCAGGCATTTTGGCATTTCCTTCTCCCCAGCCTTCCTCCAGACTCTGGCACCTTGATTTCCGAATGACATGCAAAATTTGAGTCCAGTGCTGCTTCGTTTTTTTGCCACAATTTTTCCTTCCCACAGACTTCCCACTGAGGTGCCTTGATACAGCACTCTGGGAACAGCCTATTCGTTCAGAAATGTCTTTCTGTGTCTTACCCTCTTGCTTGAGGGTGTCAATGATGGCCTTCTGGACAGCAGTCAGGTCGGCAGTCTTACCCATGATTGCGGTTTTGAGTAATGAACCAGGCTGGAAGTTTTTAAAAGCCTCAGGAATCTTTTGCAGGTGTTTAGAGTTAATTAGTTGATTCAGATGATTAGGTTAATAGCTCGTTTAGAGAACCTTTTCATGATACGCTAATTTTTTTGTCAGTATTAAAACAATAAAAGACCTGAAATATTTCAGTTGGTGTGCAATGAATCTAAAATATATGAAAGTATAATTTTTATCATTACATTATGGAAAATAATGAACTTGTATCACAATATGATAATTTTTTGAGAAGGACTTGTATACTGTAAAATCTGATGACCATAAAAAAGAGAGATCTGGTCATACATTAACAAGTGACATGACCAGCACACAAAAGAAAAATAACAGTGTTTTATATATTTTTAGCCTTGGATGCTCGCACTGTACGCAGATTGTACAAACTTACTTAAGAATTGCAGATGAAATTATTGCTGTAGGTGACTGAAGGCTAGAGAAAGGCAGTTTCTGCATAAAAGTCTAGCTCAAAGCAAAAACAGCAGAAGTTTATTGATTATGAAAATGCATTTACTCCTTTGAACTATAAAAATACACTCATGATATACAGTGTATCTTATGTGAAGTCAGAGACTGGAATTATTCCACTCACTTGAGCAAATGAATGATATCATTTACCACAATCACGGAGGAGGAAAAATCTATCAATCTAGGTAATTATATTCAAATTGTGGACCTCTGGATCTTGTATGGATTTAATATGTTTCTTAGACTGGGTAGATTCTTAATAGATGCAGTGACTTGCTTCCAGTTAAGCTTAGGGAATAATAACATTTCCTGTGCAATCAGCATAGTAACTTTTTCAGTGAGTGCCTGATGTCTGCTGCAATTACTGTGTCTCTCTATAATATGCATTTCCACTGAAATGGAATCAAGCTGGATAATTCGTAGGAGATTCAGAAAAATGAAGAAATATAACTGGGGAAATTCAGTTTGTTTCAACATTTTCAACAGCAAACAGCCACGAGCATCAGCCTTTCCATTGTTGTGCCCAGATAATGATATTCATCGCTTGCTACGCAAAGCCTGCTATAATGCAACCAAAAGATTATTATGACAATCTCTAACATTAATCTGTTTGCGGTAATTCATCCTTGAGGGCAGATTTTTACATCCGGATGCTGACTACCTGTGGCAGGGTCCTAAACATATTAAATTAGGTTTATTCAAAATCAAGACTTTTCCACGCTCTGCTGTCATCCCTTACATAAATTACTGACATAAGAGCTAATAAAACACAATGTTTTTCACATGGACACGCTCATATTTACAGGTAGGTAAATAATTAGAATCATATGCTAAAATAATAGGCTTTATGCCGTTCGGATATTCAGTAGCTCAGGGCAGTGCTGGCTTTGTTCTCAAATTGAGTTTTTACTAGTGCTTACTGACTGAAATGCCCCATCAGTCTTTCCCATTTAAGCCCCAGGGATAACTAAACAGGCCTACTGAAACTTGAGAGATAATTTAAATGCGATGCAAAGGATTTATGTAAAACCAGCAGTTTTATAGATAAAACAAGCCTTGGCCTTAAAATATTTAAATCGGAACCAAAATTTCATAATATAGTTTCACTCGCAGAGTAATAATAACATGAAAATTGCACACATTAGTACATTTGGGAACCAAGAATCGTTTCTTATGGTTCTCGCACCAGCATTGTTCTGCTGCATGCGGACAAAAGAGCTTCCTGCAATAACGTGTGTCAGCACCACAATTTACTGAATCTACAGGAGGACCAGTGTAGTCTAATCGATGCCAAATTAATGGCCCTCACGAGCCGGTTCTTTTTAGTGAATCCAACGCAAACAGCACAACCAATTCTCATTCCTGAACAAATGACCCAAATTATTCTTTAAGAGAATCAAAAACACAACTAACCGTTAGACATAAATCAAGTTATTGACTGGTTGTTTATATGGCAATTTGTATCTAAAGGAGCTTATTATATGTCTTGTCAGTATTATTTATAAATATTAATGAATGAAATGAGAGATTCTGGATAAATTGAAAATTATGATTTTTCATGATACTCCCATGATTCTGACATAATTAAGTAAAATAACATAATTAACTAGGTTCTGACAAAATGTTAATTGCTGCTAAATATTCAATTACTGTAATTTGAATGAGTTATTTAAAAAACAAATGATAGAAAGAATGATTCAATGACTCACTCATAAAGACTTCACTTTTTGCGTTTTTGAAATGCTGATTAAATTAATGAATGATTCAATGAAAATGTTTTTTTTTTACATTTACTTGTCGCCACCCACTGGTTATTGATGCAATCTTTATTTGAGGCATCAAGTTACTTTTGAAAGGTTATTTATTTTGTTTTGATCATAGACATTAGTGTTTATATCCCAAATATAAACTTTTATCCAAGTACTTCCATGATAATTTGAATAATTGTGAAACAGAAATAATGAAAGTTTTTTTTTCTTCACTGTGATCATACTTGCCAAAGGATTAGTATAGACATGGCCAATTCATTGTCATTTAGGAATAAGATCATGTGGGGGTTTGGATTAAAATTGCGATCTTTTAACCATTAATCATGCAGCTCTAAATGAAATGTATTACACATTTTTGTTCAAGTAAAGGCCAGTTTAATTACTACAATAGCAGGTTATGAAAGTGCAGGTTCATATGCTTTAGGTGCAATAATGAGCTTAATGGTACATTCTGCTACATGTGATTTTATGTGTGTTTTACACAATTTATTCTCCCCAAAGTGTTCAGCTGAAAGCCAACAGATCTAACGTTGTTCTATCATGGATTTGCCATCCACTAATGCTAGATCTGTCAACAAAGCCATGGTCTGTAGGATAATGGCCACATAGTTTCTGAATGCAAAACATTCAGACCCCACACACACACACACACTTGAATGCGATAACATTTATAACACATTCCGCAAGCCAGCAGCCCAGTAAACATCTTGACAGGGTATCAGCAAATATTATTTGCTCCATTAATAAGCAAATCAATTCCCGGAAAGAAATATAACAAGACACCAGGGGAGCGGGAAAGGGGGGGGTGAAGCATGCCAAGTGTGTGATGGACATTTTGTACAAAACAACCCAATAGTCCTCGCAATGTTTTCCAGCACACTTTGTTCTGCACACTGATCTTGTCCCTGGAAGTACATAATTACAGTCTGTTAGTGCTGGCTGCCGGTTGGTAAATGATAACACGGCATTCACGCTCGTTTTCTGGGCATCACAAGACATCAGTGTGCTGAGGAACAGAGCATGGAGAAAAGCATGTGGGGAAATGCTAATTATTCTGCCACATCCGAGATGTCCATCAAAACCCCACGCACCTAATAAAAAAAAAAAGCAAGCGCAAATCAAATGTAACGTAGAAAGACTTCTGCCTTGTTATCAGAACGTATGGACGGCATAAACACATTTACTTGAGCGCATTTTGCTTGGAAGAAAAGTGGCATGCAATGAATCAGACAGTGACTACATAAGGACAATGGCATTAAAATGGAGGAAATGAACATGCCTCCACAGACGGAAAGACACACAGGCATACAAACATGGAGATAGCCCCAATAATCCTCATGCTTATGCATTTGCAAATGCTCTTGAGGAAAAAAAAAAAAATTCCAAGGAAAATTCAATTGCAGACAATTCTCAGATTCTTGACAAGAGATCTAAGAAAGATCCCCAAGAAGAGAATGTCGAAGGCTTCTAATATCTTTGATAGTCTAGTTATGATAATGACAAGAGGTAATGTAAAATTCATGAAGTGTACCCAGCAGATGAAGATCGTTAATAATTGTTCAGCAGGCAGAAGAAAATATGTTTCAGAAGCCATACATAAAGACACTGCTTCACTTTACGGTAATTGTTTATAGACAGTTAAGTGCAACTAAATTACTTTCATCTGTTGGAACATGTGCAGGGGACGGCTTCAGTTTTACCTTTCCCAGCAGCTGTTTGGCATGAGCAGGCTGCAAGCTTGTTATTAGTCTCTAATTACAAAGATCCTTTGTCTTGTAATTACCCTACCGTTTAGACCTATTCATTTATTCAACGAAAAAAAAAAAAAAAGTATCTAAAAAATAATCTACACCAGACACTAAACCAACATGATGCGCAAAAGCCTCTTGAGATCTTCGTAATAATACCTTCAGAGCTTATTATGAATTTCTGAGTGTCTGGAAATCAAGTTTGGTCCACCTTGTCCCATCAGGAGATAACTTCAAAAGTACCATTGACAGTTATGTGTTTGGACTTCTTCTGTGATACTTTTTCTGTGCGTGTAGTTGTGTAGATGTCTTCGCAAAGATCTGTGGGTAATCTGTCTAAAACAAATTACCAGCAGCATTCATCAGAATGTATAGGAGCAGCATTGGAAATGGCAGAATCTCACGTGCCGAACCTGCCTGTCAGGAAATCACGCTCAGATCAGATTAACCTATACAAGAGAGTGAATATCTGAAGCTTTCGCTCAGGTCCTTTTGGCTATCTGGAAAGCAATTACCCCGCGCACACATGCGGAGATATAACAAGGCATACCAATCTGATTTTAAACTTACAATGGGCCGCAAAACGGAGCAATTTTTATCAATTACATCTCTGCTTTGATGGCTGAGAGACGCTGTCAGTAGACGTTAAAATTGTTGGATGGCTATCAAAACATGGCTGAGGTCTCCTTTGGTTGACATGCATGATGTGGTAAAGATTTTACAGGGCTTGACCTCTTCACATGTTGCCCGTTTCGGCCTAAAGCATCTCATGAACCCCCGTTGACAGGCTGATGTCTATCTATGCAGAGAGACGTCTGTGGTCGAACCCCACACCTGTGTGCCATTTCACCACACTGATCTCAGCCTTGGCAAGCTCCAACGGACAGCTGCAATTCAAAGATCTAAGCGGCTGTTTTTCTCCCAGGCATTGTCTGTTATGGTGGGAGAAGGGGGGCTTGGTAGCATTGGGGCCAATTTGGATGATTGGTCGTCAAATCTACGATAAAATGAGTTTCCCTGTGTTCTTTAAAAGTGACCCATGCCTGCCGGAGTAGTGTAAAATTAGACACGGCGTGTTTGTGTTGTGTCAGATGTGGTGACTGGCAGAAACTGTTAATAATTGCCTAAGTGCTCTGGAGTGTCAGAGCTGTCCATCACTCTTCGTTCTTCTCCTTCTTCAAGCTCTCATAATATTTTCACTGAACTGCAGAGGACAAACTACTTTCATTGACGGCCTTGTCACTTTAGGGCTTCAAGTTGTAAAAATATTTTAACTCCCCACAAGAGTCTCATGTTATAGGCGCCAATTCCCAGCTTTTACTGTCCTAGATTAACACAGAGTTTCTTAAATAAAAAAGCGACGAAACTATCTTCTAATCAAAAAGTGACAGTAAAGACTTTTGCCAACAAGTTGGGCTATTTGCACTTAGTGTAAATACAGTCTTGTTGAGCATACGAGACTTCTTTTAAAAGCATTAAAAAAAAAAATGGTATCATACTGATCCCAAACTTTTGATTGGTAGTGTATAATATATACAGTATATACACACACAGACACAGTGGGATTTCTGAACTTGATCTTGAGTAGTTTTACAAATCAAGCAATGCTGGGATTCTTCTGCTAATTAACTGAAGATTCATGTATAGAAAAGCACAGAGTTAGTGCTGGAAGTTGTGGCATTTATCGAATTACATCCCTATTAGTGCCAAATACAGTGTCATTGCCTGCAGTCCATAAACTGCGTTTTAAACTATTTGAATGCAGGCGACTATAACCTATTGTGCACCTTCATTCAGTGCAGTAATTTGTTATGTCAGTTTTGTATTAGTTTGTTCCACTTTAGGGCCCCTGCTGGGTTGCTGTGAAAGAACAGCATGAGGCATTAAGGGCCTTTTGCGGTCCAAATAGAGTTTCTTTCACTTCTTTGAGCAGGCTGAAACTCATTCATTATTTTAATGACTGTCAAATTTGTTTTCCAAATCTACTAAAAGGTTATCGTTGTTACATGCGGACAAGTGGTTATATCTGAATCAATGTTAACTTTGTTACCAGGGTAATTTACTGCTCTCCCCTGACCACATTGCACAAACCTAATCTCCGTATTTTTACAAAGTACTAGGTGAGGGAGATTTATGCCCTCTACATGAACTGACCTTTCTTTGATTAAAAACGGATTAGGGAGGGGGCATATCATAAAAGATCGCAAAATGAATAAATTATGCTTTCCAACTGATTAATATGCCACACATGCCTTGGTAATGTATTATTACAAGCTTGGTCAAGGTTGTGGTCTATGTGATATAGGGCTCCCTATGCATTTTTCCACCGCTTGCTATAACTGTAACAGCTAATGACTTTCAAGAAAAATTATGTGCTCCCGCTGTGGGTGGCTCAATCCCTACGGACTCGATGGGGCTCCATGTCAGAATCGGAATACGAGGGCACGTTCATTAGCATGTATAATTGCCCATGATTGGCCGAGCTCCTCGGTGACACGCCACCATGGGCACTCGGAGCGAGTAGCGGGAAATGTCACAAGATTTACAGTGAAAGACTGAGGCTGTGAGAGTTAAAAGATCTCATTTTTCTCAGGCAAGTTATCTTTATTGAATAAAACGTCCTCTATTAAGATGGATTCCGCTAGCAGTCTTTTGTTTACACAATAACTGTAAAGGGAGGAAGAATTCGCACATTCTGCACAGGCAATTTATTATTAATAAGCACATCAGTGAGCAAGAGATGACCCAGGGACCAAAACAGTCATGGAAGAAGCATTTATCAAACATACACAAATATAGCACAACACAAGATACACTGCTTCCAATATTAGCAAACAAAAGATAAATGTGTCAGACCGCATAAGGGCTTCTTTTGATATATAACGGCACCTCTGCTGCGTGACCCCACCATCCATCCTTCCACAGGAGAACTATTGAAGTGTTTCGTCAAAGCAGTCATCAGCATAATCTAAAGATTATGCATTCTGCAAACGGATTTGTTATCCACCTAAAAAATTAGTTTGCATTATTAGCAGACGTCTATCGCATACCTGCCTGATAAAAGAATCCAACACGGCATCATGATCAAGAACATCCTGTTCCACAATGAGCCAAACCTTCTCATTATCAGTACATCCGGACGTTCGCGTTCATTGATCTCCTAATTAACGAGCATAACGGGGAGAGGTGTTCCTACACGTAGGGGTGAGGATAACGAAACGTCTCTGATATCGTCTCTCCTGGGGCAGACGTTCTCTCAGAGTGGAGAGGACAGATGGGATTGACAGCCTTATTAGGGAACGGCACACCAGGCCCTCCATCCCAGACTTGATATTGGATTTCTTGCGGTCCATATCAGCGCAGACACATGTAGATGTAGTAGCTGCATCTACGGATAGAAATGAAATCAATACTACCAGCTTCTCAACAAGCTTTACTACATTACAGCAGCTGGGGCTACAGGACCATCTGGCCAGCTCTCAAGAGCTCCAGAACCCAGTGTACATCTCTGTCAGTGAAGTCACTCTTATTTGGTTAACACTAATCAAATGCAGCAAAACAGTGCAATTCCTCTCTTAACTTGATTTTTTTTTTCTTTCAGGGGTGGCGAGAACATCTGTTCCTCCTGACGAACTGGGAACCGTGTCGAGGTTCTGGATGAACTGGTGCGGACTGATTAGTTATGACAGATGACATCTAATGTGAGAGGAAGAGTTATTTCATTTCGTGTCCAACCTAGAATGTCCCTAAAAGGCATGGGAAAAGATTAGCTGTTTTTTTCTCCCTCTCTCTCTCTAAAGTAAGCTGCTTTTTTCCTCAAATATTTCAATAAATGTGCCATTCAATAAAGTTTGAATAATTAATTTCCCATTTCCCAGACCTTTTCAAGAATCAGCCTTCAAACAATGCGATGCATCCATCTGGATGATGTTAACACTCCAACTGCACGTAACTACCAACCACAGCAACGCAAGACATTCACAGCTTCTGAACACACACACAGAGAAAGAGAGAGAAAAAAGCAATAAATAAACAGAGCAAGAAAAACTCTGTTCCGCCAACAATAACATTAACATCTGACATGCAAAGCATCTAAAAAACGGCACCTTATCGTAGAAACTAGAGACGACCTTTGAAGTGTTTGTGTGAAAGGATCATATTAAAGCTTCAAAGATCCCTTTTAGATTCCCACCAAAGAAATAACCCCTGACACGCCAACAAACAAACAAAGGCGAAAACATTTCAATAACGCAACTCTGCGAAGTCTGAAAGCAAAGTAAGTTTCAGGTTGTTTTCCGTTTCATCCGATGGCACCGAGCTTGGAGGGGAGCAGGGAGGCATCCATTATTTGGGGGCTGATTAAAGCATCATGACTGGTGTCCGTTCTGTTTTCCAGGGGAGGACTTGACAGCGCGCAGCTCTCTGCCTGGTGCCTCTACATCGTGTTAGGTGATTTACAACTGACTCGCTCGGTTTATGTAGTGCCGTATTTTCATTTCTTCCCTGCTGAGTACCGGGTTTAGAACTCCTGAAGAAATATTATGCTTTGCTGACAAAATACAGTGACAGCCGTCTCCAGCTAAAAAAGTGTGCCACGGTGTTAAACACTATGAAAGCGGGGAGACAAGTCAGGGTTGGAGGTATCTGTAGCAGCCCACTGCCGTTTGATCTGAACCAGCACTGATTGAGCGGAATGATGTTTATAGCTGACTTTAAAACCAACTTTCAATTTAAAAAAATGACGCAAGGAAGAGGAAAGGTCTGTAAAACAGACGGTGAAATTTATTGAAAAGCTTTTATGAGGGTCTTGCCGAAGAAACATGTGGCAGACAAATGAATTGTTTGTTTCAATGACTTTGCCCTCAGACGCGCAGGTAAATCAATGCGTGGGACATTTTCATTAACCTCCGGTTGAAGTTGTACTGTTTGATGAAGGTTTAGCAGGTGAATGACTTGATTTAGAGAGAGGATAATAAAAGTATACCACGCTTTTCCACACTTAAAGGGATAGTTCACCCAAAAATGAAAATTCTGTCATCGTTTACGCACCCTTGTGTTGTTTCAAACCTTTGGAACACATGAATATATTTTGAAGAACGTTCCTATTGTCAATACAGTGAGGGTCATTGGGTCCAATGTTGTTTGGACCCCATTAACTTTCACTGTATGGACACAAAGACATTTTTCTAAATATCTTCTTTTGTGTTCCACAGAAGGAAGAAAGTTATTCACGTTTAGAAAGACATCCGAGTGAGAAAATAATGACAAACGTTTAGCAATGACCACTTTTTTTCAAAAGAAATGCGGATATAATTCTTTCACTCTTAAGTGTAAATGTTCTTGGCTTTGTGTGGGAGCCTGACCTCTTGCAAAATGGGAGGAGTTACAGCAAAACCTAATGAAGTGGCAGAGCTTTCCGCCATTGAAATGGATGGACATTCTGTAGGCTGTAATTACCCCTAGTTACATGAACAGTGTTTGTTTGTATTTGGATTGCCATGGAAAGACAAACAGAAGTTAATTTGGATTCGTCACTACAAAAGCTTCCACCCCCTGCATCTGAGGAGCACTATAAATAAAGATTGTCATTGTAACCTAATCAAATTATGTGAAATATTTTGGTCGGGCTGTCAGTGTCTGAGTGCTCTCGGAAGACGACGCGCACAAATCCCCAGAGGTCTTCTCATCTCACTTCAGGAGCTGCCAGGTTGCTTTGCTTCCTCCCGCACGCAGACGTATTAAGCATAAATGGCACTCGCATGATTTCAATGAGCACGAGACGAGACCGGTCTTTCAGCACATTAGCTTTTGTTCTGAAAAGCACAAAGTAAAAGCTAGAGCTGGGAGAAGAAAAGAAAGATAGAAGGTAAAAAAAACCTGATAATAATAATAGCGGACTGTGGCGGTGCTTGAGAAAATGGAATTCCACTGGCCCCAAACAGGCTATAAGTGGCGATGCCAGCTGTAATTGGCCAGAATTAAACACAAACCTGATGTGACACACTGAACGGGGACCCGTGACAGGGCAGATAAAGTCATTCTGAGGGGAATTAGTATGATATCACAATGGGTTCATAAAGATGTCCAAGTTTTGTCAGTAATAACTGCAAGCCTTGATACAGTCTTCTCTCATGGCCAATAAGCTTTGTAATATTCACCAATCATAGTCCATAAAGCTGCCATTACGGGAAGCTCACTCGGACTTCCCAGTTAAATTTATTGATGCCATTTTATCCAATCTGTCCCTTCGATGGATGGAGTCTGTGCTCTTATTAAAACCTTTCAATTCTACATAAATTTCAAGTGGACCAAATTTATTTAAATGTAATAACAGACTTTCTTTCTTTAGATGTTTACAGAACTAAGGGGTGACTGTATGCACTTATACAATTTATTAATTGGAATCTTTGTTGTGGAACATATATTTTGTTACCTTTTAAATTTTTTTGCTGTATCATTTCATCGTTTTACATTTTGCTTAGAAAGCCTATAATAGAATGTTTAATAGCAGGTTCCACTATATACAATTACTGTATGTGTGCCATTTGTGCTTCTTTGCTAAATTTAAACAGAAAAATATGTCATATCAAATGCATAACATAGCGTAAACATTAAATTATTTATCTTAAATTATATAAAATCTTAATACATTAAACAAATCTGACTAACTTTCCCTTAGAATTACTTAAATATGTATTTACAGTTATATAGCTTCATATAAATAAGTCTATTTTTGATAGATATATTAGATAGATGATAGACGAATAGATGGATATATAATTACAAGGTCAATCGTCTTATTAGGCTTTTCACAAAATCAATGAATACTAATATACTCAAAAAATGTACCGGGCCATATCATTGTGCTTCTATGTGATTTCATTCACACTGATAGGTCTAATAACAGCTATGATCTACTATGCACAACAGACCAGCAACACAAACAGAGTGGTGGGTGAGAGTGCTCAGAAACACACGTAGCCCAGCTGGAAAGAGCAAATCCAAACAAACCTCTTGGATTCAGCACTTGTCGCAGCGAGCCGACAGCACAGCGTGCCCCTCCGCCACGGCAATCAGCCCCTGCTGCACCGCCACTGCCCCGTGTCCTCTTAACTCTGCTTCCTCAGTGATTTTTCATCTGCCTCGTTGGGCCATTTTATTCATTGTTTCCCAGATGTAGTGATTGATGTTCTACTCTCTTAATCTGTGTGAATGATAAGAGCCGGGGTGCGGAGACAGAGCGCACGTGACACGGGCCGTGCAGCCGGGGCCGGTGTTGACTGCTTGCTCCCTCAGACTCATTTACATTTCAATCTCAGCCTCATGAATGCAAAGACTCCAGCCCAAAATTAATAACGCCACAAGTTGGAGGTGGGCACCACCAGGAGAGTGACAGAGAGCGCGATCGAGAGCGAGCGAGAGAGAGGGAGAAAATGAAGGGGGTCCTCCTATCTTGCTTCTTTTGTTCTTTACCAAAAGTGCCCCTTTCTTTTTATTTCCCCTCTCTATCTTTTCTTCAAGTCTCCAATGAATGGCATTACAGACAAAGGCATATCTGGAGTGACACAAATTTATTTCGGTTGCACCGCCATAGTATATTGTCATAGAACCAGGGGCGATTTGTCTGGGGACAATTTAGTTTCCATAAAGGATTTAAATGGTTTCTGTGGAGATAGTAGGGAGAAATTTAATTTGTTTCTCATTTACTACAGCAGGTATGAAAAGGAGAAAAATTGGATGGCTGATGGGCTAAAAATTGGTCCTGTCCCTCTGCTGTATCCCCTAAAGGATTGAAACCTTGCATCATATAGATTGAGTTCGACCCCCCCGCCGCAACCACCACACCTCCTCCGCCCCCAACCCAAGCTGCCACACGTCCCCCGCCTCGAGCCCTCTCCGAGAGGTAACCTTAAACCAACTTAAAAAGTAACCTTTGGGGTGGCTGCCAATCACTCCAAAAACAACGTTTCCATCGATCTGCCTGTCCCCGTGATTTATGGCTTCATTTTACAGTAATTGAGAATTAGAGGGAAGATTAGCAAGCCTCAACACTTCGCCTTGATATGCTCTCTGAGCGCTGTAATTTGTCACGTTGGGATGTCGGACACTCTCTTACTCACAAAGGGGGGTTTCCTGCTAATTGAATTTCCCGATAAGCCTGGAATTAATTTGACACCGGTGAAATCTGAATACAGCCCTCGTGCCTCTCCTCCATGACGGGCTGGAGCCCTGTCGCGCACACGTACGTACGGGCAAACACTATTGATCCAAATCACTTTGAGTTGAAGCCAACTGAAGTATGGAATCGCTAAATCTTATTTACACTCATATTGGAGGAGTTCATCCGCAGCTATCCCGAGCAGATAAAGAATATTATCTTTCATTTCGTTTGACTCCGCCAAGATGAATTTTTGGCTATTTCCTTCTGAGGGCAAACAAAGCAAATGCCTGGAGTCAACAGTCACGATTGAATTACCTGCCAACTTTAGAGGTCTATTGTCTGGGTAATTTGTCGTCTAAGTGGCAAAATGAAAGCACTCTCCACCGCTTTCTGAGCGCCCGCTGTGATGTCATTCATAGCTGGAGATTCGAAATCTGTTGATGCTACACTTTCTACAAAACAGCCCTGCGTTCATCTACTTTCCCTGAGAAGAACAATATACATGCTAAATATGCAAACAGTTTTTTGGATGATTAGCTCCATTAAAAAAAAAAAGCCAAATGTCCCACCATGTACAGTGATGAACGTTGTTTTAATATTTTTGTGGAAACCATGGTACGTATTTTCCAGCATTTTGTTATCAGCATCTATTTGACATTATAAATGTATTTACTGTCACTTTAGATGCATCATTGCTGAATAAAACCTTATTTTTTTTATTTTATTTCTAAAAATACAAATGACCCCAACTAAAGAATACATGCTAAATATGCAAATAGATTTTTTTGATGATTAGCTCTGTCAGTTAAAAACACGTATAGTTATGAACGTTACACATGCTAATTATGTAAACAACTGCTTTGTTTTGGTGCTAACCTATTTAAATATATGATACCTTCCTCACACTAAACAGCACTAAAATGAACATGATTTCATCTCGGTTGAGCACCATTGTGCATAAGCGCTATTTTCAGTGGGCCGTGTTAGCGCTGGAGCTCTTTAGCAGGCTAAGAGATGCATTTATCTGCTTAATGAACTTTGGGCTCTAACTTAATCCCACTAATGCCTGTGTGAGTCAATTAGCAGCAGTGCATGTGCTGCACTATTTATGAACCGAAGCGGAGCCTTGTTCTGCTCATCATAGCGCTGTTCTACAAGAACCTCTGCGCTAATCTCCTCAACGCTGCCTCTGTGTAAACATGAAGCTCCCTTACAGCCAGACAAGGCTCTGACATTATCTGATACACAGTGTCATTGAGCCCTCAACAAGTCCTTAGTGTGTCACGTAGACAAATATAGCCGTGTAAAAGGGCATCATGCCTCCCTTTTGTCCTGCCGGTGACACTTTGCCTTGAGAAAACTGCTAAAATGAATATATGAATAAATTTGATTAATTAGGGAAAAGACTTAATTGTGTTTTTAAATCACTGTAGGTAAAGCAGCTCATTTACGGTCCATGTAACCTTAAACCATTTGCTGCAAAATAATACAATTAACAAAATAAAGAGAACATTTTTCTATGCAATTTTTCACGACGGTTGTACGCAACAATAAACACAGTCGTTACAATCACTTATTTGGTTCTCAAAAATTACTGCAAATTGGCAATGAATCATTAGTGTAACTACAATCATCATTTATCACGATTCCCATCCGTACTCATGTTGTAAATCACATCAGAGAGTAAATCAGAACATAATAAACAACATCTCCTGCAAGGTCTTGCTGAAGATGCTGGCACAGTATAATTGCGCTTGACTTGGTCTTTTAACCTGTTCAAAATGAGATGGGCAAGACATGTGTCTGAACACCCAACAGGTTCCAGAGGTGCATGTATCTGTCGAAGCCCTCATTTCCCATTCAGAGCAAGGTGCTCAGGCTGGGCGCGGTGGGGCCTGGAGAGAGAGAGAGAGAGAGAGGTTGTGAGGGATAGATGAAGGATGGAACGAATGGGGGAAGGAGAGGAGGGGGATAACTGAGAGGCTGATAGAGACAGGCTGACAGGCTCGAATGGCCCATCAATAGATCCAACACACTGGTAATTTGGAGCACATTTAACATACATCAGTTGAGTGGGCGCGGGCTGTATGTGTCTTGTCGGGGACTCAGAGTAAATAACAGTTAAATCTGGTGTCACTGCTGACCTCTATGACCTCGGGAGCAGATGTGGCTCCCTACACAGATGGGAGAGCAACAGCATGCCGGGTGAACAGGACACAGACCATTGCATTTAACAACTTCAGGACATCATTACCACCTCACACACTATTTCTTTTTCAATCTTCCTCATACACACACACACACACACACACACTTAGATAACTCAATGTTCCACATCAGTGCTTCTCGACAGGTTTAACTTTAGGACCCAGATTTTACATTGGACATCAAGTGACACAGTCACTGTTTACAGAGTTAAATAAAGAAAACAAAAAACAATATTATTTATATTTATTGATATTTATTAATAGGAGATATTGATATTTATAAAAAAAAATTTTTTATATTTCACTGAACTACACTGAAAAATGTTAATTGATTCTCTTATTTAATGTCTGCAGGCAACGACATTGAATATAAGAAAGTGTTTTAAAATCTCATTTAAAAGCTTATAAAACCTATTTATTTTGCCAACATAACTACATGATTATATAGTTAGTTGCATTTGGTTGAAAACCAATGTTATAAAACATTTACACAAATCGCTCAACAGTTTAGGATCAGTAAACAGTATTTTTTTGAAAAAAAAAAAGAATACTTTTACTTTTTAATACTTCTAAATGACTTGCTTGACTTGCTATAAAGCCTGGAGTTAAACCACACCATGTTTGTTCGTTGGCCAGAGGAAAACTGGCCCCCGACTGAGCCTGGTTTCTCCCTTTATGTCACTGATGGTTTTTGGGTTCCTTGACACTGTTGCCTTTTGGCTTGGCCAGTTGACTTGAATGTAGGGCTAATCGCGACTAATCGCATCCAAAAATAAAAGTTAGTGTTCACATAATATATCTGTGTGTGCTGTGTTTAATTATTATGTATACATAAATACACACACAAGCATGTGTATATTTAATCAATTATTGAATGTCATTGAACCAATGTGTCAACACTGAACTGACTTCTGCTGAATAATGACGGTTTACTATTGTCTTTTTAGATCTGCATCATTGAATCATTATTTTCCTATTTACCACTGTAAAGCTTTGTTGAAACAATCTGTATTGTATAAAGCGTGATATAAAAGTGACCTGACTTAAAATGCCGTTCTTTTAAACTTTCTATTCATCAAAAAATCCAGAAAAAAAGAAACAAAAAATGTCCACAAAAATGAATGATTAGATTGATTTCTGGAGTAATGATGCTGAAAAATCAGCTTTGCCAGAATAAATTTAAAACTTTCAAAGTATTAAAATATAAAAAGGTTATGTTAACTCTTTCCCCGCCATTGACAGAATTTTCAGCTTTCCGTGTTTTCACTGTTGTAGGGCTTCTGATCATGAACACATGCAAAGAGGATGCAGAAACAAGCGTTATTATATGTAATATGCATATGTAAAATAACGCGATTATCAACATTAAATAGCATATAAATCCAAACTTCGTAATGTTACTGAAAATGAAAATGTTGACTGTGGAAGCATTAGGGGTGTTGATGGACTTGGTCTACTCCCTGTTGTTTTGATCATCTTTCTGAAACTTGATCTGGATGTAGTCTTTGACAAAAGTGTGATTTTCTCAGATTTTTGCTAATAACGTTGCTTTTATTAAACTTTTTTTTGCAGAGGGTCTGTTCTTTCTTTTAATATATTGCATGTTCAGATATTCATACAACAAAATATAATTGTTTTAAAATGCTGGTGGGGAAAAGAGTTAAATTGCAATAATATTTTACGATATTAATGTGTTTTTAATTGTGATTTTTGCAGCAATGGTTAGAATAAGATACTTTTTTCCAATATATATATATATATATATATATATATATATATATATATATATATATATATATATATATATATATATATATATATATAAATAAATACGCTACTATTTTTGAGCAACTGTAAGAATCAAAAATATCCATTTGATTCTTTCATCGAAAATATCCCATTTTTCTTTGGTAAAAAGACTGGACCGGGGAAACGCCCGAAGTCTGCCTCGGTGACACATCCAGAAGAAAGCTGAGCTAAACTACATGTCATGGAAAGGGAAAACAAATGATCTGTGTGCTTTGAAAACTCAGCATAGCACCACAGGGCAAGTCACTGAGCATCCCCGTGCACAAGACAGGCTGGGTACATATATGAAGCACAGCACCCGAGGCTAACCAGTTACTATGCCACTCACTCACCTCTACAAAGGACTCAAGCACACCAGAAGCTCTCATGTGTCATGTCACATTTAGATATGAAGTATAAGGTAAAGACTTTGTCGAGTTCTTCTAAAGGGCATGGAACAGGTTGAATTTTACCACAAAAAGTACTGTAAACAGCTCTGCTCTGCTGATTAAATGATTCTCATGAACTGATTTCCTCATTTCATTCACAAGGTTATATCATGGAAAACCAGATGCTCCATTTTCTTTGTTTCCAAGGTTTATTTTTACCACGAGACCTGATCACTTCAGCCTAAACTTAAAAGTTTCACAGCTTCACAAAGCCTATTGAAGATTAGCTCAGCAAACCTTCTCTCCAAAAGCAAGGACTGTTACTCATTACTTAATCAAATAGATTAGCCAATCAAAACAGTGCTAATTTAAATATAGAAGTCTTACTGATGCAATATTGTTGAATTTTAGGGATCACAGAGATGGTGAAGAATAGGCATGTTTAGCATCTCCCTCAATACATTTGGCCTGACAAACCAAGAGATGTTCGGCTCAGTGATCTTTTCCTCAAACTATTGAACTTCATCGCAGGCCTTTCGCCCCTAACTCAATTAAAGCAAATTAGACACACTGATTCCTGCATAACCTAACTGTATTACATTGATATAATTTAGCCTCAGTTCCTTGCTTTAAGTGTGTGTGGCTCCCTAATAAAAATTGTCAGTTAAAATGAATATACAGCTTGTGTAATTAAATTTAATTGGATCTTGTCACTTTTAATCAGTATCGTTTTTGGATCCTTGTTGAGTGTTGCTGCTCTAATGCTGCCTCTGGTTTGTTCATTTCTTTATTGCAAGCTGTGCTCTCAACCCATCTGAAGCTAAACGCATCTAGACCTGATTTAAGCTCAAAGCCTTTGAACCTGAATGCATGCAAGAGGAATCAGGCTAATTTAGTGCTGGTTTATTTATTTAGAAATGCTGTGCAGGAGCTTTTTTTCCCTCTGACTGCAGAAAAAGTTCTGTTAGTATTCATTAGGCCTATAATCTCGACCGTTCTCTGTGATGCACTCTTACACATATCGGACTGATCTGATATTAGGTTAATTATGAGCCAGCAACTCTACACATATAGATGTTGAGAGCAAATTTGGTGCTTTGATAATTACAAACACAAAAAGCATTTGACTATTTTATCACTAAGATTTAAAAGTTAACTAAAAACTGGACCAGCAAACTGCCTTTGCTTATAGAATGCTTTCAAATGTCAGCAGCATTTGAAGAAACTGATTAAAAAATGTTTTACTGAATATGAAAATAGTTTTTTAGTTTTTTTCCCCCACAACAGCTAAATCATCTTTAATGTAGTGCCTATTTACATATCAGTATTCTTTTTAAGCATATTGTATGTCTTATAGACAGCAAAAATAGCCTACATTTGGCCGAAATTACAGAATCATCAAGCGGACTAGCTGGATAGCATCTTAAATGTTTATGGTTGTCAGTGTCAGTGTCAATTCCAACAATAAAGCACTTTACAAGCTAGTAATCATGACTTCTGAAGTGGGAATTATGAAATTTCCGAAGACAGCAATAGTGGTTAGTGCAAACAGGGGTTTGAATCTGAACTGCGTCCAGTTAAAGTCAGCATGAAACGAAAATAAATTGTATCCATTTTATCTAATTGCATTTTACTGATACTATTGTGAACGATTCATCGATGCGTGCTTTTCATGTAAAAAAAATAAAATAAATTGGACTTTCTTAAAATTGAGAAAAAACCTCACCCCCTTTCTTAAAATTGACTGCAAGCTTGCATTCAGATTTGCCTCCATCCAATCAGCAACCAATAGATTGAATCAAGTCCCTGCCCTACATTTTTGCCAAAAATCCATTTCACTTGGATGTAAATACAGAATAAAACTTTACTTTCATAGCGACCTTAAGTGAAAAGCAAAAAAAGCCATTAATAAAAGTCAAAAAATAAATTTGTTCTGTTTCACCTAGTGCACTGCCTACAAAGTCAGCATCACTTTATGCAAAACTATTGTGCTGCCTTCCAGAATGCTCTGCAAAGAACTCTGAGAAATGGTGGACAAATTTTATTGAATACTGAAAAAGTCCAAAGAATATTTAAGTGTAAAAAAAAAAAAAAAAAAAAAAATTCACACCATTAGCTAAACAACATGCTAACATCAGACCCAATTTAAAATAAATTTTGAGTGCCATTCCTGTGGCACTAACCAAATAAGCCATAGGCATCTCACTAGGTTTTAAAACAGAGCTTGTGTTCAACTGCTTGTGTGTTGTTTACAAAGAAAAACAGCTAAATTGCATTGCTAGGAAAAGCGTGGCAGCACAGATGGCTCTGGTGCCACAGCCTATCGGCACATTGAATTGAACGTGCAGCCCATTACCTTGAGCGCAGGGAAATCTTTATTCACCATATCCAGGGCTGCTAAAGTACATTCCCCTTCAATCCATTAAAGTCTTCCATTCCCGTCTCCTCATCATGCCGGCCGCTTAATTTGACAATGACAAAGAGCTACTTGCTGATTTTAAATTTCATAATTTTAATCTGTCAAGTCTGACATTTAATTAGTGGCTTCCTAACCTGTGTCTGCCTCGCTTGTGAAGGGCACCGTTGTTCCCCCGCGCCACACAATCTCGCCTGCGCGAGTGGATTAATATATATGTACATTACCAGCTGCTACAAAGACAATACACAGAAAGGGGGCTATTAGTTCTTAATCTAGACAGATGAGGTTAATAATACTTTTAAAGAGCGGCTCCATTAAGGACTGACTGATTAAGACCTGTGCTGGCTCCTTTATGAGCTGCTGATTGGGACCTGGGCTGAAGCTTTTTGTTCTGTGCCTGGCTGTTTCAAGCAAATACTTTTTTCTGTTAGCAGTGACAATAAGCCCTGACCTAATGAGAATCTGGACAGGCCCCTCTGGGTTTATCTCTAAAACTGACCATTACCAACAGTATAGTTGCATAAAAGTAATTTGAATACCTCTTAAAGGAACAGTTCACCCCACAAAAAAACTCTATTTAGTCATTCCAAATGTATTACTTTATTTCTTTAGTGAAACATAAATAAATACTGAATTCAATGACAATTACAAAAAAAAAAAGATAACTGAAGCATTCAAACATTAATAATGAACAGGATGATTTTTATCTAAACTTATTATTTTAAAAAGATCTGACTCAAATGAATGATTCATACCAGCTACAAACAATTTGGAATACATTCCACAAGTTGTATAAACATTTTTTAGTTTGAATGCTTCAATCCCTCATTCACTGCAACTAGTACAATTCCTAAATTTCCCCCTTTTGTGTTTTATTGAGGAAAAAAATTGTACAGGTCTGAAATGAAATGAGAGTAAGTAAATAATGACAGAATTTCTATTTTTGGGTGAAACATCCTTTAAGAACAGGAACGCTGACACAACACAGAAGAGCATTCGCTGAATGGATCATATTTTCCTTGGTTGCCGCTGTCATATATCTAAATGTGAAATGTATCCTATTTGCTGCCACCACTCACTTAAGTAAAAGGGTCTAGCTCGCTTTTACCCTCCAGTATGTTTCTCTCCGAGCTGGTAGCAAGGGCAGTTTTCTCTCCTCTTCCATCTCAGGCAGCCTGAAAGGTGTTATTGATTTACAAATCAATAAGTAATGAGACAGGATGGGGGCACATGGACGGGAGACAGACAGGTTTGAGGGGAGTGTCAAGTGCGCTGGCGGGACAGGTATCTGTGCCTGTGGGCAGCCTGTTAATGAGTGCCCAAGTGCTACCCTCTGCTCTCAGCCAAAAGGCAACATGGTGCATCAGACCATGTTGCTCGGTTTTCATTGTTTTATCACTTCCAGGAGCAATTTGTTAACTGTAAAATCAAATGTGCCAAAACACCAAAACTTCTTCCCAATTTGCATATCCGTCCTAAATAGTATTCAAAAAGAGAATTAGTATGTCCCAAATCGTAATATGTTGAGAAGAGTTTTCCAAAGATACCCGGATGGTTTACTATTACTGGTCAGAATTCGAAGTGCAGATCGACGCGCACTTTAACGGCTGATATTGCGAGTTGGATGAGGATTCAATTAGAACTACAAACGCAGATACTTTTTTTTTAAACTACAAAAATGACGGATGTGTGAGTCCGATAGTCAAGAGAGTTTTAGATTAAGGGGCTTGAGTGATCAACTATCAGTATTAAACCTGACTAAAAGATATTTATTCAATGGTATCCACATTATATTTCACCTGCAGCTGCATTGTGAACGTCTGTAAGTATACATTTAGACATTCATTTTTAAATGCACCATTATATTTAAACTGCAAACACACAAGGAGAGTCTCTGCATTAAAGACCGACAAATGGCAGATCAACATGCTACTACATTTCACTTCGATACGGTAGGAAATTAAATTGAATGTGGAGGATTTTAACTGTGATGTGATTGACAGGGCAGTTTAAACGGTGACGGGATGCACGTAACTAAGTGACATAGTCCGCTATAGATGACGACGTAGTATGTCCCAAAGCATACTCTTCTGCTACACACTCAAAAAAGTATGTACTTTTTCTTCACAAAAAGAGTGCATACTTTTAGGACGTAGTAGGTGAATTGGGATGCAGCACAGGTCAAAGAAATTGATTAGAGACTTAAAGTAGGGCTTTCTATGAGTTATCCGCAATGTCATGATGACTGCAGAAAATCCTAAAATCCACTTCTGAAGCCGGCTATATTCACAGCTGGAATATATGCTTTTTTTAGAGTATGTTTTTATTGTGGTTCTCATACTACAATCATGAATAGTCAATCAGACAAATGTTAAATGGTCATACACATCCAATTCTCTGCAAAGTGTCAAAAAAAAATATCTGACATCACCACGTCCCACCCTGCATTTTGCACTGATTCTTGAATCATTGGCATTAAATATCCAAAAATAAAGCAACATATGCATGGGAAACACCCCTTTTCCTCTTTAGTTCACTGTCAGCACATGATGCAGCAAGGCGGAAAGAAGAATAAATAATCTTGTTATTAAATTCTCAATTTTTACACAAACTGAAGTGGTGATTGCATTCAACAAGTTTAGCTACTGTACTTGATTACTAAAGTTAACGTAAGAATAATTTTCTTTAATTTGTGGCAAATACAAAACTACAAAATTACTACAAGTGCCCCACTCAGGGACAGCTTAATTAATATTGTTAAAAATGTTCAACCCTGTTACCCTGGCAAAGCATATATATATATATATTTATAAGTGTGTGTACGTATGCGTGCGTGCGTGCGTGGGTTCATGTGTGTGTGTGTGTGTGTCAATGAAAAACTGTGTTTTTATTTATTTAAAAAAAAAGTTGAAATCAGGGTTTTAAACTGCATTTAAACATATTTTAAAGCTTTTGTAACAGGGTTGCAATAATATGTAAATAATATTTACAGTATATTTAATTATATATATATATATATATATATATATATATATATATATATATATATATATATATATATATATATATATATATATATTATAATAATGTAAATATAAAAATATTCAGTTTGAACTTGTGAAATGGACTTTACTGAAAGAAAAAAAGTTGAGAATTGCGTACCCTATATTAATGGAAATTAGCGAGTTATATTTTAATTAGATTAAAAATATCAGATGTTTTACTTTATACGGTACATTGTTTTCCCTCTTTCTCTCTCTCTCTCTCTATCTCTCTCTCTCTCTCTCTCTCTCTCTCTCTTTTAAACAAAAATCTATATTCTATCATTTATAGTAAGCAAGCAGGATGGCCCAGCATTTGGTAATTTTAGCAAGGCCCTTTTTCCTTTGTGTGATTTACAGCTACGCTTCTCTGACTCACTGACCTATTCTTCCATTGCAAGAACACCAAATATCTTTAAGCTACAGGGAAGACAAAAAGAGAAAAGGGCTTTAGTGCTGGAACAAAGCATAGTTAAACAAGAAAAAGAGTCAATGTTCTCCACATGTGCTGGCAGATTGAGCACTCAGTGGATGAAAGCATGTGAGTGTTCATAAAAATAGATAACAGGTGAAAAAAGTAAGAAGGGAAAAAAAAATACCACCTGCTTAAAGGCTGTAAATCACATGGCAGTCTAATTGATAATTGATAACGGGCTAATTTCCTGCAGAGGGGAACTGTAACTCACTCTAGCTCCCTGTAGCCATAATCGACTTCCCAGTCACATCAAGAGCTACAGACTCCCACTGCATCCTTTTGCGCCTTATGCGCGAGCAGGTCTAGGAAAGTTTTTGTTCTTCCCAAGATAAATGCCTGCCCTGTACGCATGTGGATATCTGAAACACATTGATGTGCCACAGTCGTTAAAGCATGAGCGAGACAATTAAGTGCCGTGATTGCCGCCGTATTGTTCAACTTTGCCTTCCCAAACGAATTCCTGTAATGTACAACTGATCGTACAAACACGACGCGCCCCGTTGTTAATTACTGGGTCTATTATCAATTAATTAGCATGATTAGAACGTATAATAGATGATTACCCCCGCACCCCTCCGCTTCAGTTGCAACGGGATATCGGTTCTTGATGTCGCCGGAGTTAAAGACATGAAAAGAATAGCACATCAAAAGCAAAGGAGGGCATTCGTGAGGGATTTGCAGGTGTGGATCGTGCTGCGTTGGGGCTCACCGGTCCTATAATTCTTCCCATCAGAACGTGGCTGCGATCACCAGGCCGCTGCTCTGTCACAAACTTCTCATTAGACGCGCCGGACTGACGCTGGGGGCCCTAATTAGGCCCTGATCTGAAACGCACTCATCCTCCTTTTCATGCAAAGCAACATTCTTCTCAGTAAAAGAGCCCGTCTAGAGGAAACGCAGATGGAAAAACACAAGTGAGGATATGGGAGCTATGAAAAACCAAGACGTAACATCTAGTTATGAGTTACATTGCTTTCCAAAATTAGGAATGATTAACAAGCACGAAAATGACTCCTCAGGTCTATTTTCTCTCAGTACAGTGGGTGATTAAATACATCAAATGTATTTAAAATGTTTTTATGAACACTGCTAAATTATGTTTCTTCAAAAATCATGGGTAATGATAACAAGTGCAAATAATGTAATCTCTGCATTGTATGAAAGTAAAGTGCTTTTCAAATTTTGCCAAAAATGTCAGTACTATTTTTATTTTTATATATACATTTGCTTTGCGAGAAAGTTTAATACATAATAGATTTGTCCTCAGCCCTCACAATTGGAATTTGTTGCAGCAACAATATAATATTCATCATGCATATTCAAATGTCCAGACAATGCACCTTCCTTATTTTACACATTAATATTCTAATATGCAGACAATCTCTTTAATGTGCATAGGAACAGGGAGAACAATACTCATTTATATTCATTATTTTCAAATAAAGAGGAAATTTCAGTAAAAAAAAAAAAAATAATAATAATCATCTACGAAAACATGTAAACATTCATAAGGACATTACTGAATTGAAGATTTAACTTTTTTAACTAGTCTAAATGTGTTCTTCGTGGTGCATAAATTCACTTTGTTGAAAGATAATATTTACTTTATTGCAGAAGCCCTTTATCATTGTGATGTGAGCCTGTGCTTTTATTAGGTACGGGTCAATAAATGCCTTTGGTACAGAATTTCTGAGAGCGGCACTCATTCTGTTGTGTATTACGTTTCCTATTTTTGGCATATCATACAAAATAAAGGGCAAGCGTTTTGCTTAAAGTTTTAAATATCTTTTTTATTGAAGGTAATAAAAAATTAAAGAAAGCAAAGACATTAGGAAACTAGTACAAACATTTTATAGGATATTAGGATGCAAGTCTATGATTTATGTTCATGTGAACTAGGGGCACACCCGTACACAAACGCCTGTCACCTATTGTGTTTGGCTTGTGTGTATGTATGTGTGTGTGTGTGTGCTTATTTAGGGGCGTGGAGTTCACACCCCTTCCCCAGACTCTCTGATTGAATCTGGGACCCCCGCAGCATTATTAGGATTCTAATTCAATCTGAATTTCAGGAACTTGTTTGCTTGGTTACCTGTCATGTGGCATCAGCTTGTCATATTAGTGCTGATCGTTCCCTGAACCTAATCTACTTTAAACAATTTCATTGGATGGTGGTCTATAAATCATTTCATAATGGGCCTGACATACCCAGGCTTAGGTAAGTAAACAAATCAGGTTTGTTTTATGTTAGGCAGCAATGAACTTGGCTTATCAACTTCATATTGATTTACGCACACCGCAAGGTCAAAATTTCTCTAGACCCTCATTAATGTAAGTAGAGATCAGCACTTAACAATTTAAATATTTTCAAATGCATGAAATCCAATCTTATCAAATGGCACGTCTTCCTCACAGCCTGCTTTAGTAAGAGAGAAAAGAAAGAGAATTTACTAAATAAACTGCACTAACTTGGTAACTTGGAAAATGTGCTTCCACACCAAAAAGCTACATTGAGCTTGCAATAAAAAACTAATTTCAGGCACTTAATTTAAATCTAATAATGTTTAGTTTTATATCTACTCTATAAAATGCTGTAATGCAACTTCAGTTGCTCTTTAAATGTGTTTGGGGTTTCGTTTTCATATAAAAGTGAGAAAACATCAAATCTTTTTTAAATCGTTTCTCACTTGCCAGACCTGAAGAAAATCTGTTTTGTTTTGCTGTACAAACACATGCAAAACACATGCTTATTCATTCATTCCTTGAGATTTGCGAGAAGGCCAGGCTTACACATAAAAAGCCAAATATCATTAAACTCATTTAGATAATTTTACCTCAAATCGTTAAAGATTCATCATGGCGTTGGGGTTATTTACTCTATTAAATGTGAACGAAGGAAATAGCTTTAACAGGAAGAGGGGAACATTTTTTCCAATGAAGACTTTTATCAATGGCTAGTATTATTTACATGAGGAAACTGAGAAAAATTATGGCCACTGGGAGATATATCTATCTCTACATGGAAGTATGACAAGCCAAATAATAAAGTCGAGGCTCAAATGGATCCAACACTGAGAAGCATTACAAAAACAGGTCCATCATCACTCATAGACATCACACATCATATTTTTGTCAGTGACTGCAGCCCAGATCTTTAGTGCGCCATAACGGAGTTGCTGTACAGTACATTGCACACTGGCTGTTGTACAGACTTGTTCAAATCCCATTGTTATTGCAATAATAATAAGGACAACTTCCATACTTACAATGCTCGGTTGTGCTTGTCCAGTGCTGCAAAACAACAACACAAGAATCAAGAAAATGTGTCAGAGCTCGAAGATGTTAACTGGTTCAATGTAGTGTCAGGGATCTTTTCACACCAATATATCTGCCTAATGCGAGCAATTTCCTGGAGCTTTGAGCTTAGAGGCGGGATTTGGCTCTAGTCAGCGGCAGTTTTGAATGAATTTTACGTTTGCCAATAAAGGAGAAAATGAAACAGATCTCAGCCACCAGGTAAGCCGTGTGTTTGAGAAGTGGCCTTACTCATTCGGGGACTCTTAACCTTAAAATCCCACCCTGATATCATATACAACCCCATGCACATGTGTGTACGCATGCAGAGCACACACATTCACATGTATTGAACCGCGCATGCTGTTCGTTTTTTTTTTTTGTTGTGTGCATCATGTCTCCATTCTTATGCAAATCAGGCATAAACATCCACCAAAAAAAAATAAATAAATAAATAATCGCTGAACGTAATTTCCAAACTACTCATTCTTGGTTCTACAGACTATCACAATCTGACATATTGTAGCACTGTATAGACACCTGATTTAAAGTGATTAAAAATTATAATTCTGTCTTCATCTACTCACCAAGTATATGTATATATTAAAGTATATTTTGACTTCTGTTGTATGGACAAAAAACAAACAGACATCTATCAGAATATCTTCTTTTGTATTATGCAGAAGAAAAAAAGTCATACAGGTTTGAAATTACATGAGTTGACGTATGATGACAGAATTTTCAACTTAGGGTGAACTATTCATTTAACTCTTTAAAATGCTGCAAGTGCATTCAATTATACAATGCATGAGCTATATATCCCTGGCAATAATGCCTCTCTTCAGTTAATTAATCCAATTAATCCTAATTTGATAAATTACTGCTGCTGTGATGAATAGAAAATAAATGTTCAAAAAAAGTGAATTGTGCCAGTCAAATACACTAAAGTTTGTATTTTTTATTTGCTAAAAAATCAGACATGTGTGCACTAAGAATGACAGTGACTTAATTTGACAGTGCCATTTCATCACATTCAATGCCTGGTAATGATGGATTTGCATCAAAATACAACAAGTTAAAGTGTCACAATAGTGTATTTGCCACAATAGTCTATATTGCGACATCATTATAAACAACATGGATTGTGCTTTTAAAAACAAGTTATTTTGAACAGAGATAATCAGTAATGCAGAAATTGTGCTCTTGTGCCACACAGCTCCAAATGAAATGACAATAATTTGTGGCTGTTCTGGTCCATGAAAGGAGAAAAGCAGGTGGCACAGTAAAAGAAAAAAAAGAAAAAAAAGAATGTCAAACCCTTTCTTCTATTTTTCCTGAAAAAACAACAACTTGTGTTCTTGGCGCCTTGTTCACACCCAAATCACTGCTGGCGTGCAGAGGGTAATCTCCTCAATTATAGTGCCTGTTGTGCTGCGTCTGGTAGGCCCCCTTTAATTTTTTCCTGAACGTGTTCGCTGTTGACAATACGAGGTAAACAACGATGGCGAGGATGAGGGAAGTCTCAGGAGGCAAGGGGGAAAGCCACATCCGAGAGGATACGCATAGATACTCCTGCAAACCACTGCCTTTATGCCTCTAACTGACAGCAATTACAGAACCGCTCTGATAACTAAGAACAGGAATAAACCAGGCCAAGACACTCCAAACAGCAACTGTTTACATTTTACCTCTTCTTCAGAGCCACATCAGTCAAATCACAAGCGTTTCAGATAGGTGTTTACCGATCATCTTGCCACAAAACCACATTAGATATCAGTGAGGCGTTTACAACTGCTGCTGCCTGACTGCGGACTGACGTGCGGTGACTTTACTGTCAGCGGAATATCGTACAAGTGAGAGAAAATGAAGTCATTTTTTAAGTTGCTACAATGAAGCGTTATTTCAGAAATGGAATATTTCCTGTCACACATTTTACTGAAGCCAAAAGTTTTAGGTTATGGGTGGAAGGAGCACTGTTGTCAAAGAAGGTCTCATTCACACCACATTTAATTGAGTCATTCTTTGACTTAAAGGAATAAATCAATAATAAAAGTACTGTAAAAGGCTGTAGGTTTTATTGGTAAACCCTAACAAAAATGGAGGGCGGGGGTGGGGAGCTCTGAGGGTGGGGTGGTAATCCCACCATCAAAATATTAATGTGAAAAACCGCAAAGAACTTCGGGTCAGCGGCAAAAAAACATCTCTACACATTGAGGGCCCTATTTTAATGATCTGAGTGCATGGTCTGAAGCGCAGGTGCACTGAGGGCGTGTCCAAACCCACTTTTGCTTATTTAATGATGGAAAAAACGGTCCAGGCACATGGTACAAAAGGGTTGTCTCTTAATGAGTCATTTTGGGTGTAACATGCAATAAACCAATCAGTCTCATCTCCCATTCCCTTTAAAAGCCAGTTGCGCTTGCACCATGGATTTACAACCATGGATTCGCTATTTACATGGTGGAATTTACGAGCGGAAAGACTGAATGCTTCTCCAAAAAGGAATTCTTTTATTTTTAATATTTTAAAATGTTTGTGTGCTGCTGCGCATCCCTGTGTGTGTAAGCGTGCTGTGCACCCACCTATAGGCGCATATTACTAATGCACCCTTCAAATAACACAAAAAATACTGTTTTCAGCTGCCTCAAAATAGCAACGCTCCAACAATGCGCCTGAACACACCTCATTTTCAGACCAGCATGCACATGGGCGCTAGACGTGAAAATGATAACTGCACAGGCCTGAAACTAGCAAAAAAAACACTTGCGTCGCGCCTGGCGTCGCATTGCGCTGGGTGCATGATAGGGCCCTGAATCTTAAATGTACGCAATGTAACTTTTTTGTTTTAAATTAGAAAAATTTAAATAATGAGTCAATACATCATCAATCATTCTTCCAAAATGTGTTTTCGTCTTACCCTGATAAGTGTTTATTTTTAGACTTATAGCTGGATGGTATTCCTGGGAAATTGCATTAATAAAGTGGTGTTTTTATTGTTGTTGTTCTTCTGCAAAATGCATGCAGTTTTTTTATTTGTATTATTTAGAGTGAATAAGTTAACTACATAAAAAAGAAAGATGATAAACCGTGACTAAATATATTAATGGACTGACAGGCGATTTTATTGATGAGAGAGAGCCAGCACAGTGCAGAAAAAGTGAGAGAAGCAAAATACGCTTCCTGCTCAATGACAGATCCATTTTAGACAACATAAAGAAATGTTAAATCAACCAGTGGACTATTTGGTCCTCCTCCCCCCCAACTCCTTTCACCCATCCCCAAAACGTCCATCTCCTGTCCCCACGTTTGGAGTGGTCAATGAGTGGATCATGAGGGGGCAATGCAATCAGAGCCTGAGCCAGATTAGTCTCTGTCTCAGGACATATCCCTCTCCCTGCAGCTGACAGGAGACATCAAACCTAACTTGTGTAGAAAGTGACTCTAATTGTCATTTCAGTGGACAAGAATCTGCTACCATTCCAGAGATGCTCTTGAAATTTAGTGAGCTACTTCATCATATGGATGGTGCCAGGCAAGGAGACCTTATTGGAAGGGACTTTTATGCTAAAATGGACTTCTTAAATTGGCAGGGCTTGTCACGCTGTACTTATCATGCATACAGAATTAGGAAAGCTTTTTAGTCTCAGGCCAAACAACATTACCTGACAGGTGGATTTTAGAAACGCTGTGAGATCTATCTTTCCTGCCTCATCTCCTCAGTATATACACAGATGATTACACCACAGAGGAAGAATGTTCTCGAAAGGCTCAATAACATTAGTGTAATATACATTGGGTGTCATTTTAGCAAGTGAATTCACCTTTGCTTACAGAAAAGGTGTTTTCTTTTTATTTTATTTTTTTAACACAAGCATATTACACTTATTTATATTATTATAAAGTGGTGTATATACAATACCATTATGCATTATGATATCAAGCTGCTATACTATACTCTACGCCTGCCCTTTAAATATAGGTGGTCTTCATATGTACTGTATCATATATCACACCAGAAATATTACTGGATTTAAAGGGCAGGCAGCTTGGCACCAAGTATAGTCCAGCAAATGAAGTGTAACCCATATGGACATACAGACATGAACTGCCAGTGCTGTGGCCCCTCCAACCATTTAGATCATCAAAATGAGAAATTTCACTTACTTCTGGGATTTTCTATCTCAACTGCCCCCCAAAGGTAAAATCTCCAGGCTTTGTCAGAATAGAGTTTGAATTCAATCGGTAAGTGCCTGTGGGACTTTAAATGGTTGTGGTTATGGGAGAGAGAAAAAAATGAAGGAAAGTTAAGCTGTCCTGTTGAATTGATTGAGCATTCATGAAACTAAAGCAAGTGCAGAGAGAGAAATGATTTCCAGATACCTATAAGTGATGCACGTTTCAAAGAAATGCACTTTACAACCAGGTACCTCCATTGTGCCCAAAGGCAAAATTTTGCAATTCCTTCTTGAATTGATAAAGAGCAGTGTTTATATAAACATCACTTTCATAATATATCTATACAAATTTTCAGAATGTAAAACCTTTTTTGATAATGCACATGCATTTGTCCACTGATTTAACACCATTTCTGTGGCATAGAAACTTCATGTATTCCATTAAAGGAAACTATGACTGCCTGGGTTTGTAAAGCTCTTAAAATGCAGGGTAACGTCTGTTCACTGTCAATCTCAGCCTAATATTGAAAGTTACTTTCCATGTAGCAGGCCTTCTTTGGGATAGTTTGACCGGTTTGTTCAAAACTCAAGAGAAAAGTTCAATAAAACTTAACTATCGTGGCGCACTAACCCCCCCAAAAAGTGAATTACGCTCAATTCTTTTCATATTAGGTCTTCCCTAGTTGAAAAAGAGTCAGATGTCTGTTATTGTGCTTTTACAGCAGTGGGCCCCCATCTAAAAAAAAATCATAACACAACTTGCTCTCAGCACAGATATTAGACCATTCTCAACAAGACCATTAAGAACTTTGACATATGCCACCGAAACATGTACAGCACTGACAACAAACGAGCTCAGTAATTTTTGTCAGACACCGAAACTTGCATAAGGCTAAAACCTCCTATGATTCACTTTTTAATCATTCACAATTAGTTTCGTTCTAATAAGATCCACAATTAAGGTCCCCCTCTGCATAATTCATGCCACCCTGGCACTGGTGTCAGAAATCAAATGCAACAAATTAAAAATAACAAGTTGGAGACGGTGTGATTCAATTAAAAGGCAAGGAAACATTGGGTCCTGCATAATTGAGGGATAGCATGGCAAGGCACATGTCAAGCTTGTCAGCTTTAGTGGCACTATTGGATTTGGCCTGCCACCGCCACTTAAATCAGTGCCGTAAAAATTGCAGCGTACATTGATTTCTTATTTTTATTTGTAGGAGTATACGATGAGAGGGAAGACCAAAATAACAATTGGGTTTAGGTCTGGTGGTAGAGCTAACGGGACTCCCTGAGGTTCATCCGTAAGCGCTCACATAAATTAAAACAAATCCGACTTATATTGATGACTTGTATTGATTCAGAACTATTATGTGTATTGCTATTTAAATGCCCCTTTTCCGTCTGACATCCACAAGGGGAAATTTCCCCTTTGTGGTCTGCTCTGTGCAACAGCAACCTTGGCTGCTTTGACTTTCATGAAAGATCCAGAGAAAATCCTCTCATGTATTAATGATGGAGATGGGGGAGTTATGATCCTACGGCACGCTCGTAATGGGCGTTATTAAAATAGATTCAAACGCTCTTGTCTGTGGTAGCGGCGGAGCTTTCCTTCGCGTTTCTGTCCCACGGTGGAGTTCATCAACGCAAAGCTTGCCAGCTGGAGGAGGGAAAGTTTTGAAGTGCTGCAGCTGCGAGTACGAACTGGATATAAATTTGAGGTCATGAGCCATCCAGGGGTGACAGCAACGGTCACATCTGGATTTTTCACATGACGCTTGAGGAACGGAAGACTGAACGAAAGTGAAATGTATTGTTTGCCAACACAAGGGTTTGCAGTCCAGAGGTCCATTATAGTAATCATCAAGATGACTAATATTATTATTCAATTAGTATCATCTTCGCTTTCCACAGGCTTTGTTGTGTTTGACAATAAGGCAAGATCTGCCCTACATATGTGTGCATAATATGTATAAAGCCTGCAATGGATTCAAAATATGTGATCCCCATGTGCTCCTGAATGGTTAAACATATGCATATGTATGCGCTTAATTGTACTGATGCATGAACTTCTCTCCAATAATGATAAGCCAAACATTAACATCATGGTATGGCCAATGACCGATAAATATCCAAAACATAACAAATAATAATTTAAAAAAACTTACAGTATAGATAAGACACACAATGTTCACCAATGTCAGAAAAGCCATGTCTGCATATTTTATGGACTGGTAAATTACACCCCAACAATACATCCTTAGAAAAACTATTAACAACACACTGACTAAACGGGGGTTGTATGCTGCTTGACTACACATGCACTTCATTGCCTGCACATACAATTGGCACACATGCGGTTTACAATGCGAGACTGCCAAAGTCAATAGGAGAAAGTGACCCCTAGAGGGCGAGTGTTTCTCTGGGGCTGATTTCAACCAACCTTGTTTATCCTCTATTGTTGGAAAGTCTTTCTCTCCTTTTTGTCTTCAGATGTTCAGTCAACACTGCTTTAAAAATGAATAAGTATGCATAAAGATGAAGAGATCTCTGGCATTTGAGGCCCCTGTTGTGTGACTGCACTTTTGTAAGGATTACATTTAATTAGCTAATTAGCATGACAGTTCTTAGCGGAACAAGGCACTCACAATATGCTAACATTTGCTAGCTGTCATGAAGGTAGGATTCTCTTTTTCATCTTACAGTTCATTGTGTTGCATGTTTGCCAATTTTCCCTGACTTCACAACAGAACAAAGCCAATTTCAAAGCAAATGTTTTAGGGTTTGTTTTTATCTTTACTTTGTATTCTTTACTCAACTTATAATACAACATACATTAAACAATAGCTATATTTCTTTAAAAAATAATACATAGAAATATAGTGTATAAAATGCCACTAAAACCAGCAAACAGAACAGCTAAGGCTCATTATGGGCTACATTATGATTAAGGTTTTTTATATTATTATTAATTTTAATTTAGCAGAGAAATATTTTGGGGTAATTGTCAGATAACAGAACAAATATGGTCACATTGTATCAGTCAAAGGTGTGAGGGGGGAAAAAGAGCAATATTTCACATGCTGTATTGCTTATGAAACACTTGTGAAGTAATCACAGTTTTGACTAACAACATCTGGGCGACAGAATAACTTCTCTTATAAAAGACAGAAACAGTCATTCTTTCGAAATTAGGAACTGAAGAGTTTATTAAATTTTACAGCTAAAAGAACATTATGAAATAAACTGAAAGCTGATTTCATAGGGTCGTGTTAAGAAAGGCTGATGCGAGACTGACAGGATCTCCTATCATTTAAGACTTTCTGCTATGAAGAGAAGATGAAGCAAAGTCGCATAAATGTAGACAGATCTGAACATCTTTACCCTGTCCTGCTCTGACATGAAATTTATGAGACAAATATTTGTGGTGAATACTGATGACTTCGTATGGTTGTCAGACCACGAGTCCTTCAAACTTCGTTTGGTTTGCAAACTGAATTACGGGTTTGATTCGAAATTACAAGCAGTGGCAGAAGGAAGCCAAAAAAAATGTAATTACAGAAAAAAATACAAGATAGATTTTTAGATTATTCCAAAACAAGTCTGGAAAAGTGGGGGGGGGGGAGATCAGTGTTTTATGTTTGATCTAGATGATGCAATAACTGTCCAAGCCATCGTCCTTGATTACTCCAAGTACTCACGCAGTCTCAAACTCTGCACCTCACAGAAACTGTATACTTACAAGTTCACTGCGTGCGAATTAGTGAAAAGCGTCCCAGCAAAACGTGTTTGTAAACGATCAAACGGAGCCACACTTTGCTTTTCGCCGTCAGTAATTCCTAACTGACTAATTACAAACGACTGAGCTGCAATAGCTCCCTGAAGCGTCGTTCCTGTTTCTTGTGCGAGTGGCTAATTGTAGCCAGACACAGTAACCTTGAAGTGGCCTGTGTCCTTGCAGTAACCCTTGGCCCTCTCTCCTTTTCGTTGCTTTCCCGCGCCATATGGGATATTTTTTTCCAAGCTGATTGCTCGAATCTGATTAAGGAAAGCTATGTAGCTGCCATTTATTGGTATTCTTGTGAACTAGCAAACAGCTGCCTTGCAAAGGTTCCCATTTAGGACGTTTTCTGCCTGTTCTAATTCCAGTACGTCCATTAGCCTCACTCAGATAACAACGATCGGGCACGGCGTGCCAGGGTTAGCCTCTAAATCAAAAACACTGGCGCTGGGACAACTCTTTCTTGGAGGGTCCAAAAAACGCCACGGTCACTTAACTGCAGAGTGGCACTTAAAACGGTTGGGAACTTAGAGAGAAAAAGCATCAGTGTGGCGGAACACACCGAAGCAAACTTTCATGAGATAAGCTTTGCTATTTTTTCCTCGTTACACATTAATACCGTTAGTTAAGTTCTGCAATAGCTGGAGTTGGCCCGAGGTGCTCTTCACAAGTGGGGAATTAAAGCATTTAGCCATCTCTAGACACTTAGCGCCAAGTGGGATAAATGAGCCTTATGGCCCGCCTGTTATCTAATCTCCTTTGCATTTCCTTTCAAGATCATGAAAGCGGAATCTAATCGTGGCCTGATTGTGTTTGTTTGCAGAAATTCTCATTTTGGCCCCACGTTCTGCCAGTGACCTGGCTGGTCAGCGAGATTGCTCCCAGCGCTTGTAGAACGGCAGGCGCTGGAGCTGAAAGCAATGCCTCAAATTAAGACGAATAAATAAGAATGCGAGAATAGAGCAAGCCCGACAAAACAATGCCTCAGTCCAGGGCTGCACTCGCTGTGTGCTGTAAAAATAACAAGAGCAAAACAGGAAGAGAGATTCCTCATTTACACAGATACATTGGGATCAGAACTGCACAGGCCTACATGCCACGAATAAATGAATGAATGAGTAATTAGTAAACTCAATATGCACAATTCATACTTTTCATTATTCAATAAAACAAGATCAAGAGATACAAGGAGGCAAAAAGTACTTATTTTCATTTGTATGGGTAAAATATCTAAAAGCTTACTGCTCAGCACCCAACATTTATTGCTAATAAAATAAAATATTGTGGGATTTTAAACATGGAAATTATTTAAAAACACTAAACTGTAGAAATATAGCATAATAATGTAATAGTATAAATAGAGAGCACTAGTTAAAATGATTACTTTTAGCATTTTTCTAATTTGTTGATTACAAATCCATTACAAATATTATATTATAACATTTAAAAAACATTAATTAAAAAACATTTATTTTGTAAAATAAACAAAAATAACATAACCCTAAATAATTTATATTTAATATTTTCTTGTTCTTTTGTCATAATTAAGTTATTTTTTTATGGTTTAAATGCATTTAAAAATAAAACATTAACAATTAACATTAATAATTATTATGCAAAATTGAAGTATTTCTGAGTAAAAATAAAGTACACAAATGCTCTTGTAAATCAAACTTTTTTGGGGGGGGGAAACAGAATCTAGCATTTAAAGTGTTAATTTAGTACTAAAGTGTTTGAAATAATATCAAACGGCACTTTGAGAATGCTTCAACTGAAAACAGAGACAATGTCCTGATATATAAATTATTAAAAAATTTTACTAAATATTTAATAGATTTACCATACAGTTTTGAGGCTGAAACTAGATAGCTGACACTCTCCAAAATCAGTCATATGTTTGACTAAGGGCTGGTTGATCTACACTTCGAAACTTCACACAGCTCCATAAACTGAGGATACATGAGGAGAAACTGACAACTCTGACATGAGTGAATGTAGTAAGACAAGTGTCAATTCATTCGCAGATCAAGACCGCTGACATTAGTCAGAGGGCAATCCCTAAAATTCTCTTTATTTGATGGTGCAATAGCCAGATGAAGGTCAGAGTTTACTTTCAGTTATCTGTCAACTTAGGTTACATGAGTCTTTGTCAGCTGATGTGCTGAAATCGACTCTTTGATAGACAGGTGACATTTCTCCTCTTATTAATGTTTAATGAACTGAAACCTGTGCATTTACACAGTATATGAGGACGACTGGGAATATAAATCACAATAACAAAAGAAAGATAAAAGGTGAAAAAATAACTAGGCGAAACAAAAAGACTAGAAAATTGTTCAATATTTTTAACTTTCATCAAACACCTCTGTGTGAGAAAAATTGAAAATTATTACATCAATTTTTACGGTAACAGCTCTGTGGAGTCCACATCTGAGATTCAAAACCTAAACATGTAAACCTCAAAAGAAAAAGGTTTTAGGGTTTTAAACAATAAAAAAACAATTATTTTAGATTCTATACTATTTCTAGGTCACACCAATAAATGTTTTGAACAAAAAGTTCCAGCCAAGCACGAGATGCTCTTTGGATAATTCTGAAATCATGCTGGACAACAGCTTTTACAATCTTGTGGAGTTCATGCAACTTAAGTTTTTTACTATTATAATCTCTCTCTGCTCATAAAAATGGTCATATTAAATTTCTGCAGTGCATCTTATTCCTGCCTTAAATCTTTGTCCGTTCAAGACAACACACTCACTTAGCATACTAAGTAGGACACTAAGTAGTACACTTAATGTACATAGCCCACCTAAACATTCTTCCACTGCTTTCACTGAAACACAACTCTGCATTATTCTTTCTTTGTTTAGTCCCATATGTTGCATATTACATATTAATTGTGTGGCTTTTTCATGCGTTTCCCCCTCATTCTAAAGCAATTAACTCTCTCATGAACATAAACTTTGTGGTGAAAGAACAATCAGCCATATTACGTTTGTGATTACGAATTCAGACAGATGCATCCTCCACTAATTCGACCAGGCAACTGAAAATCTTTACAAAGAATGCATCTCAATAACCAAAATACGCTGAAAAAAAAAGCCTGCTGGGAGAGTATTTCATTTCACTGCACTAAGCTGTAGAATAGTAATAATAGTATGCACGGTTTATACGCCTGTTTTCGTGAAAGTACGCCATTAGACTTTAATAATTCTCAGTGTACTGTATGCATGAGTTAAACACTCAGAGTTTAACGCTTCACATTAGTTAGATCAATACTATTGAACATGCTGCTTTAATCCCTCATTCAAAAACCATGAGGTTGAATTACAGATGAATGAAACCATAATAAGACTATATGAGACGGCCATAACCAGTAAAAAGTACAGCTACTGTACAGCACACCGAACACTTTGATGCATCATCCAGATGTAACATCATAAGATACCCCACACTTTCTGGCCAACAAACAAGCATTACACACATATCTGACGGCCTTCTGCTCGTCCACGGTAGGCCTTGACGGGAGCCAGCTTGTCCAGCCTTCATGTGTTGCTCCCTGGGGATAAAGAATCAGCCTATGTAGACAACCACACAAAGGCCAGAGCTCCATCAGCAGGTGGCTCAATGCAGACAGGCCTGTTAAGGAGGCTTTTTGCAGCAAGCTGAGGCTGTCCTTAGGGGTTCAGGCCTAGCTGGCAGGCTACGGAGAGCAGGGCATGGGGGGCCGCTAATAGCACCTCCTTTCAGCGGCAGGATGGATTACAATGGCCTCTCTCTGAGTTAAAACAAACACCTATCACAACAATGGGGTCACAGCAGGCAGATGTCTGCGGTGTTGTTCGACCCGTCGCGTTCCCCGTCCATTCCGGCTCTCTCACACACAAATACATAAAGGTTCAAAAAGTCTCAAATCATAAAATCATATTTACAGTTTGAGCAAAAATACACAAATGTGTATTTAAGGTATTTACACTATACCGGCCAAAAGTTTGGAATTATGGATTTGTTATGTATTTATTTGATCAAAAATGCAGTAAAAATAGTAATAATGCAATATATTATTACAATTTAAAATAACTGTTTTCTATTTGAATATATACATTGCAGCAGCCATTATTCTGGTCATCAGTGTCACATGATCCTTCAGAAGTCATTATAATATGCTGATTTATTTGTTGATCAACTATCATCAATAGAGGGTATGCATTGACGTCACTTTCCCGCTGGAACATTCCCCCTCAGCCAGACTGAGTGGCAGAAGAGCTGCTGCATGCATGCTTACAACTTACTCAACATCCAGGGATCAATGGATATTGACATTTAAATGAGCCTGATTTCAACGCTGGGGAAATACACAAAGCAAATTTGTCTGTGAACGCTTTATATAAATACAATATAGGTAGGTCTATGTCCGGGTGATCACTTATATCAGTTATATATAGTTTCATATCGTCCTGCCCTAAAACTTGTATAGTTTTTGTCAGTGCTTAATATATAACAATGCAACATATGGGATATGAATTTACCCCAAAATGTAACATATTGACACAAAATGATAACTGCAAATCCAATTTTGCCACTCACTGGGACAGTCACTCCGGACGACGGTGATATCATGTGCGTACCCTCTATTACTATTGGTTCTTATTAAAAAACAGTTAATGAAGTTCAAAACAGCATAATTTTTTTTTAAACCATGATGCATAAAAAGCTAATCTTTGATGAATAGAAAGTTCAAAAGAACAGCATTTATTTGAAAAATAAATATTGCTAACACTTTAGAATACTGGTAATAGTCATTAGTTAACTAAAGTAGTTAACATAATCTAATAATGAACTGCACTTACAAAGCATTTATTTATCTTTGTTACTGTTAATTTCAACATTTACTAATACATTATTAAAATCTTGTTAACATTAGTTAATGCACTGTGAACTAAAATGAACAAACCTTTAACAGCTGGATTTGTATTAACTAACGTTAACAAAGATGAACAAATGTACTGCTCATGGTTAGTTTATGTTAGTTAATACATTAACTAATGTTAACTAATGACCATTATTCTAAAGTGTTACCGAAATCTTTTGTAACAATATAAATGCCTTTACTGTCACTTTTGATCAATTTAATGTCCTTGCTGAATACATTTTACCCCAAACGCTTTAATGGTAGGGCATCATGGTTTCCACAAACATTTTAAGCAGTACAACTTTTTTCAACATAGTTAATAATAATTTAAAAAAAAAATTGAGCCCCAAATGAATGCATTAGAATGAGTGATTAGTAGTAGAATGATTTCTGCAAGATCATTTGACACTGAAGACTGGAGTAATGGCTGCTGAAAAATCAGCTTTGCCATCACAGGAATAAATTATATTTTAAAATATATTAAAATAGAAACAGCACTGTCATGACAACTCTCTGAGTTGATGCAGAGCAAGTACAGGATTTGCTACTGCCAATACATATACAACACACTGCTGTGAGCAAGTAAAACAGGCTGCTGCTATTCAATATATCATACATTAATTACCCATAGCAGATCTATACAGGTGGAGCTGGGGAAGGTGGAGGGTTTCTCATTGGCTACTGATACAGCAGGGAACCAATCAGCTGTGCCCTATAGAGAATGATGTTACTGCAAACAGGTTGAGTTAAAGACCTATTAGGCCCCGTTCAGACAGAGAGCGTTTTTGCAGTGAGAGGCGCCATTTTTAAATAGTTTTCTGTTGGCAGTGAGCATTGTGCGCTCTGAGTGCATGAAGTTTAAAAAAAACAAAACAACTCTGAGCAGAAAAACAACCGACATCATCGTGTTTTTTCCCCGTTGTCACATCGAATGAATGGAAAGCGGGCTTTCCGTTGTGGTGACCGTTACCACACTGCTATTTCAACCAAAAAAAGGCAGTGCGGTGCGCTCCGCGTTTCCTAACCTGAAAAACGCGTTCTTTCTGATTGGGGCCTTTGTCTGCACCATTTAAATTGTAATAATATTTCAGAATATTATTGTATTTTGGTCAAATAAATGCAGCCTCTGTGAGCATAAGAGACTTCTTTTAAAAACATCATAATTATTCCAAACTTTTGACCGGTAGTGTATATAATCGGGGATGGTCAAAATTACATGCTATTCAGATGAAAGGCTATTAGAAAATTAACCCTAATGAGAGCGATCCTTTGCTTTAACCCTGAAAAAACATGCTCACTAATTATCAAATTAAAGAAAGCTTCTTTCTCGCTCAGGAGAAGGCTTTCCCCTCATAAACGGAGCAATGTATCTGGAAGCCAAATTCCGGACTTGGTCTGGCAAAGTCGTGGCAGTCGTTTAGAAAGTGATGGGGGTATTAATCATGTATGAAGTCAGGCCCACTTCTGCTCCCTTTGGGGCCGGGTCTGGCTGCTGCACTCGAGCCCGGGCCAGAGCAACAGTGGGCAACACAGGAAGTGCAGGGAACTAAGCAGGCCTCAGCAGGACTTCCTTTCTCAAGCTCCACTGAGCATCAAAGTGCTCAGCAATATTTCACCTGACACGCAACAAGTTGAAAAGAGTGAACCACTTACTTCACCATTATTAGGTGAATGAAATCAGGTTACACTTGACCTGTCACTTACATGGGTAGTATTTAACATCCAAAATTTTTTTTTGTGAGAGACAGATTTCACTACCTGTATAAATCTTAGTCAGGCTATAGACGGCATATTTAATTCTGATGAGAATAAAAACAAGGGCCTCATTTATTAACAAAGGTCATTTAAATTCTTACATAAATTGCTGCATTCAGTGAAATATTTTTTTAAATATTGCTCTTCCTCTGAAACATGCCTTTGATGTGGCTCTATTCAAAATCCAATCAATTATCAATATATAGAATCTAGTCTCGCCTGACAACTAATCAATTGATTTTAGAATTCTACATAATTTTCTACCATTTTGTCTAATCAATTGCAACTAAAACACGAAAAACTAGAATCAATAATTTTAAATGCTACAAGTGAATTCAGGCATCACAACATTTTAATGTACGGTATGAAAAATTGATATTTCTTTTGCTAAAGATCACATTTATTGTTATGAAATTGTTAAAGTTTAAAAAAATTGAGCATTAGATGATAGCAAATGTAAAACAGTAATGAGCATATACAATTTAGATATCCAATATAGGCTGATATTAATATTGTAATAAAAAAAACTGACTTCTATCCCTCACAGCCTTGTTTTGATTAACATCAAATTATATATCTATCCTGACTAAAACCCAATCTGATAATCTAAGACAAAAATGGATATTGCATCATTTGTCATCTCCCTCTTTCCTTGACTTTATGATGCTGAACTAAAAGCACAATATTAAAACTGCAAATTAGACTGTTAAAAGGAATCACACTCATGCAGACCTAAAACAATTTGCTGCTGCAACTCCATCAACTATTGTTTAATTCAAGCATAAGTGCTATTATTGTTACTCTGACACAGTCTAAAATTTACCTTGGATACAGTGGCAAAACAAACCCCAAATATAAAAGACAGATCCCACATCCAGATGCAGCGTCGCTTTGCCCCTCGCAGTCTCTAAAAAGCAAGGACTTCAATAGGAAGTCTAGCATCACTACGGTTATCTGAGCAGCATTCCAATAGTTGTGATCACAGCCTTAATATGATCACAGAAGCTACTGACTCGGCTGCATTTGCTAATATTACGTGTGGAATTGAGGGCCTCTCTCTCACCCCTGCTCCAGTTGAACCACAGCTGCACCTACTGGTAAAGCGCAGGCATGATCTGCAAAGCCCCCCGTGCAGCTCAACTGGGAAAACCCAGATGAAAGCAGCACACTACAGCCTGACTATCCGAGTAATACAACCAATTGGCGAACAATTTCGGACTGATCTACATCAAGTTCATAAAAAAGGGCTGCGTGTTTATTTACCATCAACCTTTCACTTTAACACGTCAAGCTTTCATCTTTGACCAAAGTAGTGGAGATGTCAGTAAGACATGTTTTTTCAGCTCATTTCATCTTCACCTCAACCGCGGCTGCATCTTCCAGTGCCGGCGGTCCTACACTGTTCCCGAGATCAGAGGTTAAAGACAGGTTATTTTCACACTCCCACACCACCCCCTCCATAATTCAGAGGAGCGCAGCAATTTTACAGGTGCAGGATGTCTCTGAAATGACTTAACTGCCTGAGCCCGGCCCGAAGGGGGCAGAGAAAATAGGAGCTTAATTGTCCCCTGGCACTTCTGAGAGACTACCCAAATGGCACTTTGTTATTGTATCCTTTTCTCCCACAGCTCTCCTCCTCGTACTATTTTCTTAGTCCTAATGGGAGCGGGTCACATAGTGCAGTACTCTGTCCAGAGACGGTAACTCTGTCTGTCACCGACTTTCATATGGCGGAGGAGAGTAGAAGTTTGAAAAGCTGGCTGACACCTTTGACGTGGGCAGCAGTAATAGGAGCTGATGCCCACTTGTCAGCCGAATGACATGGTAAGTGGTGTTGTCACAGATCAGGTGGGGAGTTTTATGCGAAACGATGCCTTCCATTTACTTGCCGATGACCTTCCGAAGTTCTCTGCCTGCCATGGCCGACTAGATTAAATTTAATATCTCTATGTGGGCTTTTTATCACCTTGGAATTATTCGCTTTTCCCACCTCTTTATCACCTCAAAAAGTTCAGGACTTGTGATGAGCTGAAACTTTTATGGAACTGTAAGCGCCCATTACCAAATCCGGCGCAAACGGCGGCTGTTTTAAGTGAATGCAAAAAACATGCAAAGACAAATACAGAAGTTGGTTGTTTCGTGTGTGTGTGTTCAGAAGTAAACAACCTGAGTCAGGGGTCTTATTGGTATGCATCTGTGTGAATCTGGAAGAGTGGCATTGGCCTTGGAAAAGATTGGGACTTGGAAAAAGACAGCATAACTTTGCACAGGAGTATGAAGAAAATTTGTTTTGTTTGTTTTGTTTACATTTTTTTGCCAATTAAAAAATTCTAAAATATAATCATGTCGCATTTAGAACACATAGTTAGCGTGAAAAGAATATTCCAAGATTTCCTTATCCTGTTTAACTGGATTCTACTCATGCAAACGTTCCTGGGTTTATTTTTTAGCAACAGGCGAGCACTTTCACAAATGGGTAAACAAATGTAATTGCACGTCTGTTGACACTTCTCTAGCAAACACATGCGTTTACCAGAACCCAGTTAAAACAGGGAAAATATGAAGTCGTCAAATAAAATTAACCCTGTGTGGTTAGACGGATACTCTGCCAAATGAAGCCGGATCCTTTCTGTTTACCAAACATTACAATTACCTCCCAATTCAGTGGTGATCGCCACATTCTCATAGCCATGATGCATTACTTCCCCTATTGAAAATGATTCAACTATCCATCAAATATAGACTCGTTTGAAGGTAGTAAACTGCAAATTTCAGCTTGGTTTAATAAGTCAAAAGTCCTCAGACATGACAGACCTTAAAAAAAATAGAATAAATTCTGTATGATTTTTTTTTAAACATAGGCACTATGTAACTAGGGTAGGGGGGGCTCCAAATGAAAAGTTCTGGCCAATACCTATAAGGTAATAATTATTTTCATATTATAGCCAATAACCGATAAATAGCTGACAACATAATTCTATGCTAATATGCCTAAATAAATGTAAAAATCAAAAATCAAAAATCAAAAACTGAAATCAATCGTTTTAAATGCTTTAAGTTAATTTTTGGATCACAACATTACAATGCACAGTATGAAAAAAATGGATATTCATTTTGAGATTTCCTAAAGGTTATGTATTATTTCATAATACAGTGGTATTATTAAATCTAAGTTTAAGTAAACTTTAGATTGTATGTTAAACTGAATGTAAAAAGGGGAAATTATCATGCACACTTAAATATCCAATGAAATGAAATGAAATGAAATGAAAAAACTGGAGCAAGGAATTTTTGTGAATTAAAAGAAAATTAATAAATCGGTGTATGACAATTTTTAGATTCCTACAGAATTCAATGTATCAATTTTCACTCATCCTTCTATCACTGTGAATTAACAAAAAGCAACCCCACATCACACTTTTCTTTGCATTTCATTCTTTAGAAGTGACAGATACATTTGAATAATGATGTCATTATTCAAGATATGAGTCACTCTGAGTGATTTACAAAGAGCGTTCACACCAGCCGAACAGATGAAGGGCTAAACTTAGCACAAGAGTCACGGTCGCACAATGTAAGTTGACACTAAGAGAGCCCTCACGTCTGCTTTGGGCACTGAGGAACTTGTTGGTGGGACTTTGATGAGGTCAGAATAAGCCACCTTTCACTAGATGTGCGAGTTATTCCGTTTTGAGCATGGCGACTGGGAAAACAATTGCTCATGACTGATTTTCCCTTCTACCCCCATAATCAACCCCATGTGGACAGCATGCCTTTCAACAAGCAGCAAATCTCCACGCGTCCTACTCTCAAGCTGATTAAAGCACCAGCCCTCACCTGCTCTTCATTACTGCGGACAGGAAAAGCTAAAGTGAAATAAGTTAGCACCTGTATGTTCCAATTCGGCATGTTTTCTACGTGTATATATAACTTTTGAGTGTATTGAGCTGACAGTCTTATAAATGATGGGGTTAGATGCTGTTTGTGCCTGGGTAACTTGTAGACTGTGCCCTGGGACTCAACTGAACGAGGGAGGGGAGACCTGAGCTAGAAAGAGAGCAGAAACTTCCTGTGTAGCTGGACCACAAGGATGAATTATGGGCTAAGGAGGAAACAGGTTATTTGCAACAGCGAAAGAATACGCAATACATTCAAAATAATAAAATAACAGCTAAAGTGTACCGTTTGCTAAATACTCACTACTCTTAAGTTTAAATAGTGGCCTAATCTAATCGTGCTAAAAATAGATTAAATAACTAAATTATAGGGCTCTGTTGGCAAAACTGCAGGGTAAAAAGATGTACGATGTAACTACAGTGTTTGCGCTGCATTCAGGTGACCGATCCCAGTTTCAAATGGAGGCCATTAACACGCACCGCTCTGAGCAACATTTAACCAATTTGGCAAATTATCTTCAGGGCTGTTTTATAAGTTGTCCTCATTATATGCTAGGGCAGAGAGAGTCAAAGTGTGTGAGTTCCTGTGCCCATTTCCATACATTATAGTGCTGCATTCCCAGCACAGAGCAGAGGAAGCACCTGCTAGGATCCCCCCAGCCTCTTTCCACCCAGCTGACCACTTTCATCCCTCCACTGCCTCACAAACAGGTGGTTTTCTTCAAATCTCACTCTTTTACTCAACAAAGGGGTGAAGTTGGTGAACTACTGGACACGAGGAACCCCTGCTAAGGCCCTGGGAGAGCACTTCTCAACACGTGTTTGATACAATCACAGGTTATTTAGTCCATGGTGAGAAACAGTTGTTCTGCTGGGTCCAACTCTAAACAAATTTGAGGGAAGAGGAGCCTTTAAAAGAGATGTCTGTTTCCTTGACAGAGGGGTTAAAGTTAATTTGATCGGGCATGTGTATTCTCCGCAAAAAGGGGAAACATCTGCATTCAGTGGCATGGCCCCATTTGTTGCAATTTTGGGTCTCATTTCCATTTGCAAGAAAGATAACTGCTTGCATATGGAAGCAATAGATATAAGAGGTCAATGCAATTTCTTGCACTTGAGGGAAAAATCCTTATGCAGTAATCTTAGTTGGCGGAAGACGAAACAAAGACATGGGTTTGGATAGGCATATCTTGCAATAATGGGCTTGCCAGGATGATGAGCCTAACCAGATCGAGTTACTGCCCTTATCACTGATTGGCTAGGATGACATGATGTTTCAGAGAATGAAGATTGAGAGTGAAATTCTGCTCAAACATTGATACAGAGGCACTAGACAGGTTCAGGATCTGTATACAATTCAGAAATACAGTATCAACCCTGAAGTCTCCATGTGGAATTGAGAGTTGCAAGTAGCAAAACATAAAAACAGTTTCTTCAACTTTTCTTCTGTTTTTCTGGCATAGCGCAAGTAAAAATAACTGGACGATAGATAAAAGAACCTCAATTATGCAAAAAACAAACAATTACACAATACAACTATGAAATTGTTAAACGACACTAATACACAACTGCAAAAAAAAATAAAAAAAATTGTTAAGCATCACTATATCAAGCAAAATGTCCTGTTCATTGAAGGCTACCAATGGCAACTTAGCGGAACAGTTGTGGGAGAAAAAAATAACTTTACAGATAATTATAATTGCAATTATGGAGAAGTTTTACCTCAAAGAAGCCGTCATTAGGAGAAGTTAAACCTCCAGCTTAAAACTGATATCAAAGTCACTGGAGAGCAATTACGCATGTAGCCTGACTAGTTAAAGGATTTTTCCTCCAACATAATGCCAGGACTTTTGAGGAAAATCTAATTGAGCGTCTCTTTGTGTGATTATTTATGATCAGAAAGCACCAGAAAATCTAGAGAAGATTTTCTAGGGTCTGATGTGAATGATTAAGTGAGCGATCTTTTTGGATTAATTATGACCACGCATAATAAGTGTCTCTTCATTTGGGAGGGCCCTATTATAAGGATGGTCTTGGAACATTAAAAATGGCTTTGAATCAAAATTGCATTTTGAAACATGGGTTAGGATAATGAACTAGGTCTGGGAATAAAGGCCCCTTTGCTAAGTTATGCATTACGGGACGGAAACCCAATGTGGCAACAATTCTGGCTCTTATCCTGGGTATTTATTACAAAAAAGATTCACCACTTACATACTCTAAAATAAATTCCAGTTCTTCACTCCTTTAGAAATGGATTATGATGGAAACTACGTACTTCAGTGCCACAATTAGCTGGAGCTTTTTGTGGGAAAGATAAATGCACTTTTTCCCTGCCAGCATTCAGATGGCCCTTATTCCTCCCAGAGTAGAGGTCAGGCTCTCATTTCCTGTAGCTGGGATAGGGAATAGTCTGAGGGCCTCAGCACTCCCTAGGGACCCGACTGGCCCTCCAGGACTGCCCAGCTACTACCCTAGCACCGACGCCACCCAGAGGTGGAACACCAGTCAGCGCCAATCCCATAATGGGCACACTGTGCACAGACAGAACTCATTAGCCCCAATCTGTGAATGTGTTTAACAGATACCCTGGGCTCTCCTTCCTCTCATAATGACTCATTAATTAAGTGTTTGTGTATCTAGAGGAATTAGGCAGACTGCAGTCATGAATCACAAGAACAATCAGTCTTGTATTGGTGGTTTGATCTTTAGAAAAAAGAACCCACAAGAGAACAGCACTTCCAACTAGCATACTTCACCCAATTTTAAAAATACACACCTCAGATGCTTTACGAACCTTGTGGACTTCATCACGAGTGTTTCCATTGTGCCATATTATTATCTGTCTGGCTTGAAGTTGAGAACATAGTTTCTATTAGAGCTGATTAGGGGCGTCTATATTTTGGGACCTATATGGAGTCTCTTAATTCCACATGAACCAAACTTTCCCTTCTTCAACTGGAGCTGGTATATATAGAGTGGCATACCTCCATTTATAAAGCCAAAATACATATAATGTAGGCTATGTGCATAAAGAGAACTATGTGACCCAATAAGCCTGTAAACAAAGACATGGGGCAGATTAATGTTCTTTTCATTTTGGGAGGATTATAAAGATAGTCTAGGAATATTAAAATGGCTTTGAATCAAAGTAAAGAAAACCAAACAATAAAACAGCTTCAATATATCTGACAAAATCCTTCTGTCATGATGTTCTACAAACAAATATATCTCAATGAGAGTACAGTAAAAGCTATAAAACTGTGAAAATGTTAGCGACGTTTCCAACTTACAAATGTTTACAGAGCAGACTACACTTAATGCCAGCATGAGCCGAAAATTCTGGCGTGGGTTAGAGCAATTATAGAGCATAATCAAATATCACTGCAATGATTCATGATTTATGGTCTGTTTTCACATTAAACATGTTACGTGTACAATGACACCAATGCGCCTTATTGCCAAATACCTGCCTGGTAACAATAAAAGGAGTGTTCCATTTTTCCCCCTTAAAGGTTGCAGTCTGCTGCAGGGACAGAAATGTAATTAAAAAAACAATAATAATACTTTACACACAATAATGGGAAAAAAACGCATTAGGCTCTCATGCTCGTATGTCTGTAGCTGTATTTTTATGTTTGTGACCGAGTGCTCTAGAGAAAAGAAAAAAAAAACACTGAGCTCTACTTCCTCCATATTATTACGTATCAAAAGAGTTTTTATGAAGTTCTTTACAAAGCATTTGACATTGGTGAAACATGTTTAATAGCTTGCTAAGTCAAAGCATGGCCCCATAAGTCTCATATAATCCTTTCAGAATGTGGTGGAATGTGAAACATGTGCTTTGATTTTTATTGCTAGTTTTTGTTCAATAAAGACTTTGATTGCCTGGATCTGGAAGTCTCTCAAAATCCATTAAAATATCAAATCGAGGAGGATAAAATGTGCATTAATTGGAAACTGAAGAAAAACTGTATTTCAGATACAAATATGGGCATAGGTATATATTTTCAGTGATGTAACAAAGGTCCTAGATTGAATATTGCAGGTTCAATAAAAGTTAAGTTTAATTGGAAGCATTTGAGGCATATTGATGACTGCCACAAAAATGTATTTTGACTCGCCCCGCCCTTTTCTTTACAATGGAAGTGAATGGGAGCAATTGAGATATTCACTGTTTCAATAATATAGTCACAATATGTGTTTAAGTATGAAAACCTACTAATCTTTATATATATATATATATATATATATATATATATATATATATATATATATATATATATATATATATATATATATATATATATATATATATATATATATATATATATATATATATATATATATATATATATATATATATATATATATATATAATCCTCCTATTGTGAGTGCCGTGTTTGCCTTTTTTTTTTCTTTTTTTTTAATAGGGACAAAATAGTTTTTTGTAGTGGTCTACATTTTGCCATGCTTAACTTGAACTGAAACCGGAATATTTATTTAAGGAAAATCTTTCTAGAACACACACACACACAAAAAAAAAAAACTAATTGAATGAATGAGTTCATAAGTATTCTACAAGGGATTTTCACTGAATGAGCCAAATATGCATGTACACACACATCATCAGCAGTCTAATCTAATCACACTCATAACAAATATTCATAACACAATTCTTTCATCAACTTTAATTGCTCAAGACTCGCCGCATGGGCAACAAAGACTCCGTGGCTGATTATATATGTGTTGGATGAGATTTTCTAACAATGCAATAATTCAACATAGTGGTAAAGAAGGGGGTTTCATTTCACAACTCTATTGAGATCGCATTGAAAGTGGCAGCCTGGTCATGTGCAATAAGGCATCACCCATTAGCCCTGTTGGGTTGGATTTATTTTAATTCTCTAATCCTCTAATCAGGCTTCTCCCTGCAAGGAAATGACACGTCTGATGCCGCAGTCATGTCTGAAGGCTAGTGGAGAACTCGCAGATCTGCTAAGTGGCGTTTGACTCTGTGTGCTTGTGGAGGAGGACCCGAGAGAGGCACGCAGAGATGAAACGTTCACCCCAAAAAGTGCCACTTGCGAGAAGAACGTGCCTAATAGGGAAATTATTTACGAACTATTTGCAGTGCACCTGAAAATACCGCCAGTGAAATTATGTTTGGCAACCTGAACTGCTTTGAAGTCAATGGAGTGGCAATAAAAATTAGCCCTTCATTAAAGAACTGCACCCTTCAAACGGAACTGGCCAATGCTCTGAGGGCCGGGAACAGCCACGCAGAGGCAGCCCTCAGCAGCAGGGCACACATGTTAGCAATTTGCCTGATTCTCGGCTGTTTTTATGATTTTCTCCCAAAATTTCTCTCCGCCGCACTCCTTTTATGTCGCATTTAGGAAATTAACACTAACCGACAAATTACTTTGTAAATAAAGGAGTATAACTTTAGAATGTTGAAACCAGGACTTGCCCCAGGCGGGTGCTGCTTGAAGAGCAACAAAGAGATCCTTGATAGCTGTTTAGATATGCCAGCCCAGAGCCAGGCTTTATTTTATCAAGTGCACATAATTTTTCAATTGAATTTAATGTAAGTCATTTCCCCAGTGTGCAGCACTTGTGCAACATGTCCACGCTAACTTAAAAACGGCTAAACTTAACGGCGGACTAAAAGAAGGATTTCATTTCTAAGGGTCATTTCTAAAGTGCTCTGGGTTTCAGCCAAGAACTAACAATTCTCATTCACAAAAAAAAAGGAGAGTATTAAAAAAACAAAAAAAAACAAAAAAAAAACAGGGGAGACTAAAATCAACTGCTGAAATCTACAGAAACCAGACGCTCGGAACTCTAAGGGACTGTTATCTGGAGCGATGTATGCTAATTACTTAATCACTTACATTTGTAAATTGTATTATTGCTAAAGAAATTACTGTACTGATTAAATTACTGATATTTATCTCTTTAATAGCGCTGATTAACTGTTGATGATAATCTGTCATCGTGAAGGCTGATATTAGCCGCATCAATCTTTCAGAACAATAAACATCCAACGTGAAAGCAAACTTTTGTCTGTTCAGAGGCCAGATGGTGTGCTTAAACAGAGGAATGTACTATGTTCTTAACAGAGTGGCCACAATTTTGATGATGGGAACCAAAACTGTTGCTTTTTTTAATTGAGTTGTTTTGCCCCATTAACCTTTCATCAGGCACATACATCAAACCAAGGACGAGAACAAAGATTGCGTTGTCTTTGGTTATAATCTAGCTTTAGACTTTCATTTACATTTGTTCAGTTGACAAAAAGCTGTGTCCACCTAATTTAATTTAAATGTATTCAATCACATGATATTATGCACAACTTGGAATTTATTTGGGATTTCTATCTTGGTCTTCATACTGAAAAAAATAAAATGACCCACCTCCAGCAAGCATATACAAATTTTATATAAAAATTAAAAAAATTGGCTATTTTATTACCATTTATTTATTTTTCTTTGTCTGATATTTGAAAAGTTGCATTAGAATAAGTGGCATACAAATTCTTGTAGCTCAAACAAGTCATGTGTTCTATTCCCTAATGCATGAACTGATAAAATGTATAACTTCAAGTCGGTTTGGATATAAGTGTCTGCCAAATCCATAAATTTGAATGAATGAAAACTCAGCTAATAACTAATGTACTGCATTTCCCCAAAGATTGGCTTCCACTCCAGTGTGGAAAGCTTTATAAAAGCTTAATGTATTTTTATGGTTGTACATTCATTGCAAGTACTCTAATATGTTATTAAAACAATACAAAATCTGTAAAATAATAAAAAAAACTTTTGTCTCTAAATATTTGGTATCCTGGTCAAATAAATGTGGAGGGAACTACATTTGGGACGTTCACCCAAATCAGTGTTTGCTGAAAGCAACGGCAGAATTCCCTCTAAAGCCTGATGCTCTTTCTAAAACACTTTGAAGGCAAAAAAAAGTCTAAAGTCTGTGAAGCTATTCTCCCATGTTGGCACTACATGCTGCTGATATAAATTATGCATCAGACATATGTATATGTATTGACTTTAATAAGAGAAATTTTATACATGCCAGCTATTGTACCTGCGCTCTAATCACTTGGGGGTATCGGCACTCAAAGTGCACGCTTCCTCATTCACACCGGCGCTGACTCAGGGTAAGCCTGGGGAAATTAAACACAAAGAACCTAATTAAAATAATAATAAAGTCTCCTCTTGTTTGGAGCTCAGGTGCAACAGATACCGCCGTACAGCTGCATTTGATTTGCTAGCGGAGATATTTTGCGAGGACTTTCGAGATTTGCACGCTCAAGCTACGGATCCCACCTCAGCCTCGCTACCTAATCAGGACGACATTGACAGCTCGCAGCTTGCTTCTTATCATCGTCTTGACATTCCATTGCGCTTTAGTGTGGAATACTTGATGACGGTGGGTGGGTGGGGGGCGAGTACAGAACTCCTCGAGCGCCAAACTCAAGTGCTGGATATAGAACGGCTGAAAAGAAAACGCTACATTGCAAAGTCTTTCCAGGCTCACTGAAGATGGCACCATATCGTAGTATTTGGCAGGTTCATGGTTCAAAGTCTGACGTTTACAACTCAGCTCTCTGTTGCATACATGTGTTGTCAGAAGTAGCAATGAAAGAAATGTGTGCGAGATGTCTTGCTGTAACCCCATTGGCCAAATGGCAGAGGAGGGAACGATTCAAGCGAGAGCTATGCAGCCTCTGTAGGCTACAGTCCACAGGCCACCCTCAAGAGGGGGAATGTAAAACACCTGTTGAGGGTAAAGCCTTGATGGCACACATTGTCAAAACCCAATAACTCTGAGCGACTTAAACTAAGCTCTGGCCATGTGGTGTGTGGTTTTTTTTGGGGGGGGAGGTATTTCCAATGGGGATCTAAGGCGAAAAAAAGACCTACTCACTTTTTGTGCTGGGTCTGCTAGGCTTTTCGTCAACTTCTGTTTCCAAGTTTGCAAATATGATTTCCTCTTACAAATCCATCTAAAATTATAAACAACAAATTTCCAATGAAATTAAGCAAGCAAGGTCACATTGTATCACTGTCTTTAATGAGACACTTGTTTTTTTCTCTTTTGCACTCATCCAGATTTATTACTCGATTTAAAAAATACATGAAAAATGCAATGCATAAATGAATACACTTCTTAAGTGATGGGAATTGTTTTAATTCTGAATTAAACAATCACTGTGATCATTATTAACAAAACTGCTTAGTATTTGAAAAACCCTTAAGGCTATGTCCGAAATTGCCCCCTATTTCCTTAAATGGGGCACTATTTGTGGACGTTGAATGAGTGCCCTCATTCAATCCCATAATGCACCACAATACATGTACAGCTGATATACACTCAACAGCTAGAGAATACCCATAATGATCTTTGAGGGTCGTGCCGAATGAATTCCAATTCCAATCAATTATATGGCCACTGGTCCAATGTAGGTACAGCATAATATCAATAAGGTATAAATTATTCTTTATGAGGTACAAAAAGTGCCAGCCCTTCCAGTAACCGAATTCGTTCACTTGTTTTCATTTACTCCTTCAAGTGGACTACATTTGTGCAGTTATGTAGGGAATGGTGAATGAGAGTATGGGGGCGATTTTTAACATTTTTATGACAAGGAAATGGCAGTTCAGGTTATAAAATAGTGCAATTCCACACATACACACACACACACACACACACACAATAATAATCTGAATAATAATTTAGTATATTTAACTTTTTTTGAAAAACCACATAACATTTTTAGCCATTAAATAGCTTTTTTCCTTTTCTTTATTGCCACATATATAATATTGATCCTTATTTAGAGTCTCTACAAAGATGATTTCCACTTACAAATCCACGTAAAAAAATTACATAGAACGTTCTTTCCTTGAAAAGCACAGCAAGTTGACAGTGATCAGATGTACCTGACAAGAAGGGAATATTATACAAGATAAATCAATGCTAATAGTTGCAGGTATAAGGGAACGCCACAGCATCCATTAATCATCGAGTGCTTAAGCAATGTGTGAGGACACACAGGTTGATGGAGCGAAGGCTGCGACCACAAGCTTAAGCACCAAAATGCTTGCTTTTGCTCGTTGAAAGATAAATCTTGAACAAGGGTCAGCTCTTAAAATCACAAAAGACAAAGCATCGAAGCAGCTGCAAAAGCTGTATGTTAATTGAAGAGAAGCCAAAGACGGGAACAAAAACCACAGCTAGTCTGGGAAGAACTGATGGACAACTAGCAACAAGGGGAGCGATCCTCTCAACAGCCTAACAATGTGATGAGTGAAGTCAAATCTTTTGAACCAGTGCTCATGAGAGGTCACAAGGCATGAAAAAGGCCTCAGCATTAACTGTAGAGGAGGTCCCGACGTGTAGAGCAAATGAGTAAAGTGGGGACCGTGCCATTGCACAGCTTAATTGAGCAAACAGCTGTGAAATGACATCAGCCAAGTGCGCCGCGCTTTCACTCGGCAACAATTTCGCTCTTAAAAGGTTCCATCAGTACCTCGACAGCAAGCCGTGGTCCAGTATATTTAATCTTCTATGTTTTGCAGGCCACCAGCTGGTGGGGTTCAGAGCAAAAGTATTCTGGTGTGGGTCATTGGTGTGGTGCTGCCATAAGTGAGTCATTGTGCTGCCTCCTGTCAATCACCCTAAAGAGTGTATTACATTCCACTGATGTGAAAGCACCAACAAGCATATCTGCACAGGCGCGGGGGTTTACGAAAACACCTCCCAGAAAATCTCGAGGCAATTTATGGATCAAATGTGTGGGAAAAGCCCCTAATGAGAGGATCGCGACTACTTATTCTGCCACATACAGGTCACACGGGTTTTGTCTGAATTACCCTTCGCATGTCATTAGCTACTTGCCGACAATCATTTTGGAAAGGTCGCTGTGAAGTTTCAGGTGAATTTTCAAGTGCTAAATTTCTAAATCGACTATTAAACATGCTCCATGGAGCAGCTGTGATTTAGCACTTAAGCTAATAACTACATAAAACACTCTTACCCCCTTTTTCCATCCAAGTATCTGTCCAATGTGACATCAAGGGCCCAATTGAACACGAAACCACTTTACACAGCTTCGAAGAATGCAGCAAGGACAAAAAAAAAACAAAAAACACACCGTCTAGAGCGAACAATCGCCATAGTAGAAAAAACGGACAGGAAAAAAACAAAACAGCTACAAAGGAGCTTAGTATGTTCTTATTACATCAAGTAGCAAAGCAGCTGCTAAGAGCTTAAAAATACATTATTTGAATGGATTGGGAGTGGGCTTGGGAGTTTAGTGTCTAACATGGGAACACAAAGGCTAAAAAAGGCTGTTATGAAATGGATCCTTTAAGAATTCCTTGAATTTCTTTCATATATTAGCACAATTCTAAGATAGTTTAAAGGATAGTTTAGACTTTTAAAATTATCTGCAGTGCGTCTCACCTACAAGTGTATGGATTACAACAACAGTGGTGCTTTATTTATGAAGCATTTATGACTCGGCTGTGATTGGTCAAGTTTCCTGATCTTCGGCTGTCCTTGGTAATCAAACCCTTGCCTATACTAACGCAAAATTCTGCTGCTGTCACCATGACAAGATGAACGTCTCTCTGCCTCTTCCTCCAAGACAATATTTAATTCATATTTCTCCATGTTATTTCATTTCTAGATGAAAGGCACTGAGATTGAGGGCAACCTTTTCCTCCCCTCCATCTTAAAAAAGCTCAGATGGAAAAAGCAAGGTCGCAGACGGGCTTAATTTCGAGCTGATAATTTAGCAAATGGTCTCCACTGTATCACTTTGATCTTGCCAAAGTTTTGGAAATTTCTATCTCGAGCCAACTACTACTGGCCGATTATAGCCCTGCTTCATTAGCGGACCTTTAAATGGTTCACAACAATTAAGGCTGTCAAGCGGCTGTTCTCTGCCCAGGAGTAAACCTTGACTAATGATTTGCTAAAAAGTCCTGACAGTCTGTAACAGTCAGCGGTAATTGAATTTAAGCACTAACAAGCCTTTGAACAAGTGAAAGAAATATTTTATAAGCTTGATGCAATTTGGTGGAGCAGATAATGAATCGTAATGAATATTCCCCTCTGATTTTTTTCTGTGTAATTGTCATTTTTCTAAACGTAATAATAACAAGCAGGGAAACAAATCCAGACAAAGACGGAGAGCAATCAGACTTCAATATCTTTCTCTTGGTGCCTCACTTTCTTCTTCTTTTCTTTTTTTTGGCTTTTGTCTTGGTTATAGAGAGACTGTTTCCCGCTATTTTGTATTCTTTTGCGTTCACCACCAATAGTTTCCCAGCTATTTTAACGAGCTTGATGTGTCACAAGAATGCATGCCCAGTTCACTGTGCGCGCAAGAAAAGCTATGACAACTATGCTGTTAATGTTGCGCTTTTGAGCCTGCACAAAACCCCCTAACACAGCTCTGATAAGGATAAGTAGGAAATAAGAAACTAACCTTATGCTAAAGTTTAGTTTGAGGCCTGATGCGGATGAATTGATCAGTAAGAGCAAACATGCATAGATTAAAATGTTTTTAAAATGGACCAAAATAAGTACGTTAATAGGCGGCCTCATTAAGAAATAAATACACATATCTATCTGTAGGAACTAGTATAGCCTATATGAACACTTCAGACATTAAAAGACTGCTAGTGTTGTGCACGCTGTTGTTTATAGAGTTCTTCGGGTTTGAAAGTCTGAGAAATGAGGGAAAGATGTTTTGCACAAACTCTTTTCCCTCAATGTAGTCAATTTGCCAAAAGGAAATTTGACATCAAACGATAACATCATCTTAGAAAGTCCACTTACGCAGTAACTCAGATCACTGAAAGTGTCACAAGCTCAGCAAATTAGCACACAAAATGATGAATTGGATAAAATTGCGTCAGAAAAAAAACAATCAAATATTAAAAGAGGATACACTTTTCACTTTGACATCAAGGAGACACTAAGTAATCACCAACAAGAGCCACATCATTTCCTCCATTTAGTGTAAAAGTAATAAAAGACATGTCAAAGTCCCTAGCGTGTTACAAGACCACAGCGGTTCATTATGCACTGGACTCCATACTTTCCCTTGGACTAATAGGGACAATATTTAGGCAAATAAGGTCATTATGATAATAGGAGTGCTGATAATAAGTAGCAGTTTGCTTATTTGTTTTGCTCAGGCTTTAACTGTTGTGATGAACAAAAGGAGGCCAATTACATTTTAGTCTTTCGCCGAATTGGATTTCATAGCAGAAAAACAGGGCCATACACTTTGAATTCATCAGGGATGAATGGAAAATGTGATTAAAATTTCAGACTAAAGTCCTCGTTGGAGCATAGAAGTTTGCGTATAAGGGCACGCACGGCGCTCTGTAGCTGTAATTACCTGAGAGAATTTGATTCCTCTTAAGTGGGTTACCAATGGATTTGGAAGCATTCACGAGTGTTAAAGGTTTGGGTGACTTATTGTATTTTATTGTACAATGCTGCAATAAGACCGCTAATTGTGTTAAGTGCCAGAGCAGTAACATTTCTCAAAATTGTTTCTAATATGATATTATCAGTTAATTCTGAGCTACTTTCAACTGAACTTGTTTACACATAACTTAAATGTATGCATAACAGAGAAGGGCTTTCATATGCAGAGCAAAATATGTGTAACTTCAAGGCCTTTTATAAGCTGCTCTAGACAAAATAAAACATGAAAAACATAGCTTTTGTCACAAAACAAGATTAGGGTGACCAGACTTCCCAGTTTATCCATCACAATTCCAGGCTTCAGACAATTCAGTAATACATCCTGGTTTAAGCTGTTAGCTACTCACATAAAAAAATAGTATATCCTCAATGTCCCTTAAACTACCGCTTCTAAATGTGGTTCAGGATGACACTGGAAAAAGAAAGCTGTTTCTGTTTTTCTTGCTAGCCAGCCAAGCTGGAAATCCACTTTCAATGTATCAAAATGTACAGATAAAATATGTTTGCTGCTATTCAAAGGAAAACATCACTATTATGGCTCAAACGTATACAGTGTCCATACTAGGCAGCACAATGCAAACATTTCCAGCAACAAGTAGTGTGAAACAATCATAGCCAATCAGAAGGCATTATTAAACAGTTATTAGGAGTAGAATTTTAGACCAATGAGATTGCACAGTGGAAGTGTTTTGTTTATATCTTGGTTTCTATTGGTTTGTATTTCACAAGCCTTACTCGGACAGGATTAGTTTTACTAAGGGTAGATGGATGAATGTAATTTTACCACAGGACGTCTGAAAATTAAAGGGTTACTTCAGCGATTAGCATATGGCTTTGTATCAGTAGAAACTCAGGAGTATATTCACATTATCGTACTTTCCCCCCTCATATGACCCTGAGACGAGAGAATTATGTATTTTATTTCTGGAAAATTCCTCCGATGACGCAAATATCGTCATTTTGCATCATCGGAGGAGTTTTTGGCCAGAGGCTAAAGACTACAGCCTGCAGAGGGCGCTGTTTCCACATATTTTCAACATCACACTCACAGCACTCGGCTCGCGGCTGCGGAGATTCATGTAAACGGAGTGATGGAGAGCAAAGTGAGTGTTTTAACTTTTCAAACGAACTTCCTATGACAGTTAAGCTTCCAAAGACATGATCTGAACACGCGGCAGACTGATCAGCCATGAATGAAGCCGAATCGCGATAACCTCAGTTCATGTGATGAATGTAATCCGATCCTGCTGCGTTTGTGCCGTGACGCTCAATCGGTTCACTTGCATTATATCAAACAGACACGTTCAGTTTTTAATTGTAGTGTCTCTAACTCAACTGATTTTCTGAAAATGAACGTGGTAGGCAAGTGATACAGTAATGCAGTAGCCGACTAGCCGCGCCTAGAGTAGGGCAGTGAAGCAGTGCGTTCTGGGAATTGTCGTCTTTCATCCCCATGAGACAAAAAAACATTTTCTGTGTTTTCTCAGTCTGGAAGGCACCACATTCAAAAATAATTTCACATTTCTACTACATTAATGACCCAATTTAAATACAGATTCATCTTCCCAGCGCTGAAGTACCCCTTTAAAGGGATATATAGATTTACTCACCCTCAAGTCATCCAAGGTTTATATGAAAGAAAAATTATATTAAACTATCCATATTTAAAACTTTATAACGTAAAGTTTTTTGGCCAATTGCCTTTTATTTATGATAAGTATTGAAAGTGCCTCTGCAGTTCAGGAGGCTTACGCAATCAGGATGCGCTCGTCAGATGTCGGGTATGCATCTTGAACTGCGAGAAGGCGCTTTTAATACATTTCCATGGAAGGCGATCGGCTGGAACTTCACTTTATACATTTTTAACTATGGATATTTTTCTTACACAAATGCATCGATTCGTTTCAGAAGGCCTTCGTTAACCCCTGGAGCCATGTGGAGCACATTATTTGACAGACAGATACATTTTTTATGGACTTCAAAAACACAGAGCAACAATTACTGCTATTAAAAAGCTTGGATTGGCCAGGACTTTTTAATATAACTCCAATATTATTCGTCTGAAAGAATAATGTCATACACACCTGGAATTACTTAAAGGGTTACTTCAGTGATTAGCATTAAGCTTTGTATCAGTAGAAAACCGGGAGTATATTCAAATTATCGTACTTTCCCCCCTCATATGACCCTGAGAGGAGAGAATTATGTATTTTATTTCTGGAAAAATTCCTCCAATGACGCAAATATCGTCATTTTGCATCATCGGAGGAGTTTTTGTACAGAGGTTAAAGACTACAGCCAGCAGAGGGCACTGTTTCCACATGTTTTCAACATCACACTCACAGCAGTCAGCTCGGGGAGCTGCGGAGATTCATGTAAACAGAGCTGCGGAGATTCATGTAAACGGAGCGGTGAAGAGCAAAGTGAGTGTTTGAACTGTTCAAATGAATTCCTATGAAAGTTAAGCTTCCAAAGACATGAACTGAACACGCGCCAGACTGATCACACGCTGTGAATGCAGCCGCAGCCGAATCGCGAATTACCTCAGCCAATGTGATGAATGTAATCCGATCCTGCTGCGTTTGTGCCGTGACGCTCAATCGGCTCACTCGCATATCGAACAGACACGTTCAGTTTTTAATTGTAGTGTCTCTAACTCAACTGATTTTCTGAAAATGAAAGTGGTAGGCAAGTGATCCAGTCATCCTGTAGCCGACTAGCCGTGCCTAGAGTAGGGCAGTGAAGCAGTGCGTTCTGGTAATTGTTGTCTTTCATCCCCATGAGACAAAAATACATTTTCTGTGTTTTCTCAGTCTAGAAGGCACCAAATTCAAAAATAATTTCACATTTCTGCTAAATTAATGACCCAGTTTAAATACAGATTTATCTTCCCAGCGCTGAAGTACCCCTTTAAAGGTGAGTAAATCATGGCCTAATTTTCATCATTGTGTGAACTATCCCTTTAATGGCCAATTCGCACAGGATAAGAAGTCTCAGTAAAACTAGCAGAAGTGGGAGGGTTAACGCCATCACCTTCTTGTCATCATGTGCATATTAATTTGCTTGCTGATATCATGTGCGCATGCGTAAACATATATAATCTATATATAACTTATACATAACAGTTAGGTCCGGTCGAATGATTTATTAATTAAATTCTAATTGGTTTTATTTGGTGGTGAAAACAAGCTTCTGTATTTTTCTGCTTACCATTCAATAAAAAAAGGTTGAAAGCACTTGTTTGAGACACAAAACTTATTTTAGCTTTAGGTAAGTGCCTATTACCAACAGACTAATTTTAAAAGGTAATTGTAATCTAAAAAAAAAGAATCTCAAAATTGTTTATGTCGCACAATTCTGACTTTATATAACGTAATTCTGACGTCACTCGCAATTCTGACTTCTTTTCTCCAAATTGAGAGATATAAACTCGTAATTGAGTTATAAAGTCCAATTCTGGGAGGAAAGAGTAGAATTTAGAATTTAGAAATTTATATCTCACAATTCTGACTTGTTATCTAGCAATTGCGTGTTATAAAGTCAAAATTGCGACTTTATATCACGCAATTCTGACTTTATAACTCAGAATTCCGTCTTTATTCCCTGGTTTCATAGACAAGGCTAATGCCTAGTCCCAGACTAAAATGCATGTTTGAGCTGTTTTATCTTAAAATATGTCAATGGGATTGTTTTGTCTCAAGATGAACACCAGTAGTATTTTTTTCTAAGGCATGTTTATAAAAGCTACTTAAATGTTCGAATTGAACTAAGGCCTAATCCTGGTTTAGACTAAGCCCTGTCTGTGAAACTGGAACTATATCATGCATTTGTGTGAGATAAAATATTTGAATTGTGAGATAAAAAGACGAAATTACCTTCTTTTTTTTAATTCTGTTTTTTAGGAAAATTAGGAAAATCCTTGCTTTGTTTCTGAATAAATAAATCAAAATAGTATAAAATACATTTCAGAGAAAGTTTTCCACTTGCCAAATAGTATTTTTAATTCCATTATATTTTTAATGGAAACAGATAGGCCTTATAGCACATTATTCGCATGAAAATATTTTCTCAGACCATGAGTTCTGCTATTATGTGCCAATAGCAATCCATGCAATTATTATGTCTATGGTATGACCTACCACATGCTGTTTATCCTGATATTACCTTGATATACCTTGCAAAAATTGTATTTTTTTAAATAGCCTCCAGTGCCCTGCCTAATCTCACCATCTTCTCAATTTTAGCTCAAGCAATCAGCCTGCCACTCTATTGCAAACAAAATCATGTGATGCAACCCACAGCCGGAGTATTCAACGTATCTTTATACATGGAGAACAAATTGGATTGACAGGCGGCATAATGGCATGCCCCTGCCCTATTCACTCTTACCACGCATGGACAAAACGTCTGGGCTGATGAGTTCTTGATAGCATTTGGTGGTTCCTTTGTATACTCCAGCTCATCTCCAAAAGTCAATTAAAATCCTGTAATGTTGACACCGCCAGCGCGTGCCCCGATCAAATGCAAGCGTATCCATCACGCGACTCGCGTGAACCCCGCGCTCTGCGGTCGCGTGGCATATCGCAACAGGTCAGGTGATTAAAACCCGGCTTCTGGAAACCCGGCTTATTCAATTGAATCGGTTAAACAATTCGCTTCACCGATTGTTTATTTATGTCATAATTAATGTAATTATTACACACCCAGTAATATTATATAATGTACGTTAAAGTGTGCACATTGCGTATTTTTCATATAAATTGTTACCTTGGGGTTCGATTTCCTGTGTTCATTCATAGTAGATTGTTGCAGTCTTGGTTTAGTTCATATTAAAAACAGTCATTTAGAACCATTTACAAGTAAATTAGTTTACTTCAAATAGCCTAGTAGGCCTATACTCACTCTTCGGACTCATTACGAATGGAATATGTTCGAAAGAGACCATTCTAATTTCAGTAAAACAAATGCTGCACCAATTTGCCTATTATATTACGTCCTAAAAATATGTAACGTTACTCTTTTTGTGAAGAAAAAGTACATACGAATGTTCAGCAAAAGAGTAGGTAAGCTTTGGGACATACATAATCTACGTCATCTTTAACTGACAGTTCTGTCGCGCTGCGTTCCGACCAACCTGTGTCTCGTTCCCGCCCCTCAGGGAACCGAAGTTACGATAGTCGATAGTAACCAGTGACGATTTGGGAAGCACTTATAATACTTCGAATAGACTACTATTTAGGACGGATAGTATGACTCTTGAGGACCACTCGAACAGATTGTACAAACGAATCGTTGAGGCCTGTTTTGTGAACTGGTTGAACCGATTAACTTAATTGAAATGAACCGACAAAAAAAGATTCGTTAACGAATCAGCCTTCGCGTGAGGCAGGTGAGGTGATTGAACTCTGCATTGCTCACTGAAGACAAGCCAAGGGCGCGCAAAAACGGAATTAATTTGACAATGAGTAAGTGACAGACGTTTCTCTCTCCCTTGCCATCTCACTTCGTCTCTAATTGTGCTACGGACAGCTTTAAGCACATCTGGGAATTGCAGCGACGCTCTGGCAAAGATTAACGGCCCCTCAATGCTTTGTTGCTGCTGTATTTGCATGATAATTAGTTGAAGGCTGTATATATTTTAATTTATTTATTCTCTAGTGCTTGCTAATACACACACAGAGAGGAATGCAGATACATGCATTAATTACAATGATTAAAGTGTTCACTGTGCAGTCTCTTGATGTGTTTATTAAATTAATAAGTAAATTGACAGATGAGACTTTGAAACTCGCCGAATTTTCCCCTTGTTTATAGAGTCATGGCGCATTTTAAACCTGCAGTAGTTCCAAAAGGATCAACCTTTCTCATTCCTTGAGGGAGTAAGTATTACAGTCAGAGTAAGTAAGAAACATAAAGCCTTTGTGAAGTAGGCCTAATGAAGCTTGAACATACTATTGTGACTTACATTAAAGGATTCAATGAAACATAATTGATTCATCCCTGGAAATTTGTGACATTTTATCCCCAATGTAACTATATTTAAAACATTTATAATTTTTTTTAGCTGAGGGGTCATTTGATCTCATGAGCAGCCCATGGATTAAGATATTACATATTAAATAACCCAATATTATCTGCAGAGTATTACAAATCCTATGAAGACATCAGTATGTTTTAGAAATGACCATTTGTGACCACTGCTTTGACCATCTTTGATAGAATATGCTTCCTGTTCTAAATAAAACATTATTACTTACATTTTGCAAATTATAAACTTCTACGTAAAATGTAACAATTGATTATATAGATTCATGTGTGGTGCAGTGTTAGTTTTTCTTTTCAGACTAAAACTATTTTTCTTTTTGGAAAGTTTGTAATTGACAAATATCACCTTGAGCGAGCCATCACTGCCAAAGTGGTCTAGTTGAACAATCTTGACTCTCAAACATACGAAAACCTGGGACGTGGATTCTGCACTTCACTGTTAGGGTGATATGATACCTGTCAAGTTGATGGAGGTCCCATCCTTCAGCCTCCTCCAGGTCTGCAGACAGAAGCCTGTACTCTGACCAAGCCCCCCTCCGCCCCAGCGTACAGTGCGGCCCATTAAAATTAAAGCAGCTCCTTACTGTTGAAACGTCATGTCCATCCCATTCCCCAACATGCATTGGGAACAAAGGGAACAATCTATTTTCCTGATAGAAGCCAGCAGTTGGTAAGAGGTTTGAGATGAGTGCGAGGATACAATTTGCCTAGAGAGTGCCCGAGGATCAAGCCAGCCCTGACTCACTCTGGAATGAGGCTGTCAGCTGGCAACCAGCAGTAATTGCTTCCCATGGCAGGACCCCACCAGCCAGAGAAGAATGTGCGTGGAGCTCGTCAACCCGGGGATCAATTTTCACAACAGCCCAATCATAATTGTTTTCTAAGGATAAGGAACTTGTTGCGAATGCGAGCAGAGGGCGAGGCCTGATTGACACTCATTGACCGGCGCAAGCAGGTTAGGAGGAATAGGGCGATCGAGGTTGCAGCTCGGAGCCACAGCACACTGTTTGTCACTCAGGTTGAGGGGAGTGCTGAGAGAAGAATAAGAAATTCTGATCCCGAAGAAGCTTCGGATCTGCACTGGAACTGTCAGACCACTCAAAGCAAAACAGTGCTGTTAGCACACAATCAAGTACACGATTTCTCAATTGTCCGATTACAAAAATTCGTTTTGACATTTTAAAAAGTCGGCATGAAATTGGAAATTGCGATAGTATTTTTTTCAATATTTTGACGTGAAGTGAAACGGTTTTTCAAATAAGGAGAAAATTCTAGGCCAGGATGTGATACTAATCATCGGGAATTGATTGGATCATTGAATTGTTGGATCATTGTGGTTTGCTATTGCTGTGATCTCATATGAGTGACAGGTTGTCCCACACTGAACATTTGTGAACACATCATCAGAGGGAGATCTTGTTGCAAGGGGCATTTTTGATTAAAGATTACGAGAGCATATGAATAAAAAAAAGTGCATGTATAAATCCTTTATAATAAACACTGCAATATTCCATAAAAATAAGATTTGTCCATTTTGATTTTATTCTAACTCTAAGGATGTGCCTTAATAATGTGAGATCTAGAAGTCCTTGAATGTTCTGCATAGGAAATGTTCAGTCCACTAACGATCTATCATCTGTCTACAGATAATTTCGTACGCTGTCAAGCACCGAATTGAATTTTAGGACACTTGGATGGCTGCTGCCACTGCCACCAGGTCCCAAGACCATCTCAAATGTCACTTCAGCCGACTGCTAACATGTGGCCCCTTGGCCAGTGACTCTGACATGCTATTATCTGTCTGGAGAAGAGACGACATGGTGTTGTCAGAAACCCGTGTCTCTACACATGTATCCATCACAGAGTGGCAGATGGCTTCGATCAAATTATTTTTTGTGTAAAAGGCTGTGTGAAGTTTCAAAACGTGACTGCCGCAGATGCCTCTCACAGGAGGCATAATAGAGCATCTTGTGTGGCGGCCGCAGATGCCTCTTGCAAAAGGCATAATAGAGGAGCACCTTGGGAGAATCCAGCAGCCATACGGAAGAGGCTGCGGTTTTCTTCTGACTCAACCCAACAAATTTACAAAAGAATGCATTAAGGTACCATGAGGCCCCTAAGCGATGTGGGCTTGAACATCAGCAAATCTGTTGTATTTGTTCTGAACGTCACCACTAATGCACAAGTACAGACTGTAAAACTAATTCAACCTTCACTGTCTCGAAATTTTTGCCAACATATAGTACATATATATGTATCTATCTATTTCTGACATAAATATGTCAATGATTATGCATCATTACAGGCTAACAAGTAAGTCTCACTGGGATGCTCCTTCCGCCGTTCTGTCGCTACCTTCATTAGCATCACTGTGAGGGGAAAATGAATGGCGCATCCCGATTGCATTGTTTAGTAACACGTGCTGACTGTGTTGTTTTAGCGCCCTGTTCACTAAGGCCCTGGTATTCAATTCTCTGTCGATCCCATCAAAGTGGATGGACATCTCCTGTGACCACTTGTGCTTGGATTTCATGGGCAAGTGCCTATTTTTTTTTTTTTTTCACTCGCTATGTCAATATGTATGCTATGTTTATTTTTTTTGCTCCAAATTATGTTTGCATAATCCCAATTTCAGATACATACAACATATAAATAAAAAGATGTATTAAAACATTTAATTAATAAATAAAGGATTCAATTAAATTAGTTTATTTATATATATATATATATATATATATATATATATATATATATATATATATATATATGACGCAGTAATGGTGAAAAAATCATCAATTATGTTATTTGAAATAAATAATTGTCTTAAATGTAACAACGTCCTTTTTTTTTTTTTGCTGCTACATCAAAAATACTTGCTTGTTTTTCATCCTCTTCCAACCATCTGGATCTATTCTGAAGTAACTTTTTACAATGCAATTCAAGTAAAAAAAAAATTGTTGAAAGATCCTGTGTCATACATCAGATTAAGAAGTAAAATGGGTTGCAAAGGTGTTTCATGTCAACTTTGAAGCATGAATATGCACGCACCTCCATGCTGTTTACTATGGGCTACAGCAGGTGTCCCCAAATCCCACCCAGAGTAAGGTACTCGCACACACACATACTCTCGTGCTGACTGTTACTCTGTCATTGCTTTGTGTCAGGCCCAGAGGTGGACCTGCAAATGACTCCTCAGGCTCATCAGTGTGCTGCTCCAAAATAGTTGTCACTGCAGGAAACCTCTGGAGCTCCTTGATGTGGTGTACAGCTTACCTACAGGCAGGGCTTTGTCTATGCCAGCCTCTTCCCTGTGAGCGGATGAGTGCTGCATGACTACCGCAGCACACAGCCAGCCCTCGTACAGCAGCGGGAGACGGAGCTCACAGCGGGGTTTGTATGCGTGTTGTGCATCTGTGCACGTGTGTGTGCTAGGCATCTGTTGTAATGACTATGTTGATTGGCGATCATGTGAATGTGTGTGTGTGTGTGTGTGTGTGTGTGTGTGTGTGTTTTTAACCCACAGGAATTAATTAGCCTGTCTTTTACAGAAGAGAAGTGTCTCTTGTATGTAGGGACAGCATGCTGAGAGGGGTGATTTTTCTTATTATTATTTTATTTATTCATTATTTTTTTTTTTTACATGAGCAGTCTTGCTGTGAGTTCTCCTCAGAAATATAAGATAATAATCATGCAAATCTGGCAAATGACTTCATGCTGATGAGGTCAAATGTCTCATCAAGAAATTAATGCATACTGAACTCAGGTTAGCTGTTGTTTATTCTACACTTGTCTGAATCAGCAGTAAGACAGCTGACAAAATTGCAAAACTGACAGAAAAATGTCTTCTAGAATATTAATTCACTTATCTAAATGCATCTTATTGTGAATGATTTATCCTTGCACATTTTCTCTTTTTTTTGTGATCAAAATTTCATAACACCCTCTCGACTTCACATGCCAGACTTCTCTAATCATTTAGTCCGCTTAAACCCTGCATTTTTCTTACAATCGACTTAAGGTTGACATTCATATCTTCCCCCATCCAATTAACAATCAATGAATAAAACCAAGTCTTGCTATTTTATCTTTTTTTTTTAATGCACAATGCGAAATAAATGATCTGTCGCTGCTTCTTTTACATTACAGCTTTATTATTAACAGTGTACATCTTGCTGCCATTTTCATAAAATTCACAAAATTATCCTGATAATCTATACTTCTGCACACATTTCCAAGTCTGGATTTCAAGTTGCATTATAGTACATTTATATTATAATATATTGTATTACGTACTGCCGGTGCAGCCTACTTCATATAGCACCTAACCAGGGGTCAGGGCTCAGTGTTGAGAGCAGAGCAGCTAAGTAATTGCCTGTAACTCAGGTGTTAGGGGAATGTGCTGGTCAAAGGTCAGGTTTTTTTTTTTTTTCTGAACTGAGAAAATGGCCACCAAACTGCATTCCAACTCTCATTATAATCTCTCCTAACATCTGTCACTCTTCTCTGTCCAGATTCCCCAAATCCCTGGCCTTCCCTGGTCAACCACAGTCACAAATGAAAGGCAAGTGGACCACCAAGGACAATGCAGTGTCACTGTTCAACACAGGCACCCCTGTAAACACAACACTCGCAACACGTGTATCACGTCGACTGATTGTTTCAGTTTTCACCACGATCAAGATTAGCATCGGGGTATGTGCACCTCTTGCCGCTACCTTTGCAGAATCTCAAGTATCTTATGCAAACTGTGTGCGTTTGTTGGGAAGCTCTGGCAGCGACTGATGAGTGTCTCATTATCTCCACACCAGCCGTACACAGTAAGAAGAGCATAATCAAAGCCTGGGGGTACGTATTAATTATCCTTTTGAATAGTGATGAAATTTTAAAAAGATCTCCTTAAGGCTCCCATCATCAGCAGATGAAACAAAGCTCGGCACAGCTTGCACGTTGAAGCTCACATGTGTTTTTACATCTGTTCAGGATATTTCAATTTGATGCTCAACAAGCTGAGTCTGAGATTAAAGGATCATACGTGTCATCCACACAAACATCACTTCCAGAGCAGGCGAGCGTACGTGAGCTCAGCTTTTCCAAGAGAGAGGCGTCACCGCCACAGACGACGCAGTCGCACTTCTGTCTACCCTGCGTGTGAGTGAGTGTGTGTGTCCTCTGCGTGTCTGGGAGTGAAGGCTGATGCGATGCCTCTTACATGTTCGAGATGTCGAGGAAGGAGTCTTTTCTTTTCGTGTGTGTGTGTGACGAAATTTGCTTTTAAGAAATATTTATGAGCCGGTACCCTTTAAAAAAAAAGAGCGTTGTCTTTAATGAACATGTTTTAGAGATTGTTTCAGCATCTATAATTTATAAGGTAAGACTTCATCTGTGAACAGGGCTAGTTTGTAAATGTGAATACTTAATAATAATGAAAAAAATACATCTCACACAGCTGCTGTACTGGCATAATATGACACTTCTGGAACAGACCGATATTCTCTGTATAAGGCTTGTGTGTGTGTGTGTGTGTGTGTGTGTGTGTGTGTGTGTGTGTGTGTGTGTGTGTGTGTGTGTGTGTGTGTGTGTGTGTGTGTGTGTGTGTGTGTGTGTGTGTGTGTGTGTGTGTCTTTTTTGGGGGGGTGGGGGTTCTCCCCCATAGTGAGCAGCATTGTGTTGACGTTGGCAGCATTTGATATTGGCAAATACGTTTGCACAAATGGCCTCCTCTACTGAAGTGATAAGAATCTTATTACTAGTGTACATACAATTAGTCATGTTACACCTAATTAGTCAGCTTGTTATACTTTGGCAACCTATTTATGAATCTATTTCTGGGACACATTTCTGAAAAGCAAAACCACTGGTGGTGTGGTTCTAGGATCCACTTAAGCCTAAGATGCTTATAAGAAATACAGCCATAGACGATTCCTGAATGCAATGCTGAGACAACTTTACATTTGCTCTGAATTTGGATATAACAATAAACTGCTCAAAAACTAGTGAGCTGCTTCGCTGTTTACTGTCTTCATAGGCAGCTGCCTTCCTAACTACAATGAAACCTCGTAATGGACAGATTTGGAACACTGCACAAAGTTACCAACTCAATGTCTCAAAAAAAGGTCTCTCCTGCTCTCTCAAACCAGCCTAAGCTCTGTCTTCATATAGTCTAGCTGGACTCCCAGCCTTGTCAAGCTGGTGTTTAACTAGTCTCTCAGTCTGACCAGATATAGTGCATCAAAGCCAACATACCAAACTTGGAGACCTTCTAAAACCAGCAAACCAGCGTGGGCTAATTTAAGATATTTTATTTTCCAGGAGGTTCCTCAGACAAAGAGCAGGGGGAAGAGCTTAGTTTTAGCATTAGTGTTGTAGTACTTGAGACTCGGCAAAACTGAACTCAGCCTCAACTCCGTCTGACGTCTAAGTCCATGGCCATATTGGAGCATTTGGAAAATATAGTCTTGGACTTTATTTGAGATTTGAGACGGAGAGTCTCTGTCTGGTCTTGTCTGATGTTGAGTTCTACAACAATAGTTAGCATGTTGCAAAGCTAACAGCAAAATACCCTGATCATAAAATTATACACAGAACACATACAATGGGTATGCTAGTCATTTTTAATTCAATTTAACAGTTATTTATTGATACTTTTGATAGTTAATGAATTATTTCATTAATTCTGCCATCTTTGTTTTACAGAATGTAACGTCCTTAGCATGTTCCTAAGCTAAAGACAAGATACTCAGAGTAAAAACCACAATTAACACAAATATTGGGTAAGTTATCTGTTTTTAATTTGATATTTTATTAATACAATTGGAATGGAATAATTATCTTTAATTCTTCTTGCTTCATCCACCATCATTTTTTGTTTGTTTGTTTTTTTCCACAGAGATCACAATGCATTATGGGATTTCATTCTTTGCTTAAGATACCAAAAGTAGCCATCTTAGAAAGAAGCATAATCATGCTGCCAACCCTTTGGAACAGCCTCAGTGTCGGGAGCTGGCCTATGATTCCTTACAACGTGGCCTACGTAGGCAGTTTACTGGGTTTTGAAACAGAGCATCTATATAATGAATGTGCGCCATTCATCCTTAAGGAACAACAGTACGGTTTTAGGTTGACCTTTGGAGATCGCTGAATACAACATCAGCTCTCTGCCGGCTCCCCGCCCACTACCACACATCCTCTTTATTCTCCGCTGAGACTTCCTCCTCTCATCTGTGCTAGTGGCAAAAACTAATAATCAAATCTTTCCTCCCACAGAAACAATGGTTTCTTTGGAAAGCCCCTGACAAAATACCTATCTCTTTGTCTCTGCTTTTTGTACTGTAGACTTAATCAATGCACCAGCCCAATGACAACTTGCTTCATCCTTCGAAACCTTCGGTTTATGTAATTTGTCTGTCTGGTGTCGTCTTCCATAACCCTTTAGAGGAGAGTCTTCGCAAGTGCCAGAGGAACATGCTTAATCGTGACAGGCTTGACTTGCAGGTGAGGTCACAAGTAATAAGCACTAATGAATACCAGATCAGGCTTGGCACAATCAGGCTTACTGCAACACAGACCTTATAGTCCTCGAACAGAGCTTTATTTTGAGTGGAGCACTGAGACTGTTAACACAGGAGGGGGAAAAAACGGCTGTCAAGCTCTTGCCCTGTCTGAGTCTCTCCACCGTTGCACGTTATATACGCGCGGTGCATTTGCAAGCGATTCTTCCATTTGTCAGGCTGTTGGCAAACCTGTCACGCTCACCCGGTGAAAAGCAAATTATTTATTTATTTGAGTTCAACATAATTAGAAGCATTACCCCACTGCTTGTCAGTGACACCTTTTTATGTTATCAAGCGCACAAGTGCAAAGAGTTAAGATACGCCTGTAAGAGGTGTGGAAGTTTTCACTTTTTTAAAGCTTTAAAATAATTAAATGGCAACAGGGTGGAGTTTGTTCTCTAGAATGAGTTCTCTACTAGTTTGCTTTCTAGAATGCTACAAATATATATTTGGCAACACTTTTGTGCAATTTAACATTTGTGTTCAGAGGTTAACAGCGATCACACATATCCAGAATCCATTAGAAGGTATTTATTTCCATTTAAAGCTATTTGGCATGAATTACTATATAAATATGTTATTCATTCCTCTTGAACGCTTTGGCTTCAGAGGAAACATGTTGATACTGTTGCTTCTTTCTTCAACTCTAAATAATTGAATAGAAAAGAGGGCCTCTGCAGTATTTTTTATTGAGTCTTTGCAAGAATCTTCAACATCTGTTTTACTGTGCATCAACCGAGCACAAGCTCACATACAACCCAGAACAGACTAGTAGGTGACAAAAGAGGCACTCCTTCCAGCTTTGAGCTTTTTGATAAAAAGGAGCTTCAAGAAGCCCGGCACAGGTACAATATGGTCAGCCTCCAGTGGGTTTGCTTGCAGTAACATTTGTCATCCACCATTTACCGCCTGGGGGCCCTGACACATTCAACGTAGCATATTAAAAACAAGCTTATGAGAATGAAAACAACGCCGAGATGTGTAGCATTTTACATCTCCCTTAAGTGTCTGCTTCAGGGACAGTTTATGTGCTAGAGATGGCGGTTCTTTGACATTGTCATCTTCTGACACGTCGCTAAACCTAGTCGTTCTTCCACCTGCACATTCTTTAGGTGCTGTAGAAGGCGCAAAACCCGTCTCGCTCTTTGTGCGGAATGTCTTGGGGCCTTTATGATAATGAATGCATGATCTGGGTCTTCCCCCACTAAAGCATTACAATAAATAAAACATTTTAGTCCAGCAAGGCTGATCTCTGCTGTGTGTGTGTGTGTGAGTTTCCTGGTATTTAAGAGCAAAAATCATAACACATGGACCCACGTTTTTGCTTTAATACTTTGGAGAACAATTCACCAGGGAACACGATTCATTCCCATTTGCCGGATAGAAAAGCACAATGTATAATTAAAAGTGTAAAGATGTAATTGTTGGAATGTTGATTATCATTAAATAGCTCTGCAGAAACATGACTGTAAGCCATATTTAGCATACTTAATTTATTAATCGAGCAAGCTGTTTGTTGCTTCTCTTATGTAAGCTGGAGGAGATATGAAGACTTTAGCTGGTGTGAACTCTGATGTAACAGTCACAATGGTGACTTGGCTACCTCTGATTGACTATTTGAGGGGGCAGCTTATGGGCAGTTATCATGTATGAAGTACAAACCGATACCACCTCCAGTCCCTGTTCTTGAAAAAGAGATTCTCTGTAATAGGCAAAGATGGAAAATTACATATAGTGAAAGTGGTTTATCTTATCTCTAATCATTTATTATTCTGAGTAAACTTTTTCTATTCTGTTGATCAAAGTTACTGTCAAGGTAATTTCCCACTCTCTATCTAAAAGATTTCTATCGAACCATCGGTTTATTGTGTTCTCAAGGGAAACTTGTTTGGTCTTGTACAGCCAGACCATAATCACATCCTACCCCTGGCAGTGGGTTTGCAAAACAAAAACAGTTAGCGACACACCGTTCGTGGACAAATAAACATAAAGTGTTTATTAATTACAAAATTAAAAAGCACAAGCACTGTAATTTTTTAGCAAACCTTTACACTGACAGTGTGTAAAAATAGTGAAAGTATAATTGATAACAATTTGTGCTATGATAAAGACTGTGGTATTTAATCAAATGCATGTACAGTAGGGTCTGAAAAACAACCTGAAAACATGTCAAATATTTTTATTGTGCAACTTTATCAGCATAGCAATGTGGAAAAAAATGATGACAAAAATATCAGAATGTCCTAGTAGTTGTTTTGTTCTCCTTTTGCTTTAATGACAGCAGCACTCAAGCTGCATGCAAGTTTGTGGAAAAACCTGATGATCATGTGCTTAAATTATTTTAGAATGATCCAAATTTCTAAAATAATTTGTTTGATTGGTGGCGTAGAAAACTGCAGAATAATAAATATTTGTGACACTGGACCACAAAACTAGTCACATGGGTCACTTTTTATTTTATTTAGATTTATACATCATCTGAAAGCTGAATAAATAAGCATTCATTGGTGTATGATTTTTTTAGGATAGGAAAATATTTGGCAGAGATACTATTGAGAGATACTATATAGAAACTACTTAAAAATCTGGAATCAGCGTGCAAAAACATCTAACATATTACTACCAATCATAATTATTTTATATATTTACGGTAATAAATTTACAATATATCTTCATGGAACATGATCTTTACTTAATATCTTAATGCTGATTTTGTCCCATACAATGTATCGTTGGCTATTGCCACAAATATACCCATGCGACTTGTGACTGGTTTGGGTCACTTTTCTATTTTTTCAAAAACTTGGTGCCCCTTGTATCAAAGAAGAATGTAGAAAAAAAAGGTCTCATACTTTTGGATCCGACTGTACATATTTGCCTCGTTCATACAGCCAATACTATTACCTTACAGGAAAAAATAACGCTGGTCAGTTTTTATAAGCTGCAACAGGTATGACTGAAACAGTGAATATTTTCACTTCCATTTATCCACCTGTGTGCTGTTCACTTTTGCTTCTATCTCTTAATGATTATTTGCTCATTCTCACTCACCCACACTCCAGTTCATCAATCACAACAGATCAGAGTGTGTGGCTGCTGCCCTGGCTTTGTTACGCCGTCACACTGAAACTCCACATCTATTATGCAGTTCCACATTAATCTTTTAAATCAGTCTTCAAATTAACGTACATCCTCCCTTAAGAGAGGGCTGTGATGCTGTGAAGAGTGTGTTCCTTGTTGGCTTTGATATGTTTCAACTCTTCTTTAACACTTCAGGATAGTCAGAGTGCCCTCCATTGTCCAATTATTGCATTGCACTCACATTTTTACAAATATGCTTAAATGATCTGTGCTCTCTCTTGCTTTAACCACAATCCTGATCACAGACTTTACCAATGAGATATATAATACCTAGAGATAAATATACATAAGTATTCATCTCAAAGGCTCTTGTTTGGCTTTGCCTTGGAAATAAGAAGCATTTCAAACAAGACCTTAGTTGCATTAGAATAGATGGCTAATTTTGAATGGCGTCAATGGAGAAAGATGCTTTTTGTATCTATATCATATTGTGTAGTTACATTATCTACCAGCAGGGGCTAACAAGTCCATGCTAAGCATCCAAACTGTAATGATCACAAATTTGAGATTTGAGTTTCGTCTCTAGATAGCATTACAGATCCATTCATGAAGTTACACCAATCATTCTGAAAAGCATTCTGATGCATTCATTGGCATGATTTCAGTCACTCTCTGTGGTTTAGAGGGTAATATACCCCAACACCATCTGAGAGTATTGTGGTACTGTGTTCTCACCAGATGTTTCAGAGGAGTAGATGCAGTACATGCTGTCCTGTTGTGTAGAGTTGGTGTCGATGGGCTGCATTACCAAAGTTTGATGTTGCTCTTCCCTTTCGTTCTTGTCAATAATCTCAATATCTGTTGTTGTGCACTGCTCATTCAACGGTGTAAAGGTCCCCCACCACTTAAAAAGAAAATGACAGGCAAAATTATTTAATTAGAGCTGTCTTATTATAATGTCAATCTATACATTCATGAACATAAAGGTTCCATTTGTGGTTCCCCAAAGAACCTTTCAGTGAACACTTAATGAAAAAATTAAAATAAACCCATAATTTACCTATCCTCAAGCCGTCCTACAGTAGGTGTATATGACATTCTTCTTTCAGCCGAACACAATCTGAGTTATATTAAATGATATCCTGGCTCTTCCCAGCTTTGTAATGGCATTGAATAGAGCCCGAGCGCCTACGTCATGCGTCATACGTTGGGTCAGAGGTCACCCTTCTGCGGGAACTTGACTCTCTCGTAAACACGCGTACAGCTGTCGCCGGAAGCCAGTGATTATACCGGTAGTTAATAAAGGTTTAAATATGGATATTTTTCTTATAAAAGCCTATCACTTCACTTCAGAAGGCATTTATTAACCCACTGGAGTCATATGGATTACTTTTATGATGAATGGATGCACTTTTTGGAGCTTCAAAAACTGTATTCAATGACATTAATGCATATTATTTAATTGTGTTTGGCTAAAATAAGTCATATACACCTAGGATGGCTTGAGGGTGAGTAAATTATGGGATCATTTTCAAAAAAGTGTGAAGAATATTTTAATAATCTAAATAATCTTTTTCTACAATGAATGGATGTTAAAGGTTTTTCATGGCACCATGGATAATAAGAACCTTTATTTTTAAAGGCCAATTCACCTTAGTTGGTCAGGGTTTGTTTTGTTTTCATCCAACTGAACATGTTCAATCAGCATTTGTTGCAGTGTGAACATGAGTTTTTTTTATTATATATATATAACATTTTAAATCCAACAGCCAATAATATATGTTTGTTGGTGTTTGTCTGTGTGGTGTGAATAGGCCTTTAAGTGGCCAATCTAGAAGGCTAATTTGCTTTTAGTTCCTTCAGTCATTTTCATTGGGTTTAGAGAGTGTGTGTGTGTGTGTGTGTGTGTGTGTGTGTGTGTGTGTGTGTGTGTGTGTGTGTGTGTGTGTGTGTGTGTGTGTGTGTGTGTGTGTGTGTGTGTGTGTGTGTGTGTGTGTGTGTGTGTGTGTGTGTGTGTGCGTGTGCGTGTGTGTGTGTTTTTTTACATACACAATTGTTCCAATTATTAATAAACTATGTAAATGTTATGTTAATTTGACATTACATTTAAACAATTTGACTAGAGTTCTGACATTATTCAATTTGTACATGCCTATTTACATGTATGTTAAATACTGGTAAAAAAAAAAAAATCTTAGGAAAAAAAAATCATCTCAGGTTTTTATAAAGAGTTGAATTTTGATAGCTATCAATTTTTTATTGTACATGTAAAACACTCTCAGAGAAACATTGACATTTTGTTACAAAAAAATTATAACAAGCTTCTGCAGAGGCACTACAACCACCACAAGCATACAGTATGTGTATAGCAACTTCAACACACACAAAAAGCACAGAATGGTGTCATAATTCTCATTTGATCTATAATTGTGTGTAACGTTTTTGTTACTAATGTAACCCCGGAGACTGAAGAATTGGGATCTCGCCTGGAAGGAGGGAATGGAGACGTGGAATTGGGCTCTCAGGCGAGATCCAAATTCGTCTGTTCAGTTCTGGCATAATATCGAACGTCACTAACTGATAGGGAACTTATGTTGTAGAAAATAACGTGCAAGTCTCTTCAAGTACACTAATGTTAACCACAAACTGTAATATACTGATAAATAAATAAATAAATAAATAATAAAAAAATAATAACCTGAAGGATCCATGGCTTGAAAATGCAAATTCTCTTCTAGCAGTAAGAACTACAAACATCCTGAAATGTATTCTGTCAGATTCATGCATTTGATATGTTGCATGGCATTGGTCTTACCTGAGACTGGTCGATGTCCATGATATTATTTTTAAAGTGTTTGGGATCTGGTACTTTAGGAAGGATCAGTCTTCTAATTCTTTCAAGACTAAAGAACGTCATCAGCATTCAGTAAAAATTGTTTGGATAATATTATATTAATCAAAGTTTCTGTAATACTCACCCATGTTGAGTCAGCAGACAAACAAGAAGGAAGCCGGTCATTGGCAGCACAATTTTCAAAATATAAGCCCATATGCTGGCAGGTGATTCTACCGTACAAACACCTGCGAACAAAATCATTTGTTTATTTCTAACTTAAGGCTATTGTATGCATTCTATAGCGATGAGGGATGTGAGTACAAAAGTTGGAGCTAATACAGAAATGTAAAAAGATTTGCTTTTGAACAATTAATATTGCAATGGCAGAACACATGATTTTTCAAAGACAAGGAGAAGGTACCTATATTGTTTCCCCAACTTTGCACTTGTGTCCAGTTGCTCCAGTTCTTGTTTATACATGCCAAACTCATTCTTATTCTGAAATCGTAATTCATCTTAAAGTTGAGGGTGGGCAGGTGCAGATTATACACACCAGGTTTTTGTTGAAGTTGATGACCTCTCTGCATATAAGAAAATGCAAACATACTGTGAGATTCTCCAACTTTGCTTTGAATAGCATGTCATTTTATATCAGATTCATGAGCATTTTTCCAGTTATACTGTATCAAGCATATGCAAGTCTAGTTGTCTCAGTTACATGCTCACAGTGAGCATTACTTCAGCTCAAATGTGTAAGTGTCTGAGTGTTCAATACCTTCCAGTCTTTGACACATTGGCTCTTGTACTGCACTTCAGTTATATAACACTTGGAATCTGTTTTATTATTTGGTTTCCTCCATGTTATAGTAATACCATGTAATGTATTACTAATCTTAAAAGCAATCTGGTCCGGGTCAATGTCTTCTAGGGGCCCTTGAAAAGAGTACAGTATTAATAAGTAGCGGTTCATACAAAATTCCATAGAATTAAAAAGTAATCACTGTCATGCATGTTAATGTGTTTATTAAATATTTTGCCTTATTACACAGCTCTCTGAAATACTTGATTCTCATTGGTCAACCGTCTGATTGGACCGTTGTTGTTAGCTGCACTGAATAACAGACCGCTCATCTCTCCTTTCACACTTGTTTCTCATTGCCATCTTGTGTCTCACTTATCAATTATATTTCAAATTTCAATCTTTACACATAGTAACAGTTCTATTTAGAACAGTATGGTTCTCGAGAACCCTTTATATGCTGAAATGGTTCTTTGTGTTTGAGGTTAGGGTACTTTATTCCCACCTTTTTGTTTTTCAAATATAACCAGCCACCTCATTTCTGGAGGTCAGCTCAACTACACAGACTGTCAACACACCGGGCCGGCCCTGACCAATTTGCTGCCCTAGGCAAGATTTTACTTGGTGCCCCTTGTGTCAAGGTTTATAACTAACATTACGTTATCAATTTTTTAAAGGCTGATGAAAGTTAAACTACACCAAAATAGCACCTACGCCACATTACAGCCTAAACACAAATAGCAAGAGTAATTGCATCTAACATTAGTGCACAAACTATTCATTGAGAAATTGCTAAAGTGTTTGTTTTCCAGTAGATGGCAGCAATCTTCCACTAAACTATGCACATTCATGTTTTCACCATGAATTAAACTGAGAAATGTAGATATTTAATGTGCATTTTACAAAATGTTTTGAAATTTTAAATAAGTCTAAATATCATTACTAATTTCTAAAAATATATTTTAAAAATGCCATAGGCTATATCCCCTTAAAATTGCACAACTGTAAAAAATATTAGGCTATTAAAAAAGTGATGTGTTAACAAAAACTGACATTCATTTTTTTACAAAATCACACTGAGTACCCAGAACAGCTGCTTGCATAAAGTTAAAATAAGGTAAAAAACAACGAATTAATTAGCGAACATTCATATTTTACTATGCAGTTAGATAAACCGTTAATTTATCACTTTATTCCTTATCTACCCTGCATCAGAGGGCTTCTGTCTTTTTGACATTGTGAATTCGGCCATCCGTCATAAATAATCAGGCAACTTTCACTGTCTGGCGCGAGCGACCAAGCACCCTGAAAAAACGAAAGCAATCCTGTCTACATTAGATGCGCGACAGGCGAGGCGACGAGACAACACATTCCCTTTCGCTCGTTCTATATCTGACGCACTAAAGCACTGGCTGGGCGTTTTTTTTTTGGTAATATTTCGAATGAATATAAATAAAATAGTAGCACTAATAAAACCGGAAAAATCACTCATTTTGGCGCCCCTATTGACGAGTGGCGCCCCTAGCATTTGCCTATTCCGCCTATGCCGCGGGCCGGCCCTGCTCGACAGGTAGCCTAATAGATTTCTTTCTTCAAATGTCAATAAATGTTTACTTTAAATATTGTAACTGGTTTCTTACCAATCATTTTCTTACCAGTCTTTTTTTCTCTCTTTTTAGTTTAACAGAACATGTAAGTGTGAGCAGCTCTGTTTTCATCTTCTCGTCTCCACTAAGTAACAGAGATATTGAATTTATGATCCATATTGTTAGATTTTTTTTAAATGTTTAATTTATGCCTAAACATACCCAGTCACCAAAAAAAAAAAAAAACTTGATATCACTTTTTCCTTTTAACTTGGTAAAGGGTTCGCATAGCCTACTGTTCATTATTGCTAATTTTGGCCTTCATTAGCATAATTGCTTTTACATAATCTAATGTACAGATAAACTGTTACTCTAAACTAAATGGTGTATTTCAGATGATGTCACATACCATAATTTCATCATCTGCAGTGAGAAACTCCCACGCAGAATACAGACATTACGAAGAACGTAAAGCCATCATAGAGGATTGTGAAGATATTTCACTGGAACTTGGTCTTCACTACATCTATATATACTGTGCGTCCAATGTCAATTGTTATTTATTAATGTATTCAGATAACTGTTTTTAGAGGACTGTATTTTTTCCTACAATTTGCAATGTCAATAAAAAATGTAAGGATCTAATTGACACAACATGCTGGGGTTTTTTTCATGTAAAACCCAAATAGCGGCAACAAGATATTATAGAGGACATAAAATAGATAGAGGACTAAAAAAAAACTATATGAATAAATTATATATACAAATAATGTTAATAATACAAACATTAACAATATGAAGATACAAATTTATTAATGAAAACAAACTATTATTAAAAAGGTTATTTATAATACTATTAAGGTCATTTGCAATTTCAAAGCATGGTTCTTTATGGAACCTTATAAAAAGGGTTCTATTTAGCACCGAAAATTATTCTGCTATTGTTACAAGCCAGGGGACCCTAATTTGTTACTGTTTAGAACCATTTTTCTTAAGAGTATGCCATCCACAGACAGATATATATATACCACTTTGTATTGCTACAACTTGTTATTGTCTCATTTAAATTAGTTGCTTGTTGTATTTCTCATTTGTAAGTCACTTTGGATGAATGCCTCTACTAAATCAAATTAATTTGATTCATTAATCATTATACTTAAAGTGTAATGTTAATCATTTATATTGTGTTATGTAGCTTGATGCTAACTGTAGCTCTAATGTACCTGTCATACCTGGAGCTATATTTTATTTCACATAAGGTACAAAAGCATGATGTTTTTGTTTGTCCGTTTGCTAATAAGACTTCAGATAGTGGGTTTAATGTAAATTTGGATGAATGTGGGATTGATGGGCAATCCAGAGGGCCTGAATAGGTTATACTGCTTGAATAGAAACAAAATAATTATTATAAAAGATTACTGAGGATTAAGTCATTCATGACAGACGTGTGAAAATTTCATTGAGTGAAAACAATAGACTCTGAATTGAGCAGTTGAAAGTTAGTAGACTGTAAGAATGTGTTTTACAGGCCAATAACATAATGATAGCATCTTATCTTAGCATTCGTTAAAAACTCATATGTCATGGTCTTACAGTATGCTTCATAAAATGCATAATTTTCGAGATTTCATCCTCAGATTTGAAATGAAGCATGACCACACTTGTGGATTCACATTAGTTGTGGTTAAAAGTTGTTAACAGTCACATAATATTTGTATACATTTAAAAATATATATATATGTTTGAGCCTATACAGTCCCTGACAAAAGTCTTGTCGCTTGTGTACAAATTATACTGAAGTGCCGCTGAAATATATTTCTTATCAAGATTTTTTTACAAGAAATGGCTCATTTTAATCCCAACAGCCTTTGTAATAATGTTTCAGTGCAAAATGAAACTGTCAAAAAATATTCTAATATTCACAGCTTGGTAAAGCCCATTGAGTCATTTTTTGCAAAGAAATAAGTGTTGTCGCCTTGTCATATGAGCTTTACCTTTGTCTAATAATGGATCAATTAGATCTCAGGTGTGTATATAAAGAACCCCAGTACACTAGACCTTCACATCAACTGCAAACATGCCTAAGATTCACCCTGAGACTAAAGTTTTGATTATCAAGAGGCTTAAGACCAGATCCACTGCTGATGTGGCAGACACCTTCAAAGTGTCTCAGCGTCAAGTACAGAGGATAAAAAAGATTTGAAGAGACTGGAGACGTTTATGACAAACCCAGGTCAGGCAGACCCTGCAAGACAACTGCTCAAGAGGACCGTTTGTTGGCTCGAAAATCCAAGGCCAGCTTATTTTCCACTGCAGCAGAGCTCCACGAGACCTGGTCACCTGAAGTCCCTGTGTCAACCAGAACAGTTTGTCAAATTCTGTCTCGAAATGGCCTCCATGGTCGAATCAGTGCCCAGAAGCCAACACTAAACAAAAGACAATTGAAATACCGTGTGGCATTTGCCAAAGCCCACACCCTGCTAAAAGGATGGACGCTGGAAAAGTGGCAGAAGGATTTTTCAGATGAATCTTCTATTGAATTACACCAATCGCCACAAATATTGCAGGAGACCTACTGGAGGCCGCATGGATCCGAGATTCACCCAGAAAACAGTGAAGTTTGGTGGGGGAAAATCATGTTCTGGGGTCACATCCAGTTTGGGGGTGTGCGAGAGATCTGCAGGGTTGAAGGCAACTTCAATAGTCTAAAATACCAAGAAATCTTATACCTCTTATATTCCCAACCATAAAAGAGGCCAAATTCTGCAGCAGGATGGTGCTCCATCGCATTCTTCCATCTCAACATCCAAGTTCCTCAAGGCGAAGAAGATCAAGATGCTCCAGGTTTGGCCAGCCCAGTCACCAGACATGAACATCATTGAGCATGTGTGGGGTAGGATGAAAGAGGAAGCATGGAAGACGAAACCAAAGAATATTGATGAACTCTGGGAGGCATGCAAGACTGCTTTCTTTGCTATTCCTGATGACTTCATCAATAAATTGTATGAGTCCTTGCCAAACCGCATGGATGCAGTCCTTCAAGCTCATGGAAGTCATACAAGATATTAAATTTGGACCTCACAGCACCACTACTTAATTTGCTGACATATTTTTGTATTTGCTGTAAATTTGTTCAATTTCTGTATAGGCGACAAAACTTTTGTCTTGCCAAAATTTGACCTTTCTGTCTTGATTAAATTATAAATATTTTTTCAGTGAAACTAATTTATTTCAGTGCATTAAACGTCATTTGAGAGGGTTTTAGCTTTTCATATGAGCTATTTCTAACACCAATTGATTAATTAAAAATCAGGTTAATAGCAGGTGTTTCTACAAAATAGATAAACGACACAAATTTTTTCAGGGACTATATCTCCATTTTAATAACAGTCTGAGTCTTGAATTGTAAACTCTTAAGCGTTGGCTTTCTAGATATGTTATTAATGTGTCTACTCAGAAAGACTTGTGAGCAGCAGCCTTTTTAATATGAGTATGTTAAAATGCCCCACTTGGCAAAATGGGCGGTGACAGGCAAGGGGTTAAAAAAGAAACATAGCAGAAAATGCTCAGAAAGGCCACATTCTGTATTCTGTAGTTAATGTTTACAGCCTTAAAACTGAATAAATAAAATTATTGCGAAACATGGGGTTTTCACTTAATGAATGTGTTCTGATGTATTCTTTGTCAGGTATACAGGAAATACCAGCTCATGTTAACGCCTCCCCCTCCTCAGGCCTTTTGATGTGGCTCTCCAGACAGCTCATGCACCGCTGCTTATCAGCAAACGTATCATTATCATCAGATGTTTGTCTAAACTGGCAAGAATGTGTGAGTGTCATATGCTCCATTACTAAATATTTAACCGGTGACCTTTCACATTGAGTCTGATGATCATGCTTCTGTGGGAAGCATAATACATCTTTTCTCATACTCTTTAGCTACAAACTGTTCTAACAGCTCTTTATAGAAAAATGTCATAAAATAATGTGCATTCAACTCTCAATTGAATCAAAAGTTACATTATGCAAAATATATAGAATGTTTGTTCTGTTACTTAAGGGGTAAAATAACTAAATATTAAAGAAAAACTCACCATAATCGTCATCATCGTAATCGTCATCATCATGAGCACTAGACTCTGGAGCAAATAGTAGGGCAAGGACTATCAGGAGATACACACTCCAGTTGTTCATGATATGTTCCTCTCTCAGTTACTTATCAATGAAGAAGTGTCAGCCTTTAAAGCACAGAGGAACAGGTGACACAATTTATACCTGAATCACCAAACCCTGCTGTTCCTCGACTCATTTCCTTCCCGTCCTCTCCCCCTCACTTCTTGCTATTAGTTATGGTGTGAGGGAGGGTTTTAAATCTGTCAAATCATTTTCTTCTATATTCTTTCTTATTCAGTTCATATTTATTTCTTGGGACTCTGGCAGATTCTTAGAAGTTTTTGGTTGGTGATTTCACACAGTTATAGGGGGAACTTTTTAAGTTATTTTGATGTTATAGAAAACACTTTCATGTTTTCTTGCTCTTTGTAAAAATATCAATGTACTGTACCAGGGCTTTACTTCTGGCAATGGATGATAGATTAATATAAGAATTTAAGCACCAAATAACCATACAATAATATGGTGTGTGGGGGGGGGATTAATTAAAGCCAGTCAAAACAAATTTTTTCTATTTTATTTTACTTCATTTATTAACTATCTTTTCATAAATGTGGTCAGGGTGTTTTTACATATATTAATGTTATACATATATTAATAATATGTGTGTTACCATTGTGGTTGAAGTCTGTTCCATGAACTATAATTTCCCCCTCCCTAGCCAGTCAAGACTCCTACACAGAAATTAATTTACGAAGAAATATATGTTGGATATTTCCCCAGGAGTTTTATCTCTCAATGTGATCATTTATGATTATGTTTTCTTTCTGTATAGAATTCACTTATCTCACCACAAAATCAGACGTACTAAGAACCAACCCCCGTGGGAGGGAGGACGAGAACACAAGGTCTTACAATATGCTTCATAAAATGCATAATTTTAACACATCAACTTTACTAAGTGTTTTTGGTAGATCTTTTAAACTTACCATAATGCTTACTACTAGTCTTCTACAATTAATCAGGTGATGTTGTGACTGTGCCACAAATTTTAAAATTATTTTAAAATGATGTTATCAATAAATATATATGTAACTCCAACTGCTTCAAATAACAATTCTCTGTGCAACATCAGCATTTTTTTCAAACACACATCGCTATTCAAAAAATAGATTTTGGCAGTTCGGTACGGTAACTTTTATATGAGTCACATCTCTTGTCTCATTATCCAAATCTTACAAGCAGCTTGATAATAATCTGTATGTTCCAGCCACAGAAGACTTAATAAACTACATGTAAAACGGACAGTTTCGTACTCATGCATTGTACATCACTCTAAAAAGTAATTCAGGGGACCTGTTAACACAACTTAAATAAATGCATGTTGCAAGTTAAAAAAATATATTGTTTTAATTAAACCTTTTAAGTTGCAGACATTATTTTGTGGAGTTCTGTTGCCACAATTATAAAAAAAAAAACTAAAACAAAAGAAAAACAACAAAAGTTGATCATTACATCAACATCATATTGTCTTTAATTTTAACGCAAAATTTCTGCGTTCATTGGCTTTTCAAATTATTATAACGGTGTAGTAACCTAATGTAATTGTCTTGATAACCTTGGAAATTAGGCAGTAAAATTCTAGTTCCCAGCTTGCTTTGCATAGGACTGAGAAAGAAGAATAAATATTGAAATTAAAGGGATAGTTCACCCAAAAATTAACATTTTGGTGTTGGGGTATAGCCTACTATGGTAGTCAATGGCTACCGAGATCTGATTGGTTACAAACATTCTTCCAAACATCTTCCTTTGTGTTTAGCAGAAGAAAGTGTTTAATGTTGTTATTTTTGACATTTAAAAGAGTTTCTGTAATGTTGAAGTTTTTGCAGTTACCATTGATACATGAAGGTAAAATAAAGTGTTTATTCTAAAAATGATTAAGTTCCTCTAACTTAATTTAGCTTGTTGGTTAAAAGTAAATTCACTCAAAGTTGACATAACTCCAAAAAATGTATGCAAACTGATGCAAAAAAAAAATATATATATATATATTTTTCAGAGTCAACACATTATTTTTAGAGTGTATGTGAAATATGAATAGCAACACATTATTTTTTAGAGTGTATTCGCAATATGGATAGCAGATGCATGAGAAGTCTTACGTGTGAACGGTCACATATGAGCCTGGAGGTGTTTTTTAGTAATAGATAATGATCATGTTTTTGCACCTAGATGTTCATTATTACAAAGTCAAAAGGAAGTGAGATGAAGTTTCTGTATGTTCAAAAATATTTACATTTCTGAGAAGTGCATACCTATACATTGCTATTGGGTTTTGAACAATAAAAGACAACATTAAAAAAGTCAGGGTAAAATCAAATAGAATAATAAATTGGCAATATTACATTATAATATAAATTGTTCTTTTTTGCATGCAAATTCTTGGGGTCTCTGAGATTACAGTGGAATTTCTCAATAAATATATATAGGGTGATAGTTTTCAAATATCTACTGCATCCCACTGTTTTTTTATTTTATTATTATTTTATTTTTATCTCTGCTTGTAATGGAGATTAATGAGACTTGTGCTCAGCATTTATAAAATGCTGAATGACACTGACCACACCAACCTTGTCATTTCAATTGTGCCACAGAGAGGGATGGGACGCTGGCTAGGAGATGTCAAGGTAAAGAGCGAAGGGGAAAAGAGAGAGTCGATTCAAAAGATGAGGATAAATCTTTGAGCAGCACTCGATTACGTCTGGGCTGTGGAGCAGTTCTCCCCCTCTGGGAAGGGCTGCGTGTCTGCAGAGAAACCGAGCTAAGACGAGACCTGTCAGGAACAAAGAGCGAAATTCCAATGATATGTTTAGCTAAAAGGGTGAGAGAAAAGTGAATCAAAGCAGTGCAGGATCAAAGAAACGCTTCAGTAAAGTCAACTTGGCCGCCAAGAGACCAGCAGGGGATGCATATGATTTATAAGTTGTTCTTCAGAACCTTCTGATGTTGAAGAATTGATTGTTATTGTTGCTAGAGAGAAGAAGAGAGAGACGTGGGACTGAAATGGAGGGTCACCTATTTGAGCTTCAAAAGTGAAGCTCTGTGATGTGTGACAGTCTTCAAACACTGGAATGACACCACTGGTCTTAAACAAAGGCACTGGAACATGTCAGGGCCAATAAGCCACCTCAACAAACGGAAAAGAAAGCGAGTTGTTTTGTTTGCTTTGACCACTGACTGACTTACAATCAAACAAACAGCTTTGGAAAGTCAACATGACTGCGCGTGATGATCAATGTCGGTTTGTTTGAGGCAAGGGCACTGCAAAGGTCGACAAAAAGGGTCAGTGCCAGGGGTGTGGAGTAGTTAAGTGCATTTGCATTAGAAAACCTGTCAAATTCACAGTAAACGGCTATTAAAATTGAACGTTCATTATTATTGTCAATGTAATACATTATTGGTCAGTTTTCCAACCTGCTTGAGTTATCAGGTTTGGTCATCTCATTTTGCAGTGTTCAAGACAAAAACAGCGGAGAAAAAAAACATGTTTATCGAGAGCTAACCACGCTAACCACTAGTTCCTTCAAGGCACGATGTATTGAACGTGTTAGAACTTTCTCATACCTTTCTCTGCATCTCAGAGCATTATCAGCCTGACTCAAGCATTATTAAAAAATAAGTGCATGTATCCTTTTTTTTATGTAGGCCTAATATCTGCACCTTTTTTATGGAAAGACATTTGCTTTTCGGTGCTGAAATGACCTACATTTACTTTTATGGTCATTACACACCTTAGTAAATCAATAGATTCAATTGATAAACCATAACACATTTAAAAAAATAAAAACATGTTTCAGAATCATTAACAATTCTGCTCTGGCATTGTCTCTGTAGCATAATATGTAGTTCTTTATAAAAGGTATATATAATTGTATATTTTATATTGTATTTAATTGTATATTTTATTTGATAGTTCCACTTTTTTTGTTTTGTTTCACAGATGGAATAGAGAACCCTATTATTATTCTAAATTGTGTAAAATAATAATTACATTTTAATAATATTATGTCCAAACTTTTGACTGATAGTAAAAATCAGGGTTTTCCCAAACTTAGGTGCTCGAACCCCTAGGGGCACTGCAGGGGGTTCCTGAGTTGATGAAAAACTATATATATATATATATATATATATATATATATATATATATATATATATATATATATATATATATATTTCTGCTTGTCATGTTAAACAACAGAACATTGGAATATTATCTTAAAAACTTCAAGTAGCATTTTAGCTCAGAGGGGTTAGGCTGACAAAAAAGTTTAGGAATCCCTGGTATAAACCATTGATTTAATAATCTAGAAGTCAAAGATTACTTTATTTGCTAATAAGAAAGGTCTATATTTTTAATAAACATAAAATTAAGGACACAACACTACAGGTATATGATGTTGTTGTTTTTTCAAACAGAATGAAAGAGTATAAAGGTGCGGGACATGACAGAGAACATGGCATGCAAGACATCTGAAGCGAGCAGTGTGTATGTATGTATGTATGTGTGTGTTTATGAGATGCAGCCAGCAGACAGCAAGGTAAGAGTGGTCTGCTGGGACAACTCCGAAATAACAACAAAGAGTCATCAGAGGTCTGGATGAAAGCCCTGTCATGAAATATTTCACTTCTCACAGTCCACACCTCAATGAGTGTTTGCTCATGGATTGACTGACTGAGGCTGCTGCCGGAGCACATGGGATTTTGACCACTATATGGATCCCTCAATATAGCCATGGTTAATACCACAGAACACAATCACTGAAGCTCGTGTAAAACTTATTTAGCTGTGATATCTGTCAAAGGCTTAGTAGGTATCTCACAAAATCAACAATCAAGTCAAAATGGCTTTAGGATTACTCTGAACTGCGCATCATTTCAAAATGATGGATAAAAAAATAAAAACAAACAAAACAGTCCAAATATAAAGAATAACTGATATAGAACTGTATGCATTTCATGTTAATAATTTGTTGAAAGTTCATGTTTGTTATGACTCTCAATCTGATTCTTAGCAGTTCATCTTATATCTCACAACTATTAGTTTTGTTTTCATTTCAACAGTGCCATCATGTGGACTTCTTATGTCTGCTGTAAATTCAAAACATAAATATAAAAGCTCAGACATAATTGTTTATAGTGCATTAAACAGTCTAAATGCTGGGTTGTTTTAACCCATGTTTGGGTCAAATATAGACAAACCCAACAGTTGTTTCAAATTAAACTAGTGTCCATATTTGACCCAAACATGGGTTGAAACAACACAGCATTTTTTTTGAGTATAAAAATAGAAGGCAAGTTTTTGGACTTTTTTTGCACCAAATTCCAGTGAAAATGTATGAGAATTCATATAAGGGAAAGCAGATAATGTTTTAATTTTCATGTCACATGTGGTCAATGAACACATAGTTTTCCAAAGTATCAACATATGGTAACAATTGTACATTTCCTGTTATCTGAAGAAAGCTAATGGTTTTAAACCAGTCATTTTAATATCAAAGCACTTAACACTAGTATTATAATTACTTGCAGGTTGGCAATTCCAAACCCCTGTCAAGGTTGCATTTGAAGAAAATTACTTAATATTTATCTGACATGTACAGTATGCTTGGAGTCGGACAAGGCAGTTCACATTACAGAAGATTGCTTTGTATTATGGCCATTTTGGTAAATTACATTGGCCTTTGATCTCTGTCAGTTGATTGACTTGCATGGTTTTCATTATAAAGACTTGCAACGTCTGTCTGTTGATACTAGTAAACAAAATCAGCGGCATAATAGTGAGACTGTGTCCAGCTGTGCTTGAGATTGTAGATCAGCCTTGATTACAGAAGCTTTGAAATGCTCTAGCTGAGGAAGACAATAGTTTTGCCATTTCACCCTTTATTGCCATGCTCACTGAATGCAAACAAAAGTGAAATTTTAATGAGGATGTTCTGTTATTGGCATTATTCCGTATATCTACAATATCTAATGCTGAATATATATTTTTATGATATGCAGCTATCAGTAAATGTTATGTAAGAGACAGTGTTTGGTGTAATTGTATTACTTTTCCTCAGAAAAGTAAGTAAGGGATTACTCTTAATTTTTTTCTGTAGTTGAATTAGACCTACTAGTCACTTCTGATGTAATTGCATTAAATACTTTATAAACTGTAGAACAATTCTATAGTGGATTTATCATCAACATTTGATGTTAATGTCTAATGATAAAATGTAAGTGTTTAATGTTAACTTTGGCGGTTCAAGAATAATGTATGCAATTTGATATTATTTATTTGAAAGAATTAAAAAGAGCAGTTTCGTTGTCTATCCTTGTATCGATCATCCGGTCGATGTTGATATGGGATTTAAAAAGTAATTAGCCTAACAAGCAATTACTTATTACGCTAATGCATTACTTTTTAGAGAGAGTAATTAGCAAAGTAATCTGATTACACTGTTGAAGAGGTAATTAGCTTGTAATTGATTATGGTGTTTTTTGTTTTTGTTTAAGAGTAGCCTAACCCAAAAGTGTAGGTATAATGTAGGCCTACAGACTGTCTTGTATTAACCAGAAGGAATTAATTTCTAGATAGTATCAGTCTGACTGTACATTATCTCACTTATTACACAGCCACTCATCAAATAAATAAATAAATACATTGACATTAAATATTTATGTTATTATTTTACCTATGGCAATTGAAGATGAAAAGTAAAGTCACTAACACAATTCTTTCTTCCTTTCTTCTTTGCTTTGTCCTGTTTACAACAAGATGATGTTTAGGCTAAATAAAGACTAGTTTATTTTTGGTGTTTTGTCTGTTATTATTAGAGTTTTGCTTTGCATTTAATATACATAAAAAAACAGGTTTTGTAATGTTAGGAAGGTATAATATGTTAATTATACCATTAGCATAGGTTGACCTGAGAAAAATATTCGAATTTGAATAAACAAAAATAAACACTGTAGCAATATAATATCACATAATATTTTTCAGAAGATATTTCAATCTGTAATTGTATCTCTTCCATCAGTTATTTTCTTTCAATTACAACCCACACTCTTCAATCTACTGGGTAATTTGTTAGTCAGAGAACACAATGAGATTTTTTTTTGGCACATTCATTGAGAAGGGAACCCAAATATGTTTGCAAAATCGTTATTTTGTGTGTATTTATTTGTTAAACTCTAAATGAAATAAGACCGTAATATTGCATCCTTTTGTTTTAAATGGCATTTGGATAAGGGTGTAATCTTCAGAACAGCAGGGGGCGCTGTCTCGAAAAATCGAGGGTCCTGAGAATGTGGGCCTCTGAGTGCGGGACTGAAGGTGCAGGCTCCGAGTCTGCTGCTTCATACTACTCGCCGTTCCAGTAGACTTTCACAGGTAGAAGGTTGGAAAAACACGGGGGTTTGCCTGGAACTCAGCATTAGAGTGGTATGGTGGATTTCCGGGAAATTCAAGTACGTCTTTGCGTCATTATGTCACGTCTGTATACATAAAGAAGGAGTCCGGCTAATAGTAGTACGCACGTGAGAAGCATATACCGCATGTTCTTCAGCGGATCATTTATAGCCTTTTCTCACAGCAGCTGGAATAAGTATAATTTTGATTGTAATCCAGAAGGGCCCAATGACATCAGTGACAACTGGAGATTCACCCGTAGTCAAAAGCAAAAGATTAGACTGTACCAAAATTGAAATCTAGCTACAGGTAACGTTAGTAAACACTAATACACGTAGTCACGCTTTGCTAAAGCTGTTAACATTAACCATTTGAGAACAAAGTATACAATAATAATAATTGGCATGGTTTGTTATATGAACGATCGTTAGATTTAATCACCGTTGGTGGTAGCACAATTTATTTTAATGTTTTGTTCCCAAAACTTGCAGACATGTTACTTACTTGTTCAGATGACATTTTCTGGTGAAAATTCTTATTTAGGTTATACTCCAAGACATAGAATCTGTGATTCTGAAGTCCAGTATCCACACCAGTGATGTGATGAATGACAGCCACACGAACTCCTCAAAACTTTATATTCATCCGCGCTGAGGAGCTGTGCCGACGTACAACTCGCGTAATGTTACAGATATTGGCTGCGTCCGAAACCTGAAAAATGCTGCCTTTGGAGGACACAATTCAAGGTAGGAAGGCATCAAGGCACGTCCGAATCTAATGTTAGCTTCACTTCCTGTCTCCTGAGATACCTTCACCTGATTGATTTTAAGGCAGCATAAATGTATCCTTCGCTGCCTTTGATATCTCACAGTCACATTTCTTTGCGTTGCATTTTGTGACAGTTGAGCTAGAAAAAGATAGTGTCCGAAAGTTGTGTTTGCTGGTCATTAGTGTCTTAATGTACAGTTTTGACAATTATTTTCAACTTCTGATGTGATTTCTAGTGATAAATTACTAATGTAGTAATAAAATATTTGTGAAGTTCTCACCAAAGCTCTATTATTCTGTTGCCTACACCGCCTTAGAGGTCTTTCCGAAAAACAGTTTTGTGAGGTGCCTTCATGCTCAAACGTTTCCTTACAAGTCATTGTCTGATAAGGCAGCGAGGCAACAAGTCAGCTGCCTAGGTTTCGGACGCAGTCGATTACTCCGTTAAAAATAACTGCAATTGCAGGTTTCAAATAGAGTTGGCGACACAGAGGAAAAACTTACGGATTGCAGCTTTAAGCTTTCGCTAAGAACAATAGTTCGCTGCAATGTACAAAAAAGGCCTAGAAACATTATTACAATAATAGGACTATGGGATAGTTATGTATGAGTTTCTTTGTTCTGCTGAACACCAAAGAAGACATTTTGAAGAATGTTTTAACCAAGCATTAAGCAACCATTGACTACCATAGTAGGGAAAAAAATACTACGGTAGTCAATGGTTGCTCTATTGGCTTGGTTACAAAATTCACGCAAAATTCCCTATTTCATCGTAGAGTAGTAAAGTCTAAAGGTAAAAAAGGAAAAAAAAATCATAAACGATGAATTGCCACAAACCCATGATTAAAAATCAGAAAACATGAGAGCTAGGGTATCCATTTTTATTGAGTTTGCAAGCATTGGTGTTCGTACATTGCAAGTAATCAGTGCAAGTAGGCAAAAGCCTTTTTTCTCTATATAGTGTGTGGAATAATATTACAATAGCTCTACATGCTAAAAATAAGTGTAACGTTTCAGTGTCATTACTGAACTCAAAATGCCCTTCCTTACTTGCCCTCACATTTATACTTCTAAAAGCGGTATCTACTTCATCAAGATCAGCCTGACGCAACCAAACACTGAGACTGACAAGAAAATGACCATGAAAATATGACTCCCCTCATTATCCAAGATGGAAAATGCTTAAGCGGACTTCCAAAAAGAGAAATCATGGAAATACACTTTTCGTGTCACATAAGGTCTGACTGTGAATGCCATGTCTCTGGCTCCACACATTCTCTGCTGGAACACTTTACTGGGCTCTCTTTCATTGCCGAGACACATAGAGGGCAAATCTGTTGTGAATTAAAGCGTCATATTTAATACATCTATGATTCCATCGGACACTAGCTCTCAGTTGGTTTTTCAAGTCCAACTTGAGAAAATGTTTAAACTGTGGAGCAGTATTCTGTGTGTTTGAACTCCACATTTTGTTTTGAGAGTGATATTGTATTCCCTTGTAACCACAGACCTTGGCTAGGAAAGGAGAACTGACAAACTTAAACGAAGGACTACAAGAACATGGGTACTGTATGAATGCAGGACAAAATGCTATTGTGTCACGCCATCTTGAGGAGGAATTATGGTATTGCACAGAATAGACAATATATTATTGAATACTACTAATAATGGCTCAGATTTATGGAGGAATATTATAGACAAAATCTCATTTTTTTAATGATTCTAAGCATAAATATGCAACACCTTTCACTTATATTTCAAATGCATACATTTTATCATATTATCTGTAATATCTCTCTGACTGCACACTTAAATCACACATATAGATATTTCTTTTGATAAAATATGGATTATTTACCATCAAAGGAAAGAGCATTTTCTAAACATAAAATATAACAACCAACAAAATCAATTAAAAATATTAATTGCTTTTGGCACCAAACACAATTTAATCAAGACCACATATGTGCGGAAGTTAAGCTTGACGAAACTGTGTGGTAAAAGCTATTCTACTTTCTTGTAGCATATGTTGTTTAAACGTATTTCTTGAATTCATCATAAAGCACGAGCACAAAAGCGCCCCCCATTCCTCTGAGTACATTAGACAGAGCCCCTTTGAAGAACGCTTTGCCGCCCTCATCACGAGCGATCTTTCTCCAGCAGTCAATGGTTCCAGTGTACATAATATCCGCTGGGAAAACAAAAGACAAAGGCCTGAGTTGAAATAAATGCATACTTGATAGAGAACAGGGAGTCATTCAAATGAGCGAATATGTTTGAGTATGTGTGTTGTATACCTCCTTTGCGTCCAGACTGCATCATCATGCGACGCCGCACAGTGTCAAAGGGATAGGAGACCACGCCAGCCACTGCCGTCACAGATTGTGCAATCATCCAGCTGATCATGATGTGGGTGTTCTTAGGGTCGGCAAGCATGCCTGGACACCATCACACAAGAAACAATGCATGGATCTCATTTAATTCAGAATTAAGGAATTAGCTGTGTGAATTTCAGTTGAACTGGCCATATCACAAGTTTAACTGGAATGACAAAGAAGAGGAATTTACAGAATTGTAATCTCAGTGCACTCATATTACTATGAATGGCAGAAAGTGCAACTGGCAATATGGCGGAATAAGTCCCGCCTTCTAAATAAAAGAGCCAATCACCAATAGAGTGAAACAGTCATGTTCCAGAAGTAAATAATTTTCTCTATAGGGAATTTGATTTTTCATAATAACTTGTACACCTTTAAAGATAGACCTACTGTGAGCTACAATGTTGCTAAATATTTAAATCATGTTTAACAGCGAAATTCCTGGTGAAAAACTACATTACCCATGATGCTGTACAGAAAATTACACCAGTTGACTTGCCAAAACAGCTCTTTAGCTCCGCCCACTCCCATGAAGAAGCACTGCGAATGGCATAATCGATTCAATCTTCCTACAGTCTCAAAATACTCAAATGTTTGTGTGTGTGTATATATATATATATATATATATATATATATATATATATGCATATTTTGCAATAAACTTAGAATATGTTGATTCTGTTGTCCCCAATGCTTCATGCGATTGTACTTCTTTCCCTCACTAAAGCTAAGATTTTTAAATTATTGTTCAAAAGCAATTTCCTTGTAGAGTAAATGAATGGAGTTTTTACTTTTACCCAACTGTTGGACTCAATAAAGAAAACACAGGTAATGCATTCTGGGAAATGAAGTGTTCTTCCACCATGGTCCACAAAAGTTCATTTTTAAATGGGATGAAATATATAAACTAACATTTTTTTTTAATATTTTGACTTAAAAAAAACAACAACTTTCAAACTGAAGCACAAAGCTATTACCTTTAGCAGTGTCATAGACTCCAAAGTAGGCCGCCCTGTAAATAATGATGCCCTGGACAGAGACGCTGAAGCCCTGGTACAGACCCCGCAACCCGTCTGACTTAAAGATTTTGACCAGGCAGTGGGCCAGCCCATTGAACTCTCTGGTGCTGCCAGCTTTCCCAACATCTGCACCCAATCGGGTACGAGCAAAATCTAGGGGGTAGACGAAGCAGAGGGAAGTGGCTCCTGCAGCTCCACCGGAGGCCAAGTTGCCAGCAAAGTATCGCCAAAACTGCGTGTGCCTATCAACTCCACCCAAGAATACCTGTTTATACTTGTCCTTGAAGGCAAAGTTGAGGGCTTGTGTGGGAAAATAGCGAATGACATTGGCTAGGTTGCCACGCCAATAGGAAACAAAGCCTTGCTCCTTAGGAATCCTCACAATACAGTCGATGATACCTTTGTACTGTTTGTCTGCTGTGATCTGCTTGCTGGCATGTTGTACCTGTAAAGTGAAACACAAAATCCTGTGAGTTAAATGATATCTGTCTTGGAACAATATTTGAATTGAACTTATCTGTTTGATGTTTATATCTTGAGGTTGGGGCTTTTACAGGGGTGGATGGAGTTAAATAATGAAACCCCATAAAATTTTAGTATTAGTCTGGAAATTAACAATCATTATAAAATGTTTTTTGGAAGGAGTCTCTTATGCTCACCAAGGCTGCATTTATTTGATCAAAAATACAGTAAAAACAGTAATAGTGTAAAATATAACAATTTAAAATAACTATTTTAATATAAAATGTAATACATTTTCGGCAGCTATTACTCCAGTCTTCAGTGTGAAATCATTCTAATATGCTGATTTGGTGCACAAGAACCATTTCTCATTATTATTATCAAACTCAATGTTATCATTATTCAAAGCCTAATATTAAAATTGTTTATACATATTTTGTATTTTTGTAAATATATCTATGATAAAAAGTCTGTCACTTTGGATAAATGTAAGGCATCTTTGCTGAAGTATTCATTTCTTAAAAAAGTACTTTTAAACATGACAGTGTCCACAAAAAAAAATATTAAGCAGCAACTGTTTTTTTAACATTGACAATAATAATAAATGTTTTTGAGCACCAAATCAGCGTAATAGAATGATTTCTAAAGGATCATGAGACTGAAGACTAATGCTGAAAATTCCAAGTGGTGCTCACTGCATAGCCAAATGACCGGCTACCCCTCTGTGGACATAATGGGTGGAGCTTGTCCTAGTCCTGTGCTCCACCTTTGTGGACCTAATCAGTGGAGTTATGTATAGCAATAGGATTAGGGTGGAGAGGCTGCTCAATGCAGAGCAAATGGGTGGGGCTTACATCTAGCTCCTCCTTGCTAGACATCCAGCAAGGAGGAGCAAATGTAATTTTGGGCCTGTGCGTGGAGCAAGGATATCCAACTACAACCTAACCCTGCCCTGACCTTACCCACAACTCTATCCCTCCACCCCATTAGATGTCCAGAGATGTGGAGCTGGACAACATTTGACTCTACAACAAGTGGTATGTCTGATGGGGTGGAGGAATAGAGTTGTGGGTAGGATTAGGGTATGGTTGGATATCCTAGCTCCACCCACAGGCCCAAAATTACATTTGCTCCTCCTCGCAGGACATCAATCTCCACCCATTGGCTTTGCAGTGAATAGCTTTGCCTCACAGGTACAAATAACATTTTAAAATATATTAATATTATAATATTATTTATGATATTATTATAATTAATATTAGTATATTATTAGTTTTTTAAAAATTGTAAGTTTATTTTATTTTAAATGACTGTTTTTATTATATTTTTGATCCAATAAATACAGCCGTGGTGAATTTCCAAAGTATTGAACTCAAGGTTAGACTATGTTAATTTAATAGCAATGTTGAGCCAGGAATGTCACAAAAAGTCTCGGCCTGTAACACGAGACAAGACTGCAAGGGACAAGATGTGCCACCTAGACAGCACAGAAATTAACATTTTGACCTTGAAATACATTTAGGTTACCAAAAAAATAGATATAATGAATGTCAAATAAAAAAAAAGAACTCACGAATAGACACTCGGTATTAGAATGCCAATTTGAGTGTTAAGATGCTCGAAGGATGCGGATGTTGCAGACAACTCAAATATGGCCTCTGAAGGACATAGTCGTGTCTCATCTTTATAGCCACAAGATGATACATATTATTCTTAAATGCGACATAAAACAGGCTATGAATTGTCATGCATCATTCACGACATGTCAGAGTGCGTTAAGAGAAGTCAAGGTGATGATTCTCACCTGCAGCAGCAGTTTGACTCTCTCTATCGGTGCGACTGCGGTTTTGGAAATTGCCGCTGCGACACCACCGGCCAAAAAGTCTTTAGCGAAGGAAATGGCAGCATCAGCCATGGCAGCGTTAATACTGAAGCTCACCGAATTGGAAAACACGAAGTGCTGAACGTGCTGTCGGATGCAGGGGTTAGGTAGAGCTAAAAGTAATGGGGATGCGTAGTGTGTCCTCTGCAGCTAACTCTCGAGATTTCTCGCGATGTTTGCCCCCGAATCAACAGGTTCTACAGATCATTTTATTTTATGACATGCTATTTTTAACTAATTTATTACTCTGTAATGAATTCTGTTAAGCTTTACATAATGTTAATATTCTAACTGATTACATGTATTATATTATTCTAATTTAAAAGAGCTTTGAACTATAAATCAACATATAAAAACACTGCTTGAGGGGAAAAAACGCATTGGAATAACATGCCTTTTTGACCTTTAAAACTCAGTTATGAAACATAGCCCTTGAGATAACTTTCCCATATGATCCCATATATAAAAAAAAAACAACCTAAAGAACACTGTCTATAGATTCAAACCATTTTTATTTCAGTATACAAAATTACCAGTTCAAACGTTCTCTGTAATTAATAATAATCATGTACAAATACTTATTTTGAGCAGAAACATTCATAGTGTTTAAAAACAGCAAAACATTTTTATAGTTAATTAACTAGAATGCGTCAATTGTAGTGTTTCCGATGCTGTAGCCTTTACATCACTCAAGTTCTGCGGTCTCAATGGATGCTGAAGAACAGCCTAGTAATGTTCTTTTGTCATTTGGATCTTCTTTGACAAATAACATGGCATCCAGCAGGTTGTCTGTGTGTTTGATGTGTTTGAGAGTGAAGTCATGCTTCTCTAGTAAGTCACTGTATTCTGTGGTGCTTCTCTGCTTTCCTTCTGTCATACTGAGGGCCTGCAGCAGGGCTCGGCTTGGCCTTTTCCGGACCTCATCCAGGAAGATCTCGGACACCAGAAGTCCACAGCCTGTTTGTTATCAATACATTCATAAAGCAAACACTTTAAACAACAAACGGCTTACTTGCAGCTGTCTCTGCATATTAAAGAGCTCTGTAACAAAGTCTTGATTTAGTTTTTGGAGTTTACTGAAAAAAAAAAAAATGTACGTTGTAACACCCCTCTTCCCGGTCTGTCAGTAACACAGTTTTGTTCACATCTCTATGAAGCCCCTCCTTCCTTAAAGCGCAATGTACTCTGATTGATTGGCTGGACCAGCATGTTGTGATTAGTCGCCCCTTTCAAGTTTTGGAAATGTCACACCCCTTACCATAACAAGCTTCAACACACTACTAATGCAACTCAACAAGGATTTGTGTATTTTTTGTGTATGCTTTGGGCAGAAATTATTTAAATGCAGTGGTGGACAGTAACAAAGTATTTTTTACCTTGTTACAGTACTTAAATATGTTTTTCAAGTATCTGTACTTTTGTATTTTAAATTTGGGGAACTTTTACTTTAACTTCACTACATTCCAAAGCATAATATCATACTTTTTGCTCCACTTGCTCCATTCCGATTTCTTAAAAACAGGTCTTTCCTTGATATTTTGAAATTAATAAACTGTCACCAACTCAGAGACACATTAGTGCAGTCCGATTCATGCTGATTCTTTTAAATTAACCTGTTAAATCGGTTCACACATCTCAATGAGCGCTTCATTTGTGAATTAGACTGATCCGATTTCATCTGTTCTCAATCTCGAGTCAATAACTGATTCAAATTATTTGGTCAAAGCGAGTCTCCAGTTAACAATTCACTGAGGGTGTGAAAAGTAAGCTACTAATGTCTATTTTAGGATTTATTATATTGTAAATGAAAATCATATTTAGGTCACGGCTGTCAGTTTGTGAACTAAATCTGCTGTAAAAAAGGCAAGTTGTTTAAGCGCACTGTATGAAATCCTCGAACAGGGTAAGTTTTAGGTAAAAACTAAACATAACCTTAAAAATAATGCAAATTAATGCCCACACATCTTCCCGGCTGCCATAAAAAATGATGTAAAAAATTTCAAATGATGTAAAACTTGCACATGATCTTAAAAAGTTAACACATTTTGCCCTATGTGACATCTTTTTTTATTCGGTTTGTATTTGTCAACACAGTTTTTTTTTCCACTTTATTTTCACTTGTTTGCACACTTGAATTATTATCAGTAGTTATTCTTGCAGATCAAAAAAGTATCTGCATAATCTTGCTTATTGACTAGTGCTGACTACCTGAAAATTCATAATGTAAGACTGAGCTGTAACCTGTGTGTCTAGTAAATTATACCCCTCACATATTTTGAGCAGCAGGATGCAGTATATAAAATTGCAAAATAAATGCATTCATAAATCAATACTTTTTTTAAACTTTTAATACTTAAAAATCAAGTACTTTTGTACTTTGACTCAAGTAAAATGAAAGAGTACTAAATACTTTTACTGAAGTAATAATTTATTAGGGTATCCGTACTCTGTACTCAAGCACTTGATTTGTGTACTTAGCTTACTACTGATATGTGAGGTTTAATCCAATAGAATTTATACTGTAGAAATAAAGTAGGCCAAAGGTTTACAAACTGGGCCGCAAAAACCCCCAGGGGGCAGCAAGGGGGCGCTAGAGGGCAATTTGAAAAAGGATCATCATATTAGAGCAGGGATGGGAAACTCTGGCCCTCAAGATCCACTCACCAACCTGTAGCTTTCTAGTAATACTGACAAAATGAATTATCATGTTCAGGTGTGTTTTATTAGGTTAATGCTAAGCTCTGCAGAAAAATAGTGGAGGGCCAGAGTTTCCCAGCCCTGTATTAGATGATCCTTGGCATCAAAAAGTTTGATACTTTAGAATCAGGTTTACATATTAATCATTTAATCATGTCACACCTTAAAGCACTTACCTGGTGTGCACATTTTGGACAGTTTGCTCAATAATACATGCAGTTTCTCATCAGACCAATCATGGAGGATTCGCGCAAGAATATACAGGTCTGCTTTAGGCAGGTCATCTTTAAAGAAATCTCCTATTTTGCAAAAAGAAGAAAAGAGAGTGAGAGAGAGAGAGAGAGAGAGAGAGAGAGAGAGAGAGAGAGAGCGAGAGAGAGAGAGAGAGAGAGAGAGAGAGAGAGAGAGAGAGAGAGAGAGAGAGAGAGAGAGAGAAGAAATAGTGCAAGATTTGGTTACACTTTATTTTAAGGTGTCGGTTACATTGTTATTATACATTTAAGTACCGAGTAATATAAGTTACTAAATGTACTTACTATAGGGTTTGATTTGGTTGTGGGTTAGTTTCATGTAATTAATTATGCATAATTTATAGTTATTACTATAGTAACTACATGTAACAAATGTAACAATGACACTGTAAAATAAGTGTTACCCAAAGCATTTTGCACATTACTCAGAATTGATTATATATTAAATAAATACATTTTTAAATTCTTCATCATAAAAATGTATATATAAAGAATTCACTGACCCGCAACAAATGACACTCTGTCATGATCTTCTTTAGGTTTAAAGAGACGTCTCATCTCAATTACTTGTGGTAAGTCAAATACAATAACTGACAGTCCAGGGTGGGCTTTTGTAAACTCGTACGCCATGGCACCAGTGCAACCTGTGTAAGAACACTTTTTTTTAAACAGGCATCATACCATAAAAGTTTATATTTCACAAATTTGTAAAAAAAAATTAAAATAATCCAAGGCTACAGATTTGATCAAAACACGGCAATACAGTAATAACCTTTTCTTTAAAATAAAATAAAAAAGCAAAAAAGGGCTCTGTTGTGAAAAAGATTATTTACCTGTTATTTAAGATAATTACTGTATATAATAGATGTAATCATAGATTAACATTGTAAATTAAACCACTAGATTGTACAGTACCCTATTTGTTTTTGTTTTTCATTATACATGTATGCACATTTATACGTACAAATACATATATTCTTTTGTCCCCTTTTTTTATTGTGTTGTGAATAATTCAGGATCTATAAAAATAAGAATTTATTGAGAAATTTGTAGGATGTCCATTTTTATTTAAATTCTGTAATGTATTTTTGCCCCCTACACAGACAAATAAAAAAAGAAACAGTAATATTGTGAATATATTATAACAATTTAAAATAACTTTTTCTATTTTAATATATTTTAAAATGTAATTTATTCCTGCGATGGCAAAGTTGAATTTTCAGCATCATTACTTCAGATCATTGTCACATGATCATTCAGAAATCATTTGGTGAGGCTGATTTAGGTCAACACGGTTGAAGAAAATAAACAGAATAAATACAGATGTCCTTGGCATAAAAAGCCCTTTAGAAAACTGAAAATTAGAAGAACGTACAATTTGCATAACAAGCTCGCAACTCCGAATAGCAGCTTTTGAAAACAAGCTCTTTCAGAATAAAATATGCATGCACTAGTGGATTCTCAAATCATGCAAGACAGCTGCGGGACGGTGGTTTCTGCACATCTTATCTTTGTGCTCTCGTGCTCACTCGTGGCGTAATGTTTTATCTGTTTTTGTAATCATCGCCCTTTTTTATGAGTGGGGAATGTTGAATAATCCTGAACGTTATAAAAAAGTGACCAGAATGTTATTATTTATACATTTTATTTAATCCATTTTTTTAATTTTCTTTCCTAATTTAATTTGACTTAATTTGCTAAATAATCTTTGGTGGACTGTATTCAATGAATCAGTATACCATTGATATGCTAGTAAATATATAGTCTCTGTTTTTGAGGGAAGATCATATACCTCCAATGTCACAGGCTGTTTTATAGGAAGAAAGATCAAACGCTGTTGCCACATCTTTTCCAGTCACTCTTGCGATGCTGTGCATTGCATCCATGAATCTTATCTTAACTTCATCTTTACTGTAGTAGGCATTCTAGAAAACAGCAAAGAAGTTCTGTCAATGGCTTTTAAAAGTGCACGACCCATGGGTGACGTAAGCAGAAAATGCATGTCTACCTGAAACACATCCTCAGTCTTCTTCCCAAAAGCCCGCTCATGTTGGCTGGTGCCCTCCACAACAGCGTTCTCCAGATGACTGAAGAGAGGCCACACCATATCATTGCAGTGGAGAATGTAGCCATGCAGAGACACTGGGCTGTCCGATACCAGGAAGCGGCTGGCCTGTTCTGTATTTCTGTACACTGTAACAGACAATAAACAATGTTACATTCACAGTCCACCTCCGGACATAACAATGAAGAGAACATGCATCCATGCATGTAAGTGCCCTGATTCAGTCAACAGAGAAAGTGATTGTAGGTTATAAATGGACAATGAGCTTTGAGTGGTTTCAAAACTCACATTTAGAAAAACCACATGTGATTTCTATGACAGTAACACCATATATGAGAGTAAAATTGCAGTATGTAAATCTTACCACTTGTATCTCTGTGTTTGACCCTTTCTAGTAGCCCTAAAGAGACAGCAGCTTCCAGAAGCCTCTCGGTGCCTAAAACAGAGGCGTTGATTTGGCCAGCTACCTCTTCTAATGTCAGACTTTCAGAGCTGTTCAATACATCAAACACCTTCAGTTTGGATGCTGTGAATAGAGTCTGATAAACAATGTAGAACAGTTACCAAACATTTCCTCATTGATAAATCATGCAAACCATGTGTATATTATGTGTATATTTAAAATTGTGTCATTTATTTATTCATGTGAAGGATCTAATGATTCTCAATAGCAACCTGTGTGTGTGTTACTTTAAAAGAGCAACCATACATCTGTGTTGGGTTTTATTGTCTTTGTTTTCATATGGTTTAATTATACTATGTAATCATTTATTCATATTATTATAATTTTTTATTACTTATTTATTTTCTATTGTTGTTTAAATCGTATGATTGTGTGGCTTTTAAGGGATGTTGGTGTTCACGATTAAGAGATAAGAGAATGTCCCCATTTCAAGGTTAACGTCACAGGTTGTGAAGCAGTAGTTTTCCATTGTTTTAGATTTGTACTGCATTAAAAACATACGAAACTGAGATTATTCAATAACCTCTGCTATTTTTATTATTATAAACAACACTTCGTCTCCTGCTTCTGCTCTTCTATGGCTTTCTCAGTCAAACTCTCAGGCTGATAGAAGATTGTTAATAAGAGTTTTGGGGTCCCAGACTTTCTGTTAACAGGTTTTAATGTTGTTGTTTTTTACAGACAAAACATATATCTTTTGACAAGATCTGGCATCCGGGGATTGGATTTGACATTTCTGATGTGGGGATTCCATCCAATCTAACACTTGTGTCAGTCTGTTTACTGCTGAACACAACAGTAGAATGCTTAACCAAAGTTTCACTCTGCCATCAGAAGTCTTGGAATATAGTGCATACGTCAAAAGAAATGTGTTTTTCCTTGATACAAAAGGCCATATTCACTTTAGTATGAACTATTAAAAAAAAACCTTCTCCTTTTGTTTTAAACAAAAAAAATAAGAGTTTTAAGTATAATATGAGGGTGTGTAAATAATTCTATCATTTTTTTTTTTTAGTGAGCCATTACTTTAAATTGAAATAACCTAATCACTATTACCTTTGAAGCTTTGAACCCATCCAGTAAGTTGATAATACTGTGGGGGACGTCCTGTCTGCTGCACTTGGCACACTCTGTCCCCACCGCATTCTGTTCTTGCATCGACATCCTACTGCAGACTTCAGCATTTTCCAATAGCTTAACCTCCAAATTTGCAGCGCCTTCAGACAGGCTGTTAATCAGAGTCCAATCCTCATCTGAATCACCTATGATCTTGTGTGCAGGACTTTCAGGTGGGCTGTTGAAAATCAACCCCAGCTGCTTGCAGAAATGGTTAAGAGGGAAGCCTACCACGTTAAGAAAATCTCCTTGCACATACTCCACTAACATGCCACCCAATGCCTGGATCCCGTAACCACCAGCCTTGTCCCTGTTAAGAACAGTCATAAGAACAGTGTATGTCAGTCTCATGCTCGTCATACATCAAATTTTGTGTGACAGGTGAAATGCCACTCAAATGTACTTATTTACTTAAAAATGTACTTTGCTAAATTTTCACGTGTCATTTTCAGCCGGTCAAAGCAAACACAAGACTGACCAACTCCACCAAGGTTCAAATTCCACAGGTTCAACAAGTTCCATTTCACTAAACATGCTCAAAAAATGTGATCACAAGCTTCAATGCATTCAGTGCAAAATATATTCTCATAAACTCACATGGGCTCTCCACTGTTGATGTATTCCCAGAGCATTTCCTCAGATAACTCTGCAAACTTAACTTTTGTCTCTTCATAAAAATCAACTACTTTGTAGTCTGTGTCTATGCCTGCAAAGAAGAATGAATCATTCTTTAAAATGACAAATACAAGACTTTAGTTTATATTTAAAAAAAAAACATTAAACATTTACATACCAATCTTGTCATGGCAGATCACAATAGCGACACCTGTGAAAACGCTATGCTCCTTACCACTCAACCTGAAACATTAATTTCAATATATTTTAGCTCTTAAAATAATATGCCACAAATTCTCACTGACTCAAGACAAAAAAGAAGTGAAAATGCACCTGGACAGCATACGGTAAGCATCTTGTTTATCCGTAGGTTTCTCCAAGATCAAGCCATCAACTGTCTGAGAACGAAAGGAGACCAATTTAGCACTTTTCAAGGCAGAATATCACATGCAGAATACATAACAACATACAGCTACTTACCACAACAGTGTCTGCTCCGATTACAATATCTGGAGTTTTCAAGTGTTTCTGAACCCAGCACATGTGAAATCATAGAGAATAAAGGGGACATTGTAAATGGACAGAAACAACGTTAGAGAACAGCTGCTTTTTCAAATAGAACTTACAAATGGCATTCGTTGAGCCACCTCCAAAGCCTTTTGTTTAGCGGTCTCCACTGCATATTCATGTGGGTTTTTAAACAAGGATTTGTCCAATGTTTCTTTAAACCAGGAGGGAACAACCTCGAATCGTAAACCCTGCCTCATTAAAGCAGAAGAAAAGATAAAGGACTGATCACTTGAAGTTCCTCAGTAAAGACCAAAAAAAAGAAAAGAAAAAAACTTACAGCATTCGATAAAATCTCCAGCCGTCGTGGAGATGCACTTGCCAGGACAACAAGCTTTCCACTCAGCTTGGATATTACTGGATTTAACAGCATGTTATCCCTCTCCTTTCTGTCACTTCCAGAAGTCTGTCCTGGGAACCAAGAGAAACAGTAAATGCATGTCAAAATCATCAAACTTCCAGCAAGTAGAGTACTTGGACATGGAGTTGACCTACGTGGCTTATAAAACCGCTTCACAATTGTGTTGCATGTGTTGAAACAGCTCAAGTCTATGTTCCATGGGACAGCAACCTTGATAATGATTAAAGGTGAGCTTAACCAGAGTTTGGCAAGATCATCATTTCCTTATCGTTGTTTTTCTGAAATTCAACAGCAAAGATCAGCCTATCCGTTTCTAAGAAAAATTATGCAAGCACAGTGTGGCTGCATTAGAGGAGTGAGTTAGTTAGTCTAACGTTAGATATAACGTTTCAGTGAATTCATGCAAGACTTTGACGTGATGGTGAGCTCTTCATTTATGCTTCATTTGGAAATTAATAAAGTCAGCAGCAGACAATTATACATTTCTAAACCAAGAAAATATTAATTTATCTATATTGTGTTTTTTTAGGCATTTACCTGGAAAGAACAGTTCCACTCAACTCGTAGCGCTTCCCGAAACGCAGTACTCTAACCAAGATCCTGAAGAGGCGGAGTCTACCTCGCACATGCGCACTAACCTACTGTAAGAACGTCACTCTGGGTTACCATAAGGGAGTTTAGAACATGGATAATATTGCTTTTAATTCAGCTGCAGCAGTATCATGCCAAAAGACGCCAATTTGATAATTATATAGATATATTTTTGAAATAAGTTTTGTAATAATCTGTCATTTTTATAAAGTTCATCAACCTAACGGAATGATTACGGAAACGAAGCAATTTGTCATGTTCTGACGTGCAGTCACAGGTGTGCGCCTCATTCAATTCGAATTTACACTCAATTAATTTCAAGAAACTTTTTGGAATGGTAAGATGAGCCTTTACATTTCAATTTCTGTCCGCTTACTATAATATATGTCCGTTTATAATATGTTGGAGAGAGACTGCACACTTTTATTAAGTAGCATACATTGCAGATCAAAGCCAGATTGCTGGTTTATGGACATCTTTCAAACAAAAACTAAATGTGCAACCGATTAAGACATATTTCGATGGACAATGCATTATTGTTCCGTTTTTTTAATTGAAAAAAAAAATCATCATTTTTAAGTATTTTATTTAGAATTCAAATTACACAGTCATTTACCAATGATGATATAATATAGATGCAGACACACGCACGCACACTTTTGTCTGTCTTGATGTCTAATGGAGAAATTAAGCAAATACTTTCTTCACTCTGCCCTATACTTCTCCATATAACTCCATAGTTTGATTTAGGCGTACTATAAATGTACATGAATCTCCTGTAGAATATACTCTCTCTCTCTCTCTCTCTCTCTCTCTCTCTCTCTCTCTCTCTCTCTCTCTCTCTCTCTCTCTCTCTCTCTCTCTCTCTCTCTCTCTCTCTCTCTCACCATAACATCACCTGTTTAAGTGCACTTTGAAGTGGTATTTGCAACCTGCCTTATTTCCTTTTTGTGCATGGCCTTGTGTAATTGCAGTAGCGTTCAGTAGCTGTACAACTGTATAATTCACATCAGACTTTAAATCATCAGGTACTCAATCACATTTCAGCACTGATTCGGAAGCTCTTTGTTGTTGTTTCCCACTGAAGTCTCACACTAATACGTTTTACTTTTTAAGTTAGATTTGTTCCATACACTTTGCACAGTACATTGCTTGACTTGCAATAGTTCTCAGATTCAAAGGAAGTGAAAAAAAATCTTGACCTAGCAGTGACATGTCTGTGGCTCTCACAGCAATTACCCGAATAACTTAAAATAGACATTAGCTGTTTGTAACACCGATTTTGTCGAATAGCACATAATCTTTAATCTTGGAATGACAAGAAAAGCGAAATTATTTGCTTGACATAATAAATGCCCCCAATATGACATATACTTTGTTACAATTAAAATACAAACAAATATTTAAAAAACGTTAACTAAGCAATAGAATGTAATATAATCCAAGCACATTATAAACAGCTTAAGTCAAATAAATATTGAAACACCTTGGCTCAATCATGAAAAAACAAAACAGTAACTACACATTTTACAAAAATAATTCACAAATCATTGATATGTTAAAAATAGATGCCACAATAAGCCTTTGTACTTTTTTCAGTCAGATCTGTAATTACTGAAGTTGATACATAAGTCTAACCACAGCGCAATGTGTAAAGAATATGTTAACTTTTCGGTAAGAGGATCTTGATGTCTGATACCAAATAAAAAACAAAGATACACAATATCACATGCCCTGGATGCATGTGAGCAGCATGCTTTTTCTCAGCTGCTCAATCAGGAAATTAATACAGAAAAAAAGGGAAACACCAAAACAACAAATTGAAAACAAAATATGGGAAGTGGTCCTTCCTATGAATTTGAATTAAATAGAATCTTATAAAGGCTAAATCGCTGCGAGCCGTGGCCTGCTTAGCGCTTGTGCTCTGACACATTAAGTACCAGTGCGAGTTTGAATCATGACATTTTCTGATTCATATGACATTTCCCCTATAATCTTCTCTCCACCAACTTAAAAAGCAGCAGAGACCAAAAGCAATAGTGCAAACAACCAAAAAAGAAAATGTTAAATATTGTCACAGTCTTCATTTGCTTTGTACGTTGAACGTCCAGAGAAAAAGCTTTCTCTGTGAACCTCAATTTGAGTCTCACCAGCGCTGAGAGTCTGCAACCTTAGAATTTGCCTTAGCTTCCGACGAAACTCTTTAGATGCAAAATAATAAATAAATGGATCTATGCAACTATTAATGCAGCTAAGAGACAGTGAGAGTTTGTAGTAGATATAGAGAGATTTTTCAAAGTACAGCCTTGAGATTGAGTGGGCCAAGAGTAATATGTTATTTGGAGCAAAACAAAAGATAAACACAAACAGGACAATGCACGCCAGGCGCACAGCACGGCCTTTCTGTTGACTATTGGTATTTCTGACCAGGACACGGATGATGTTAATGTAGCAATACACTGTTACGATGAACGGACAAAGGAAGAGGATGATGAACAAGCCGAACAGGAATCCCGCCCAGTGAGCGACGCTAGGGAGCATGTCCTTCTTCAATACGTCAAAACATGTGGTAATATTGCGCTCGTGTACATAATATGTCAGGTTTGTTTTTACCAGCGGACTCAGAATGGTAAGGACAAGCAGCCACATGAATATACAGGCAACAATTGCAAATGTTATTTTCTTCTTCATCTCTCTGAAGAGCATGGGTTTCACAATCCCCAGGTAGCGGTCAGCACTAATAGCGGTCATGGATAAAATGGAGCAGTACATGTTGGCAAAGAACACCACAGTCAGCACATTGCACATGCCTGTACCCAAAGTCCAGTTGTAGCCTTGCATTTGGTACACAATCTGAAAGGGGAGCACAGTGCCCAGTATCAGGTCAGTGAGGGTGAGGTTGATCATGAAGATAATGGTGGGGGTTTTCGGAGAGGTGCGCATCAGCAGCAGATACAGAGAGACGCCGTTACCGCTGAGGTTAGCCAGGGTCACGATGAAATAGATGGCTGACACAATGTGACTGGTCAGTTTGTTGTCAAGCAAGGCCAAGGTGGCATTGTCCATTTTGACGACGTCCGTTTGTGGATCATTCATGATTGTTTTTTCCACCTGTTGGAAAAAGGTTGAGACAAACAGATTATACTTACCATAAACTTTATCACTCAAACCACAAATTGTGATAAACATCTGCATTGTTGGTAGGTTCTATTTGTTGTAGTTGTCCTACGCTTTAATAAATTATCGTGATTTTAACGGTAAAAAACTGTAAAAATGCTATGGTGAAAAAACAGTTAATTGGCTAACAGAAAGTTTCCGTACTACAGTGAATAACTGTAATAGAGCTACCCTTACGTATAATGTAATTTTACAGTAAAATACTGTTAAACTGGAAGTGAAAAAGAACAAGTCATTGTGTAATTTACAGTAAAAACCCGTAAATTGACATTACCAAAATTCCCTGTGTGACACTTCACATTTTTGTTTCATGCATGTTACCATGATGGTGTTTAGCGTTTGTGTGAATGACACTCTGTGCGAATTCTGTATATTAGTATTGTCCTCCTTGAAGCTGCTTGTGATGAGTTTTGAGTCATCATGGTTGTCAGTATATATCAAAGGTACATAACAGATATTAGTATTTCAATAGGTTGGCAATTTAACATTATATCAGTTAATGAAATATGTTTGTTTTTTTACAGTAAATTTAACTTAAATCTGTAAAACCTAAAATGTTGCTACCATACTTTTTTACGATAAATTTCTGGCAACAACAGCTGACAGTTTTTTACTGTAAATTTAATAAAAGTATGAGTGCTTGGTTTAAGATTTTTTTATACATTATAATGCATAATAATTTACATATAGGTTTTACATAAAATTGTATCGTTTATATGTAAATAATATCATAATTTATGCATTAGTATACAAAATAACTAACATTAGTGATATTAATTAATAAAATATATATTTATTATATAAATTGTTTCTTAATTTATAATTTAATTTATAAATATGATTCAAATAAATATCGCTTTTATTTTAAAGTATACCTTACCTAAGACATTGTAATGTGTGGCTGTGCTGAAAACACATCTCCGTTTTTATACCTGCAGCCACATACATACATCAAATGAGATGTAAAAGCGATGCTTCATGACACCCTCGCATACATTTGAGTGCAATTCTGTGAACAGGAAATGTGAGGCCATGTGAAAGGATTTCCAAACGTGCTACTTCAGCAGGTATGCACATATAACCAAAAAATCACTGCCTATTCTAAGTCTCAGAGCTGCTTCACTAACGTAAACTGAAATGATTCACACGGTCAGTCTCGAGCAAGGGACTTTTCTTGTGTTTCTTCAAAGGAAGTGAAAAAGTATTTTAATGCCGCAGCATGCGCCAGCATCAGATTTGTTTTAGTCATTACAGATTTAGTCTGGTTGTCTTGCACAGATTGAAATTGTAGAGGTGGGCTATAGTTTCAAATGCTTGACGTTTTCTGAAAATGGTCGTTGATTTCATAAGCCTTTTATTCAGGTCATGATGCCAACTAATGGTGCGCCACCTTTCTGCGTATTATTAAAGTTAGTGTCTAAAATGTGTCACCAGGTCTGTTTTCAAAATCAACCTCTAAATCATTTATTATCTGCTCTATATTTTTATTTCATGCAACCTAAATAAGCAGACAAACAGAAATAATGAATTCATTCTTGTGTGGTTTAAACCATGCATGTCTTTCTTTCTTCTGCATAACAAAGAAAGATATAAAGACTTGGGGTCCAAACAACACTGGATCCTGTTGACATTCAATGTATGACCGAAAAAGCACTGATACATTTTTCTTTTGTGTTTCACAGAACGTGAGTACGTCATACAGGTTTGGAACAACATGATGGTGAGTAAATAATGACAGATTTTATATTCTTACTCCTTTTACTGAACCATTGTTCATTTCCTAGAAAGAGTTGTTTTCAATGGCCTGTTGATTTTCCTGCTAAATATCAGCTACGCACTGTTCTTGAATGCCATCATTCACAAAGTATTTTATATCGGCGTTTCTGGCATTAAGCAATAAGCTACTTTTAAGCAATAGGTTTGCACAAGGGCTCTTGCAGCACAATAGGTAGAGAATACACGAACAACGCTAAAATTTGATTCACAGGGCATGTGTAAACTGATGTATACGGTACCTGAATGTAGTGCATGTACATTAGAACTACAAAAACCTGTAACAGTATGGGTAATATGGGTCAAAATGTATAACCTAACAAGCGTTTCATGTTTTAACCATGCCTATGTGAAGATTTTCAGAGTAGGTGAAGCCATGTCTAGTTGTCACACCCTTTACTTCAGTTCAAAATAGTTCTCATGGTAGGTTTATTTTTTTAAAGCAAATTAAGTTTTGGCTACAAAAAAAGCATGAACATTTCCACAGTAGCCACAAAAAAAATCCTGAACTTTTCCAGTTATTGCCCAGAAAAGTGTTATTGCCAAAGTTTATTAAAAAACATATTGCCACAATAATGGGACTTGCCATAATATTTAATGAGGTCAGTTATCTCAGTGTAACCTGCCATTAACCATCTTTATAAGCTTGTCAGCTAAATTTAACTAATTTAATCTAACCCAACAAATTCATAAAACAGCAAAAATGTAAAAAAGTACCACAGAAATGTCCAGGAACCTAACCAAATTTTCCATTTTTTACACCGTTAAAAATACATTGCTGGCTCAGAGTAAAACGTTCTTGTTTTCACAGTATTTCTCATCACCCGTGAAGTGTTACACCATCATGACTCATCTACAAGTCTAAACTACAGAAGGCTTTCTGTGTGAACTGTTGATAGTATGTGATCAGTGAAATTATACATGGATAAATGTTATCAGTGCTACTATATTTTCAGTGTTACATTTGTTGTTATTTGTATCAACAGGAGATTTATTTGCAACTCAAAACTTTCAAAATACCTGTCAAATCTGGAGGGATTACAGATAGAGATTGCATGAGATCATCCGTCTAGCGAACTATCACACACTTCGACCTCAACAAGAGCAGCAAAACATTCAGGTAACAATGAATCTGTTCTAACAAACAGCAAAGCACATGCACAGAATGTAAGATTTTACTTAAATCAAAATAGGTAATGGTCCTTTAAGAAAAGGCAGGTAAAATCCCTGGGATTACTAGAGCGACTCAAAGTATAACAGCACGTTTAGGAAATACATCATTTTCTAATCAATATCAGGTTTGTGTACATACCTTAAAAAGCATGTGCGACTTCCCTCGTGTGTTGATGGCAGTTAATCTTCGGGCATGGCTGTTAGACTCAGGAAACTTCTTGATGAGAGGAAGTACGCCGCCTGACTACTCATTCCGATCAAAATAGTAAGCTTAGAGTTACACATATGTGAAATTTAACAACATATTACATTGATCATTTATAACATTTATAAGAATATTACATACATATTTCATCATCAACGTTATAACATTTATTAATTTACCAGTTCAGTGACATTCCGTTTCACATACAAAACTGAGTTTACAGCATCCACAGGGTGAGTTCCTCTAATGTCATGCTGGTTTTACACAGTTTCTCCTTCTCTTTAATGATGCGTGTCTTTGGATGTTTTTATTGGTTTGGATTTTTAAATGACTGCGAAGCTGAAATTGATGTGGGAGGATGTGGTGAAAGGCAATATACGCCACATAAACCAGTAAACTAAAGGCACACCTTTCCTCACGCCAACCTAAAGTAGTTTTAAGGGATCCCACCCAAAACAAAGTCAAATGAACATTTCACTTTTAGAATATGCCTTTATTAGTGAACTTATAGATGCATTAATATAAACCTTAGTGTTTCATTGACTGGTCTGTAAAATCTGGTGTGGATATATAGTCCTAAGTAAAAGAAAGAATTTATTCATTGATTTTTTTTTTAAAGGAAACTACAATGTAGAAGCTTGTTAAGGGGGTTTTATCAGCGTCATACCTATGAACTTGTTTCCTGTTTGCTTTGTGAGCTGTGCTTTTATGTTGGTTATTCATGCACTTTAGACTAGAAAACACACACACACATAAAATAAATGTGTTGTCTTGGAGAACTTGATTAGAGATAACTGCCATTAGTGACTTCATGCGTCTGTACAGGGTGATTTATCACATCTTCCATCGACACTCCTTCACACTTCACAGAGTTCGAGAAAAGCAGGGGCAATAGGTACGAACAAAACAGATTAAAAGTAAAATTAGAGGTAAATAGTCATGCCACGAAAGATACAGGAAAGTCATTATGACTCGCTTTCTCAGCCTGAAAGTGTGGGAACTAAAGATGTAGTATGAGAAGCATGCAAATAATATTAATTTCTGTCTTGTCTGTGCAAACTGATTCTGGTTTAGAGTTGACTCAGAAAGAGTAAACTTAAGCTGCTGAGCTGTTTTGCAAGTGAAAGTAATAAATCTTATAAAGAAATCCAGAGCTTTTGAGAATAGTTCATCCTTTAATATTATTTTAGCTGCAATTTAAGTGCAAAAGAGAAACTCGAATTATGGTACAATGGCACTCTAAAACTATTTTATTAATAGGAGATAAAGATGTAAACGTTTCGGCTTTTTGACTTAGTCACAAAGGCAAAGAGCCGAAACGGTTGTACTTCTTTATCTCCTGTAAATAAAATAGTTTTTGAGTGCAGACCTTTTTCATATTTTTGTACTGACAGGTCTAAGCACCTAATTAGCTGGGAAAGCTTGATTGGAGCTATTATTTTAAGAAGTATGCCCATATTTAACAACATAAAATTATTGATACAGAATTGTACTTTTATTTAATTTAAAATATGTTTGTTAATTTAACTGGTTTCATTTTTTTTAAAGCTATACATTGTTAATCAAACTTATTTAAAGTGTAAAAGTCTAAATTAATTTACAAAAAAAAATTAATACAGCGCTTCTAATATTTTTTTAATGTCATAAATAAAATACACAAAAATGCCAATATTACTTTATATAATCATATATCTTTATTGTACACAAATGGTCAATCCATCAAATACAATTTCACATTTTTAAAGTATTCTACAGACTTCACTTTTTCGTTGGACTCTAACTGAACAATAATTCTAAAAACCTGTATTTTTGTATTTAATAACGGAGGGGATCTTTAAGTGCAAATCAAAGGTAAGGCAAGTGACCCCATGTAGCCTCCCACCGCTGAATGACTGCAGTTTCTCAAAAACATGCACACTGGTTAGAAATATCACAAAACAACATCTTATTTGACCTAACAGAAATCATTTTGTTCTTCTTGGCCCGCAGGTGAAACGATAGTATAGGATACAGTAAATTTGCTGTATCCTGTAGCGAGTTGCATTTGTAAATGCAGAAAAGCCACAATGTCTATGTCTATACATCAGGGACAATAGAGGCATCATTCAAAGGCATTACAGTGTGAAAATGTGAAATTAAGAGTTACATGCTTAAATGTTTCTTTAATACAATGTAGCATTTTTATATTATCAAAGAAAAAATATGTCTCTGTTCCCCATCCCACATTACATTTATTTAAAATACAGATTTCACAACACATACTGATTTTCTTTACAGTAAAATCTCTTTTTTCTTCTCTCTCTCTCTCTCGCTCTCTCTCTCTATATATATATATATATATATTCTCTTGTTTAATGGAATCAATTTCTTGCACTACAAAAGGCATACAAATCTGATCTCTGTAAATAATGAGGTATTTGTCTCAATGAAGTGGTGTGAATCCTTGATAAGCGTACAGCGTATCATTTTGCATCTATGAGACTGGTGACTTTGTGTATAAAATATTAAATGGTGATTTCAATGCACTATACTCACAGATGACTCAGACGACAGAAAAACAAGGTTGAAGTTGAGTGTTCATGACTTCTTCCTGTCGTGGTCTTTTTTTCACTCGTCAGCACTCTTTTCTGAGCCTGTACCAATGACCGTCTTGTAGCAATGCTCTCCTCCGTGCTCGGGAGAGATTGGCGGGAAGTCAAAGGCCTTGTTCCCAGAGCCCATGCGTTTGCGATTTCTAGCACCAGGTTGGTACAGCTGCATTGCTGGTCGGTCCTGTGCCGTGAAATGAGTAAGACAAAAGAGACAAAAGCAATACACTCATATTTCATACCACAAACACAGACACCACAGCTTTTTCATGGCAGGTTATTTAAGAAAGTGCTATTCATGCATACAGTATAATCAATTTCCTTCCCCGTCATAATAATCACATTTCAGCAAGACAGAAAACCAGCTATTGACAGCCCCTCAAAATCCATTAAGTAAAAACATTACACTGATTTGTATCTGTTATGCTCTTGTTTGTGTTATACAGTTTCTGTTTATGGTGGTGGTGGTGACGGGGGTGACACATAATGGCTAAAGCTCAGGGCTAGTAACCAGACTACCGTTGCTATCATCACTTCTGGAAGTAAGTGTACGGTAAGTCACTTTAGATAAAAGCATCTTCTAAATGACTACTACTAAACATATAAACAGAATCCAGCGTGTAAGCATTTCAGTGTACTTACAATGTGCAAGATCTTAAGTATTCTTCTATATACATGTAGGATCTGTTCCAAAACCAAGCGAAATGCATAGGGAGCTGCCTTTAAAGACAACTGTCATAGAACCTCTTACTTTACAAAATCGTAACACTTTACATATCAGCAACTCAATGTAAAATGCAAAGAAGACTCGATTTTCAATTAATTTTAATAGAGTTTGGCAATAACATACTCTAGCATAAAAGCACACAAAGTAGAACAGTAACTTTTTTGCCAGATTTAAACATTTATAATACTCTCATGAATATTTATAATTGAAATGTCTCTCACCTCACCTTATTCTCTTTAAAATAGATCAGAATCTTAAATATTTTCTATTCACTTTATGATGCAGTGGTTCTTTGTTTTAAATGTTCAAAATCCTTAAAATGTTAAGTTTATTTCCTGGTTTAAATTAGATGTTGAATCTAATTCACAGATTTTTTTTCCAGGCTAATTAACATTTCTCTCACATTGGGTGGCATCTTGAATGGATTTTTTCCCTCCATGAAACAGAACAGAAATGTTTTTTCAATGATTCCTAATCCTTTATTTCAAGGTTTAAATAATGTTTAATCTAATTTATTTGTTTTTAAACATATTCATAATATATAATTGACATTTCCCGTCTGCCATTAAACTATATTTATAATTAATATTTCTCTCACCTTGGGTGCCATCTTGAATGGATTTTTTCCTCACAAAAACAGAGCAGAAATATTTTAAATAAATATTTTTTAAGATTTTAAATAATATATTTTTTTTTTTGAAATCTTTCAAATAGTTTATTTCCAGGTTTAAATTAGATGTTGAATCTAATTTATATGTTTTTAACTATATTAATAATAATCTATGACATTTCTTAAGGATTTTTCCCCCCCTGAGGTTGTTGCAATGCATCATGGGATTGCTTTTTGCAAAAGAGATAAATAAATGAAAGATAAATGTGATGCTCATATAAAATTTGGCCAAAATAAGGACTAATAAAACTTTTTGGACCACTTATACATGATGCGATGCCTTAAAATACTGCCTAAGTAAGTAACTTTATGTTTTGGAACAGAGCCGTAGGTTTCAGTTGTATAAGCTTCTTCTATTGGGAACCGCTCCCCATCTGTACCATTACAGCATAACCAACATTCTGCTGTCAATTACGCAAGTACGCCTGGCACTGTAAGGTGCGGGGCCTCTCAGTATACAGATTGTGAAGCATCCCCTCCCGTGGGTAGAAAAGGCTAAAAAACTAGCTGTACCTTTGCTGGCAGAGCCCCTCCTATCTGGTCTGGCCCCTCAGACTGGGAAGTCCTTTTCTCCTGATGCGCTAACACAGACTGAGAGACACGTTGTCTTCCGTCAATAATATTGCCAACAGCCAAATTACAGCTAACTACCTCAAGACATCAGTGAAGGCTGCATTGAAAGCCCCCGGAGGGAGGCAGATTCGTATTGTATTTCCCACAGACATAATGATGTATAAATCAAGTACAGATGTGTAAATATTGAATGCATTAGTGGATTCATCTGCTACACAGACCGGACAAACTGACTGATGGCAATAAATGTACATAATACCAGAACGAGAGTTGCAAATGGCATGTGGTTGAGATATTGCTACTCTGTTAGCTTTTATTTACCTTATTGCGAATCCGTTCTTTCCTGCTACCCATGTCCTCTCGGTCCTCTTTGCCCAGTTTGTCTCCGGTCTCTGGGCAGTAGGAATATGCATGATGTTGGTCTTTCTTGGCCCTGTCCTGGCAGTAGCCTTTGCCCCATTTAGTCTCCTCCTTGCGTCGCATGAACTTGTCAAACTCGTAGTGATGCCTCTGACGTTTACGTTCCTCATCTCTGCCGCGATGCTCTTTGTCCCTCTGCCGGCGGCCATGACCTTCCCGCTGCTCCTTGTCACTCTCGATTTGACTCCTACTATGGAAAGCCAACTTAGTGAAATCAACTAACTGAATATGACTTTATGAATAAATGTATATACAATGGGGTCCAAAAGAAGGTTCTAAAGAAAAATCTACTGAATCTGATGATCTTGTTCTCCAGTATGATTTGAGAATAGAATTCTGCAGGTATGACTTCACTTTGTAGGCCAAAACTTGGAAGGGATTTAGCATTTTAGCAAGTCCGATTCCCTCGTCCCAAAGTCAATGTTTTTTTTTTAATGGGGTTTTGGTTAAATGGCTGAAATAAGGTCTGTGGTAAACACAAACTCAAGACACTTTCACGCTTTAGTCTATGACATAAAATACATCAGTATTACCCCATTTGTTAATTTTTCAAGCTGTTACGTGTCTTGAAAAGTGGCTAAATGGGACTACAGAGGCTGTCGGGGAGATTAAACGCTATCACGCCGAACAGTTAAGCTCAGTCCGCTTTTACAGCCTCATTATGCTTATAACTGTGCTCTTATAAACTATTCTAACTCAAACGTTCTGGGAAAATGATTTGAGATAAAAACTAAAAGAGTTGTCGGAAGCTTAGTGATAGTAATGCTGAAGTCGATTGACTGTGGTGTGTTCTTTTATAGCCTACCTTTAGCTTTTTAATTCTGGCGAAGTTATGTTCATCTTTGATAATTATCTTGATGGACAAACTACCTGTAAGTATCATAAACTTTTGTCAATCACAGAGCTTGTTTTTTGCAGTAATCCAAAAGCCTAGGGGAAAATCCTATTGGGATTTTCTCGAGGAAACCAGTGCGATGCTAACTGCCGGATGGCCTACAGAGTGAGGTCATACCACTCTATTTTCTAAAGAGCATCTTGTGCCTCAATGGAAGAAAGAACATCTACCAAACCATTAAAATGATCATTGATGTTTGATTAGTGACCTAGAAATAGAGCAGAATCACATTTTTGCGATGAAACAAAAGTTATGAGAAGATTATGACATTATGACATTTTAATAATAAGATCATTAAGATGCATTTAGAAAATAGATAGACATTTTAAACGTTTTGTGTACATCCAAATTTGAATGACAGTTGATTTTTTTTTAACCCCACTGTATCTTTTGAAGGTAAGCAAGGGCAACTTTTAGGTAGCTCTTACTTATCCTTCGAATCCTTTGACTTAGCATGTCCTGCCGGCTTTTCCCATCTGTTCTTTTCCATTTCTCCGCTGTCTCCTTTGTCTTTCAGTCTGTCTGAGTCCACATCATCGTCTCGGTCACACTTCTTCAAAAGCTAAAGCATTCAAGATGCAGATCTTATAGGAAAACTGTTTTATAGTACAGTACTGATAACCGCAGATTAAAAGTAACCAGCTTCAGGAAATGAAAGAGTTTAAATCATACTTTGATCTTAATCTCTTTTTCAGAGAGTTTCTTCTGCTTTTCGGTCTCCTTCCGCTTTCGTCTCTCCTCCTCTCTGCGTTTCCTCTTCTCCTCCTCCCTTTGTCGCTTCTTTTCCAATTCTCTCCTTCGCCTCTCCTCTCTTTTTTCCTCTCTTATTCTCTAGAATTTAAAAGGATCGTGTATATACAATACAGAACCGCAGTGTGAAACATGCAGGCAGATGGAGCTCTCTGAGACCTTACCTGTTTCTCTAATTTCTTATTTTTGATGTATTCCAACAAGGGTGTCGTCCTTTTGGCTACAAATAAAGTCACACAGAGAGAAAATACAGCTTAATTTATAGTCCTAAAACCTGGAAGAGAATTAGCATTTTGGACCCATGGGTTCCCTCTGAAATTTCTGAATAGAGGTTTTCTGTTAATGAGCAATATAACATAGAGTATAAGGTTGTACTTAAAAGTATCCAGCAGGAATTAGGTTGATCATGATTGAACAGCTCTATACTAGAATAGCATTTCTCAACATCAAAAAGACCAGCTTTGTAATACTTGTCCTGGAGATACATTTATCATTCTACACAACTGATAACAGCACTAAGCGATTTCCAAAACCATACCTATAAGTTCTCGGGTTTTAGCTTCAATCTCTCCCAGAAGTGTTTCTGGGTTGGCCATGGATTTCTCTTCATCACAAGAGTAGTTTTCCAGAAATCGCCTGTACTCTGGGTCTTAAAGAAAAAAAGAGTGTTTAAAAAATGTATTAACTTTTCACCATATATACTTTACTTACCATATATACTTTACACATGAAAGTCACTTTTCATGAATAGTTCAGATGTATAAATATTATAAATAAATTTTATAAATTAAGAATTGTAAATACCCTCTTCAATAGTTCCTGCTTTAGCATCTTTCTTCTTTAACTTTTTCTTGGAAACCTTCTGAAATGGGGCAAATTCTACAACAGCTGGATACTCTTGGCCTTAATGAAAAAAAAATATATATATTATAGACCTGTTATGCATTATAATAAACTAAATATAACTATTTATATTACCACTGCTATGCTTTTTGTAAAAAGTAAATCTATTATAGTTATAATTGGGATGAACTAGATTGAGGAGGATAATAGTACAAAGAGTATAATGAATCACCTTTATTGTCAATAAATACATAGCCATCAAAACGATCTCTGAAAATAATGATATCCTCTGGGTTTTTGAAGTTGATGTATGCTCTTGAGAAGAGATGTGGATATAAGCTGCGGAGAAATAATACATAAAACATGCACATGTATAAGGGCGACAGTGATCATGATCACAGTATATTTATTTACACAAACTGAAAATACCTCTGATCAGCTGGGAAGAACTCAAAATAGTCAAAAGATGGAAGAGGACTCAGATGCTCCTCGAGCTGGTCTTTTGATAGACTGGGTGGCAATCGACGTATGACAACCTATATAAAAGAAGTATGAATAAAGAAAAACTGTACAAAAAAATTATCATTAACCTCAAAGCCAAGATCATAAGACACAATTACAAAATATAAAAGTCGCAAATATTAGAAATACAATTTTAAGATTTTTTTTTTTTTTAAACGAACGTGTTTAAAACATTGCGATAAAAATGAGGGGCACTTGAACATTTCTAATTTCTTTACAATTTTTCACAAATTGTTTGTCTAATTTTATATATGTAGTAGCTTTTTTCTCAGCTTGAGGTTCCCGATATTCAGATGCCCCAGGGCTCTATAGCCACATTTGCACAGTCAAAACCCCTGTACATAAATCATGACTGCTATTATGTGTTTTTGTGTCCTTTTTAAGAAATTAAGAATACCATTCCCCATTAATTGCAACTGGATGGAAAAGTAAGAAAAGCACATTGTTTAAATTCTTCAAATGTGTTCCACATAATAAAGTCATACATGAGGGTGAGTAAATAATGAATAAATAATGACAGAATTATCTATTTACACACATAAGATATACATAGGCTTTATTAAAAATTTACATTTTAAATGTATCTATTGCACAATTTATTTTTCCCCCCTTAAATTATATATGCATATAGGCTAGGCCTATTCGATGCCAATGCAGTTAAATCTATTAAAAGGGTAGTTGTTTAAGCCTACGAATTCATATGTTCGACGTGATTGATGCCACCAGGATATTCGTTTCGACTGGCTGTCCTGTTTTCGCTGTCTATGGTGCTGAATCCCGTTCCCACCATCATCATCACACTCTCCCAACCTACCAAACAACTGCGCCATTTACCTTGGTGAATATCTCCTTTTTCTCCTCCTTGTGCTTCGGGTTCACCGCGACGTTGTCCTGCTCCCTTTGACACTCCCTGAACTGTATCTCGACGCTGCCTCTCTCCCTGCTTCCTGTCCTCTGCTCCTTTTCAGACCTCATATCTCCATTTCGCCCTCTTCGCTGTCCGAAATCCGCCAACTCGCGGGAGGTCATCACCAAATACCGCGAGGCTTGCACGTTGGCGTTTATTCTCTTGTCATTTTTATTAGAAGAATAGGGTTGATGTATTTTGTTTATACAATAAATTGATACAAACAGAACTATGAAGCCGTGTTACGTTATTTTTTATGAATGAAAGATAGATAGAATATGGTTATATGTGCAGTAGCCTATATATTTGGTTAATATTTTCATTTTTTTAAAAATATTGACGAGAAATACAAATAAATATATTAACCAAGTTTCCCCTCTGTTTTCTGTACAATAAAATAAAAACTTAATTTCAGCGGGTGGAGGGGCATAAAAACAACGACCATGTCTGTCATTGTTTACTGCCGGTTGCCGCGCTGTCGTCCTCAGAGTCGCTGTCAGTGCAGCTCGCCTGAATGCATGGTCGAACCGGACCGAACGGGCTGCCGGTGCTGACAGTGCTCCATATGTCGGGGCTGCTGGGCTGACTCACGGAGCGTCCGTAACAGTCAGGACTGGGAACTGCAAGAAACACAATATGTCTGCAAACGTATCCATCCATGTTTCTGTTTGCAATAGCATGTCTACATGTGTATCCATTTATTTATCTGCGAAAACACAATCCATCCATAGCCTATGTCTACAATTCATCCATCTGCCAATGTACTATTCACCCATTTATTTATCTAAACAAACATGTCTATCCATCGGTCAACCTACGTATCTATTAACAGATTCATTTATCTGCAAATGTATCCATTTGTCTACAAAAAATATGTATCCATTAAGCTAAAGTATCCACAATGTATTAATTTAATACATTGATAGACTGTCCATCTATCTACCAACAAATGTATTCATATGTGCAAAAGTATCAATGATGGATTTGCACTGTCATATGTTCATCATCCATTTATTTATCTGCAAATGTATCTAACATCTGTCTGCAAAAGTTTCCTGTTATGCAATAAATATGCAAAAGTATTCATTGCATCTACAAAACTAACCGTCTAACTTTCTGCAAAAGCACCATCTATCCATTTATCTAAACAAATGTGTCTATCCATCTGACTGCAAAAGTATCAATCTACCCATCTATGTAAAAGTGTCTATATTTTATCCACCTATTTGCAAAAGCATCCATCAGCAAATGTTAACTTCATACACAAATATCCATTAATCTGCAAAAGTATCTATTACCAATCTCTATATCTACAAAAGTAATCAAACCCACTTTATATTACATGTCTTTAACTATGTAACATTGAAATGAATCATTTGACAGTGCACTTAAGGTGAAGTCATACTAGCGAAATTCTGCATACAAAAAAGAACCATACCATGAAACCTATCCCTAACCTTATCACACCTCAATAGCTGCAAAAGTGTTCTGATATACAACTCTCTATATTATTTCCTCTGTGTATCACTATCCACATATTTTAGTATGGAATAACTAATTTCTTACCACTCAGAAAAGTTTGCTTCCCACTGGCTGTCTCAAGGCAGAGCTGAGGCGAAGGCCTCTCTGGCGTAGAAATGGAGCTCTTTAAACTGGGCACAAGCGTAGAACAGGTGTCCATATCTCGACTCACGCGCACATGAGAGTAGGTGACGTTGGATTTGGATGGTGTGCAACCCATGGCTAATTCTGCTGCTCACAAGCCAGCTTCCATCTGAGGAGCATCCAGAGTGGCACAGCCTGCACATTTCAGGGACAGCAAACAAAGACACTTCTGCTCTACTTCAGGGGCCGACTTGAAAAGACCCCATGACGTTCCTGGATGCACAAATAGGGAGGCGGTGCCTGATGTTCCCTTGAAGAGGGGCTTTGAGTACAGTGAAATAAATGAATAAATAAATCAGTAACACTAAAACTTTGAAGGTCCCACTTTGTATTAACTACTATGTACTGACATTTAAAATAATCATTTGAAACAATGCACATATTGTGTACATAAGAAATGTCTTATATTTACTTATATATAAAAAAAACATGTACCTACATGTAATAATCCATTACACTGTTGACCCTTCCTTTACCCTTTGACCCATCCTTAAACCTAACCATACCGCCAAACCTGTTCCTATCCTTATTTATCCCACTTCAATAGCAGCAAATGTGTTTTGCAATACAACATGAACACAATAAAAACATTGTACCTAACTTCTTTATATATATATATATATATATATATATATATATATATATATATATATATATATATATATATATATATATACACAAGCACATAGTTAAATACTTCTAATATAAAGTGTGTGACCACTTTAGGTCGTAACATCAATATATATTGTATTTACTATCATATTGTTATATTATTAGCACTTTATTTTACAGTCCTGTTCTCAATGTACATACTATGTACTTACAATAACTGGGTAATTACACTGTAAGAACACTTACGTGCACATTCTCTAAGACAACTTGCAACCCTAATTTCCATTAACGTAGAAAAGCAACATCATCATTAAAAAAAAATCTCTGCAGATAACATGCACAGATTTCCTTGCCTTTTGAAACTTCACATACATATTTGAGGTAACCGATAAAAACAACAAAGTTGTTGCAAGTCATTTCCTTTGGCTGACTAATTTCAGGGTTTTAAACTGAATGCAACAGTCTGCAGATGCTAACATCTGATTGGCAGTGTAATCCACAAAACATTTTAATAGAGCACCAATGAGAATACACAAATCAATGTAAAAATATGGATGCAGGGTTTATTGATTGAATCATTAGAACCCATTTGCATTCACTCCTTTACATTTATTCATAGTAAAAAAAAAACAATCCACAGGGGTCCAACACAGAGGACACGGCAGGGATGGCGGAGGGAGGAAGGTTGTGTCATGTCCTCTTCAGAGTCACATTCTAAATCACCTCATGCTCAAAGTTCCTCTTTGACCCATTTACAGGTCTCAATCATGTGCTGGTGTCAGACATGGACGTCTCCAGCATCATGTCGCTCTCATGCATGTCGCACTCTAAGAGGAAGCGCTGGAAAGCGTCGGTTTGTTTTTCAGCGTTAAAAGTGGGAGTTTCCAGGCACACGTTCACCTCTTCTACGGGTTGTGCTCGGCTCTCATTGCCGTCGGTAGAAGTGTTGAGCATCTTCATCAGTGCAGGCGTGCTGAGCGTCTTTCTCACTTTGTCTTTAATGTCAGTTCCTGCAAAACAAGATAACTTACTAGCTGCAAGGGCACTATGAGTCTGCAAATGTACAAAGCAAATGGATGGTCTTCTTACCAATGTAAGCATCTGAATCGCTGATATACATCTCAATGCAGTGACCCAGCATGGTTACGGAAAATGTGTCATCCCTTTTAAGACCAAGTGCCTAAAGAAGGAGTTTATACGTTTAGAGTGCAGGAAACTTATAATTGGTTGAAAAACTGATCAACAACACAGAATAATGTTATTGTTATATATTCTCACAGTGTGAAAGTAGTCAATGGCGCTCTCAAAATCTCCCATGAGGCTGTGCACGTAACCGATGGCCGAGTAAGTAGAAGCATTCTGTGGGATGAGGACCAAAGCTTGCCTGTGGTATTCGAGAGCCTGATCGTATTTCCTACACGAACAAGATGAAAGCAATCACTGACCTGATTTTTGTCTACGGCAACAAAAAAACTAGACATGCTCACTAACAAAGGCAGTGAAAGTTACTCTCAACCACTGTAATCAAAAAGTTTTGAAGCATTATTATTGAAGGTTCTTTAAGTATTTAGTATGAGATGCTGGGACTAATTTGCTATTCTGTACAATAAAACTCTAGCAACTTAATAGATGATTGGTAAAGAAAACCAGTTTTGCATTTCCTTAATGAAAATACCTGATGAAGAACGTTGTTAAAGTTGGATGTGTGCTTAGGTTTCAGGTTTTATTTCTGAAATGCTCAGTTCTGCTCGATATATGTCTCATTTTCAGATGTGCCGATAAATGATTAAATACTTGGGAGAAAAAACAAAACCAATTCAGTATTCAAATATTGCAATGGTGTTGTTACGCTGTAGATTTGGGATTTTAAACATTCTACCTATAAAATTGGAAAATATTACAACTTAAATCTTTCCATCTTACAGGGTTATTCAGAGACTGACATTAAGGTTGAACCTCTGTAGTCACATGGACTAATAACATTGCAGTCTATGGGGAACAGAAAGCTCCCGGATTTCATCAAAAATATCTTCATTTGTGTTCAGAAGATGAACAAAGTTCTCATGGGTTTGGAATGACATGAGGGGGAGTAATTCATGACAATTTTCATTTATTTGGTGAACTAACCCTTTAAGGTTCTTATTTTAATAATACATTTGGTCAAAGTTTAGATTAGGCTCCAATTCTCACTATTAACTATGACTTTTATCTTAAACTCCTAATTACAGCTTATTAATAGTTAGTAAGGTATTTGTTAAGTTTAGATATTGGGTAGGAATAAGGGATGTGGAATAAGATCATGCATACGAAGGCATTAATATGTGCTTTACTTTTAATATGTACTATTAATAAACAGCCAATATACTAGTAATATGCAACTAGTTAATGGTGAGAATTGGAAAATAGGTTCAAGTGTTACCAAATATTTACAAAAAAAATTAAGCTAAAAAAATGCTTTGAATGCAGTCTGTATGTTGAGCCGAATTCATTGCAGAAGTTTGTAGTTAGGGTTAAGACAATTCATTATATTAATAGTCCAAATAAAGAAACAAAAAATAATTAAGCAGCCATTTAGAAATAAAGAACCATGAGTGGAATGATCTTCAAGTGTGAATTGCGAGTCCTGCTTTGATATCCAGTGGGTGGACATGCATAATTCAAACACTAGAGTGACAGAACAAAACAAGCACCCTATTAAAGTAGAAAAAACAAGATACACAAGAGAGGAGGGAAGCAATGTGACCATGCCTCCCAATTTATGCCCTTCATTTAAATACCACTCGATACAATTTTAGAAACAGGCACTTTTTAGTCATAATTCCAGGTAGTGTATCACTACAGCCCAGATCCCGCCTATTTTAACTGGGATATAATGAGCTACTAAAGCTGCAATAATTAGCTAAATGCATTGTAGTTTATATACACTACCGTTACTATTTTTAAAATATTTTTGAAAGAAGTCTTTTACACTCACCAAGGCTGCATTTATTTGATCAAGTAAATAAAATGAAAATATATTTATATATATATATTAAAAAAATTAAAATTACTGGTTTCTATTGCAATACATTTTAAAATGTAATTTATTCCTGTGATGGCAAAGCTGCATGATTCTTCAGAAATAATTCTAATATGTTGATTTTGGTGCTTGAGAAACATTTATTATTATTATCATTGTTAAATATTTTTGTGTAAACCATTATACTTTTTTCAGGATTCTTTGATGAATATGAAGTAAAAACAACAAAACCATTTATTTGAAATCAAAATCTTTTGATTATAAATGTCTTTACTGTCACTTCAACTGAATGTGTCCTTGTTGAATAAAATAATTTCTTTCACAAAAACAAAAAAAATTCTTACTGACCGGAAAAAACCCAACTAAGACTAAAATGTAAATATGCTGTAAAATCAGATTTCTTTCAACTTACTTCAATTTCCGACACACGTGACCCAAATTGTTTAAGAGTGGCTCCCATTTGTCAACTGTCACCTAGAGAAAAATAATCATTAAGATTTACATGGGTATATTTCCTATCATGTACCAACAGACAAGATGTCAATGAATACACAAATCTTTGTATATAGAATTTTTTTTGACATTTGGTATTTTCACTGCTTCATGAGTTGACCAATACACCCAGAAGTTGTCAAACGATTTGTTATCTATCCCCACAGGGGTAGAAAATTGTCTTTAGACAAAGGCTCGACAAACAATACAAGAAATAACCACACACACACACACACACCTTATGATCCTGTTTAAAATATGAATGGCAGCTGGAATAAAAGTCTTCTTATACTTAGCCTTTTTTTTTTTAACCAAAGGTACTTTATACCATCTCCCAGATGGAAGTACCTGAAATTAACTATATAGAGGATGGGAAGAATCTGACACAAAATAACAGGCTTTCCTTTTTACTGCCACAGTGTAGAGATCAGACAGAGGTACTTGTTTCAATTTTACCAGCCATATTTATAATCCTTAAGAGTCTGTTTTTGTACTGAACAAAAACGGAACAAGCTGCACTTCACTCACACCTATGCCATCTATTCAGATTAAAAAATAAATAAAAAAAAACATAGTGGAAATACAACTAGATAATATAAGCAAGAGGCTGGTTACTTCATTTCCAATGGCTTTGATCTTGTCCATAGCATCTAGAAACAACTTCTCGGCTGTTTTATAACTGCAAAAAAGAAAAGCGCTCATCAGCAAAACCACTAACCACTGATGAATAAAGTGTGAATTTTTTTTAATCACTTACTCTCCATTTTGGAAGGCAACCACAGCAACCTCATGTATGACAAAGGGGTCTTCAGGCGCGATGCTGAGGGCCTGGCTAAAGAAACGTTCTGCCAGCTTGGGGTTGTTAGTGAGTCCATACTCCAGACCAATGTAGAGCATGGGCAGGTGACATCTGTTCAAACAGGAAACCAGAAAGTTTTTCCACACGTAACAGCTTTACCAAATTCAAAACACAAGTCATACTAGAGAAGCAAAAATTCTTGTCCGTATTCATTTAAACTGTCACAAGCACTGCAGGTCTACAAACCCTTTCATAAGCTGGGCAGCAGTGAAGTAAGCAGCCATGGCCTGATCGTGCTCGCTCTCCACAGCAAACGAGTGACCGTATGCTATCCACGCTGGTCCGTATGTGCGCTCCAGTGTGGTGGCTTTACTGTGGAAGGGGATTTTGGTGTTAACCACAAGTTTCGAGAGTATCGACAAGTATCCTTTTCCAGATTTACCACACAAACATGTTTTCTGACCTGTGGCTTGAATTCTGTAGTATCAGCACAAAAACATTTCCCCACTTATAAAATATGGCAAAAGGTTACAATACCACAATACTGACTGACACACATTTTTTTATGAGATATGAGATACAATTTCAGTAATATTTTTGTGCTTATGCTTAAGGTTGCACTTTTTTTAAAATCAGAAAAACAGTACAGTTTCACTTTGAAATATTATTGCAATTTAAAATAAATGTTCTATATTTTAAAATGCAATTTATTTCTGTAATGACAAAGCTGAATGTTCAGCATCATTACCCCAATCTTAAGTTATTTATACATTTTACTGTCACTTTTGATAAACAAAGCTATTCATTTCTTTCAAACTTTGAACAAAAAAGTTTACAAAGCAACTAAATACAGTCATACCTGAGATACCGCCTTGCATGTTCATTTTTATGCCCAACCATGAGGTAGTAACATCCAACAGCAAACCATGAAACCTTGGGAGAGGTGCAAAAAGAAAGAACTGATAAGAAAACAAATCACATGAAACTTAACTGAAACTAATCTTCTGAAAGACTCTCAATTGTTACTCACTGGATTGCTGGGATACAAATCCACCAGTTTATGAGAGAGGTAAAACAGCTCTATAGAGACAATATATGGTAAATGGCATGATTCCACATTAAAATTTGACACTTATATTAAACCTGAAATCAATATTAATCTCATACCATTTGCTTTGCTCAGCTCAACGAGGGTTCCTATGTGCACTGGTAAACAGTTAGCATGAAACGGGTCTTTTACCATAACCCTTGAATAAAAAACAAATATTAGATTTCAACCTTTCAATAAATGTCAAACCGAACATTAGATACCAGTGTTTTGCAGACTTACATTGATGTAAGAGAGTAGCACATTTTAAAGTCACAGTTGTAATAATGTCGCTCTGCAAGGGAGACGACAACATCCAAGTTGTCCTGGAGACCATTGACTATATCTGGGACGACCATCTCGCTAGGTTTGTTATACTGGAAGAGGAGAGTTGCTGATTAGCTCTTCAGTGAGCCCTTCAAAACCATTGACTGAATAAAAAGGTACTTCAAATTCTCATAGTAATTTGTGCATGTTCTTTTTTTAAACTAAAGAATAAACACAACAAAATCAGTAGAAATAATTAACAGCATCTGTGTCATGATGTAAATGTTAGCTATTTCATACGTAAATTAAGGATGCACCGAAATTTCAGCCACACCGTCCCTCAGTGTTCAGCGCTCAGGTTTCACTCTCGCTTTAGCTGTTAACACTGCAAGGGGTGACGCTCTGCTCAACGTTCCTCTCTATGGGTTAAACGGATCGTAGTTGATCCTTGATCCGGACGGACCAGGCCCCGCGGTTCGGCATGCACGTGTTTCGCAGATTAATTGCTAAGTTTCACTATCAATCTGATACTTGTGCATTGTTATCTATGGCGCATTTCAGAACAGCAAATTGAGATATATATATATATAGATATAGATATAGATATATATATAGATATAGATATGGGGCTGGGTCAAAATCACTAATTACATAACATAGATAAATACAATATAGCAAAGTTACAACTACAGTAAGGTCTAACTGTAGTGTATTCATTCAGGTACAGACATTGTAGGCTGCTTTCACTTTAAGACCAAATGCACAGATCAAGTATATTGATACACATCAGATTTCTTACATACATAAACACACACACACACACACATATACACACATATATATATATAACATATATATATAATATATTTAACATATATATATATATATATATATATATATATATATATATATATATATATGTTTATGTATGTATTCATATATGTATGTATGTATGTATGTATGTATGTATGTGTGTGTGTATTTATAATATATATATATATATATATATATATATATATAGTCCCTGACAAAAGACTTGTCGCTTGTGTACAAATTGAACTGAAGTGCCGCTGAAATATATTTCTTATCAAGATTTTTTTACAATAAATGGCTCATTTTAATCCCAACAGCCTTTGTAATAATATTTCAGTGCAAAATGAAACTGTCAAAAAAATTCTAATATTCACACATAAGACATAAGTGTTGTCGCCTTGTCATATGAGCTTCACCTGTGACTAATAATGGATCAATTAGATCTCAGGTGTGTATATAAAGAACCCCAGTACACCAGACCTTCACAACAAATGCAAACATGCCTAAGATTCACCCTGAGACTAAAGTTTTGATTATCAAGAGGCTGAAGACCAGATCCACTGCTGATGTGGCAGACACCTTCAAAGTGTCTCAGCGTCAAGTACAGAGGATAAAAAATATTTGAAGAGACTGGAGACGTTTATGACAAACCCAGGTCAGGCAGACCCTGCAAGACAACTGCTCGAGAGGACCGTTTGTTGGCTCGAAAATCCAAGGCCAGCCCATTTTCCACTGCAGCAGAGCTCCACGAGACCTGGTCACCTGAAGTCCCTGTGTCAACCAGAACAGTTTGTCGGATTCTGTCTCGAAATGGCCTCCATGGTTGAATCAGTGCCCAGAAGCCAACACTAAACAAAAGACAATTGAAAAAAACGTGTGGCATTTGCCAAAGCCCACAGCCTGCTAAAAGGATGGACGCTGAAAAAGTGGCAGAAGGATTTTTCAGATGAATCTTCTATTGAATTACACCACAGTCGCTGCAAATATTGCAGGAGACCTACTGGAGCCCGCATGGATCCGAGATTCACCCAGAAAACAGTGAAGTTTGGTGGCGGAAAAATCATGGTCTTGGGTTACATCCAGTTTGGGGGTGTGCGAGAGATCTGCAGGGTGGAAGGCAACTTTAATAGTCTAAAATACCAAGAAATCTTATACCTCTTATATTCCCAACCATAAAAGAGGCCAAATTCTGCAGCAGGATGGTGCTCCATTGCATTCTTCCATCTCAACATCCAAGTTCCGAAGAAGATCAAGATGCTCCAGGTTTGGCCGGCCCAGTCACCAGACATGAACATCATTGAGCATATGTGGGGTAGGATGAAAGAGGAAGCATGGAAGACGAAACCAAAGAATATTGATGAACTCTGGGAGGCATGCAAGACTGCTTTCTTTGCTATTCCTGATGACTTCATCAATAAATTGTATGAGTCCTTGCCAAACCGCATGGATGCAGTCCTTCAAGCTCATGGAAGTCATACAAGATATTAAATTTGGATCTCACAGCACCACTACTTAATTTGCTGACATATTTTTGTATTTGCAGTAAATTTGTTCAATTTCTGTATAGGCGACAAAACTTTTGTCTTGCCAAAATTTGACCTTTCTGTCTTGATTAAATGATAAATCTTTTTTCAGTGAAACTAATTTATTTCAGTGCATTAAACATCATTTGAGAGGGTTTTAGCTTTTCATATGAGCTATTTCTAACACCAATTGATTAATTAAAAATCAGGTTAATAGCAGGTTTTTCTACAAAATAGATAAGCGACACGACTTTTGTCAGGGACTGTATATATATAAAAATTATATACACACACACGCATAAACTATGGACATATACATACATACATACATATATATATATATATGTGCATGTGAGAGACATAATCTAAAAAAAAAAATCCAGAAATCACAATGTATGATTTTTGTAACTATTTATTTGTATGATACAGCTGCAAATAAGTATTTGAACACCTGAGAAAATCAGTGTTAATATTTGGTACAGTAGCCTTTGTTTGCAATTACAGAGGTCAAACGTTTCCTGTCATTTTTCACCAGGTTTGCACACACTGCAGGAGGGATTTTGGCCCACTCCTCCACACAGATCTTCTCTAGATCAGTCATGTTTCTGGCCTGTCGCTGAGAAACACGGAGTTTGAGCTCCCTCCAAAGATTCTCAATTGGGTTTAGGTCTGGAGACTGGCTAGGCCACGCCAGAACCTTGATGTGCTTCTTACAGAGCCACTCCTTGGTTATCCTGGCTGTGTGCTTTGGGTCATTGTCATGTTGGAAGACCCAGCCTCGACCCATCTTCAATGCTCTAACTGAGGGAAGAATGTTTTCCCTAAAATCTCGCAATACATGGCCCCGGTCATCCTCTCCTTAATACAGTGCAGTCGCCCTGTCCCATGTGCAGAAAAACAACCCCAAAGCATGATGCAACCACCCCTATTCACAGTAGGGATGATGTTCCTGGGATGGTACTCATCATTCTTCTTCCTCCAAACACGTTTAGTGGAATTATGACCAAAAAGTTATATTTTGGTCTCATCTGACTACATGACTTTCTCCCATGACTCCTCTGGATCATCCAAAATGGTCATTGGCAAACTTAAGATGGGCCTGGACATGTGCTGGTTTAAGCAGGGGTACCTTCTGTGCCATGCATGATTTCAAACCATGTCGTCATGACCGCAATGCCAACAGTAACCTTGGAATGGTGGTACCAGATCTTTTCAGGTCATTGACCAGCTCCTCCTGTGTAGTTCTGGACTGATTTCTCACCTTTCTTAGGATCATTGAGACCCCACGAGGTGAGATCTTGCATGGAGCACCAGTCCGAGGGATACTGACAGTCATGTTTAGCTTCTTCCATTTCTAATGATTGTTCTAACAGTGGACCTTTTTTCACCAAGCTGCTTGGCAATTTCCCCGTAGCCCTTTCCAGCCTTGTGGAGGTGTACAATTTTGTCTCTTGTGTCTTTGGACAGCTCTTTGGTCTTGGCCATGTTAGTAGTTTGATTCTTACTGATTGTATGGGGTGGACAGGTGTCTTTATGCAGCTAACGACTTCAAACAGGTGCATCTAATTTAGGATAATAAATGGAGTGGAGGTGGACATTTTAAAGGCAGACTAACAGGTCTTTGAGGATCAGAATTCTAGCTGATAGACAGGGGTTCAAATACTTATTTGCAGCTGTATCATACAAATAAATAGTTAAAAAATCATATATTTTGATTTCTGGATTTTTTTTTTTTTTTAGATTATGTCTCTCACAGTGGACATGCACCTACGATGGCAGTTTCAGACCCCTCCATGATTTCTAAGTGGGAGAACTTGCAAAATAGCAGTTCAAATACTTATTTTCCTCACTGGATATATATAATATATATATATATATACATATACATATATATATACACACAAATATATATTTTTTATATAAATAAAAGTTTATTATTTTCCATAATATAATGATAAAAATTTAACTTTCATATATTTTAGATTCATTGCACACCAACTGAAATATTTCAGGCCTTATTTGTTTTAATACTGACAAAAAAATTAGCATATCATGAAAAGGTTCTCTAAACAAGCTATTAACCTAATCATCTGAATCAACTAACTAACTCTAAACACCTGCAAAAGATTCCTGAGGCTTTTAAAAACTCCCAGCCTGGTTCATTACTCAAAACCGCAATCATGGGTAAGACTGCCGACCTGACTGCTGTCCAGAAGGCCATCATTGACACCCTCAAGCAAGAGGGTAAGACACAGAAAGAAATTTCTGAACGAATAGGCTGTTCCCAGAGTGCTGTATCAAGGCACCTCAGTGGGAAGTCTGTGGGACGGAAAAAGTGTGGCAAAAACACTGCACAACGAAGAGGTGACCGGACCCTGAGGAAGATTGTGAGAAGGACCGATTCCAGACCTTGGGGAGCTGCGGAAGCAGTGGACTGAGTCTGGAGTAGAAACATTCAGAGCCACCGTGCACAGACGCGTGTGCAGGAAATGGGCACAGGTGCCGCATTCCCAGGTCAAGCCACTTTTGAACCAGAAACAGCGGCAGAAGCGCCTGACCTGGGCTACAGAGAAGCAGCACTGGACTGTCGCTCAAATTTTAAATGTCATTCGAAATCAGATTCAGATTCAGATTCAGATTCCAAAATGCCTGAAGTCCAGTGTCAAGTACCCACAGTCAGTGATGGTCTGGGGTGCCATGTCAGCTGCTGGTGTTAGTCCACTGTGTTTTATCAAGGGCAGGGTCAATGCAGCTAGCTATCAGGAGATTTTGGAGCACTTCATGCTTCCATCTGCTGAAAAGCTTTATGGATATGAAGATTTCGTTTTCAGCACGACCTGGCACCTGCTCACAGTGCCAAAACCACTGGTAAATGGTTTACTGACCATGGTATTACTGTGCTCAATTGGCCTGCCAACTCTCCTGACCTGAACCCCATAGAGAATCTGTGGGATATTGTGAAGAGAAAGTTGAGAGACGCAAGACCCAACACTCTGGATGAGCTTAAGGCGCTATCGAAGCATCCTGGGCCTCCATAACACCTCAGCAGTGCCACAGGCTGATTGCCTCCATGCCACGCCGCATTGAAGCAGTCATTTCTGCAAAAGGATTCCCGACCAAGTATTGAGTGCATAACTGAACATAATTATTTGAAGGTTGACTTTTATTGTATTAAAAACACTTTATTTTATTGGTCGGATGAAATATGCTAATTTATATTTATATATATATATATATATATATATATATATATATATATATATATATATATATATATATATATATATATATATATATATATATATATATATATATAGTACATAGTTTATTAATGTATGTATATATTGGCTTGTATTTTTTCATATCATTAACATTGCTGAATTTTTTTTATTACTTTTTTAAGTCTAATATTAATACAATTATACAAAATTAAGCTAATTTAAAATAAGAAACATTTTTTCAACCAAGAGTATCCAGAAATGTTGGCTTCGGCCTAGAATTTTTATTTCGATGCATCCCTAATGTAAATCATAGCAAACCATCTTTGGTGCGCAAATATTTCACTTATTTTTGTTTTTATGAGAATTTAAATAGAAAGGAAGCACTCTTACCTTCTTTAACTTATTTTCAAAAAGGAAATGCAGCAATTCCACTTCCTCTTCTGTACACTGTTGACTTAAGGGCAGAGAATCCAAGAAATCTTTTTCTACAACAAGACAACATTTTATGAATTTGAAAGAATTTATTCATTTTATCCAAGGTGACTTTCAAGTGAAGAAAATTATGACATTATAGCTATAGGTCAGAAAACAAAACACTAAATAAAAACGTAAAGGCATCATATCTTTCTTAAGACTTTATACAATAGCTTTTGTTTGGTCCACTTACAGTGTTAGGTAAGTGACTTGCGAACAGGGACTAAAGAATTTCAAACATTGCATGTACATTTGAAGAGTTTCTCTCACCTTCTTGGGCGGTCAACATGTGATGGGACGTCAAAAGGTCAAAGGCTTCAAAGCAGTAGACATCCAGTTTCAAGGCCTCTTTGTAGCTAGACGTGGCTAGGGGTCTGTTGTCCATGGCATCATAGATCTTCCCCCGCAGGAGACAGATGGAACTATTGATCTGAGAGAAAAGGCCACAGGGTGTAAAAGATCCAGTCAACCACTTATGCCATTCAAATACCAAGTTTGGGATCATTCATTCAGGCACAGTGCAAACATCAAACATCATAAACACAATAACAGACAAGAAATCTAATAAATAATGAGTTGGACTCACTGAGGCAGGAGACATTTCCCATTCCTTTACGGTTTCCCTTGAGCCATTATCCTCCTTTACATTCTTGTCCAATAATCTTTTACTGGCTGCTTCCTCCATGTCCAGTATGTCCAGAGCTTGTTGATATTCTTTGGCTGCATACTGCAGAATACACAAATTAAGTACAAATGACTGATTATTTCCTTATTTAAGTTATAAAAATTGTCTGTTAGTAATACAATTTACACAAATTCCAATCCCTTGCATGTAAATTAATTAAATGTTCACTTTACCATGTTAAATCCATTACATAAATTGTCCCTCAAAAATAACAACGTTGTATATATTGCATGAATAAAATAAATCCAACGTGTCGCATTAAATGTAAATACTCACGTGACATCTTGCAGCTAGATACTGACAGGCTCCATACAACTGAAAAACAAACACAAACAAAAAAGCCTATCATAAATAACGAGAATATTATACTTCTTTGTTAATTCCCTTGAACATTAGGTTGATTTGTTTACTCCATTCTATTGCATTAATGCACTTCAATCATTTCAGTGAAATACATGTGTCAATTATTTTACTGGGTGAAGTGTTTAAAAGACTGTAAATTGTAGAACTAAGAATATGTGTTACTATTGAAATAACTTCTTTCTTTAACCCCAAAAAAATCAATAGCTCTTACCTTGTCAAGTTTGCGAGATCTGAGCGCATGAGAGGCTCTGTGATACTGTGCTGTCAAATAAAGGCACTGCGCTAACCAATAAATATCTTGAGGATCCTCTATAAGAGATTAAACAGTCTGTGATTAATCCAATAGACAGTTAAGAGTCAAGCTAATTTAATTAAAACAAAATATGCATTTTATCTTTGACTTGTCTACATTAACAACTGCTATTTGACAGTGTCCATACAGAGCTCAGGATGAGGAAGACACTTACCATGTGATAAAGATGATACTTTGTCAGCCCAGAATAGCGCACTTTGATACTGTTGCTATTAAAACAGATCATGCAAAAATAAGAGGGAAACTACATTTGATTCAGATTTTCACTATTAAGATACAATTAGACTTTTATTTACCAATAAACATTAGTTCAGTTTGCCACAAGCATAAGTGCAGTTTGACGATTCTTTTCCTGACAATAAAATATTCCAAAACAGCATGATGACAAATCTATTACTAATCATTAATTGTGTAATTTAAATGTAATTTAAGAAGCTTTCAAACCTGTTAGCATCATCTAGCTAGCTTCGTAAATACACAAAATATTTCCCAATTCAGTGTGCTTACTCTACACCCATTCTTTTTCTATACAATTCCGATAACGTAATGTCATATGATCAGCTTCATTCAATCAGAAATTAATCAGATCAGATTTTGTGTGTGAATTAAAGCTAAAGTGCTCATGCTAAATATACTGCCTCTTCTTACCTGATCAATGTAGTGTCTCACTCTTTTACGAAGCCTGTCAAGATTCATTGTGATTGTACTGTTTGTCAAATACAAAACACTGTCATTCTTGTCAAATGCAATAGACTGAAAATAGGTTTGTAAGACTGATCCTCTGTATGGAGATTGAAGCCCGCGGTTAGCATAAAACGTGTGTTACATTGATACCACTCCGTGGAGAAACACAGACTTTTTGTGTAGTTCCGTCATTTAAAAATATTTGTATATGGACTGGAAGTAACAACGCAACAAATATACAGATTTCAGTGAAAATGCTTTTTTTTTTTTTTTTTTTACATACGGAGAGTATTATAACATACACATAACCACAAATGATTAAAAGAAATACAGCAATACATAAATACACAAGCTCTCAAAACGTCAACGTAAAGCTTCTTTGGATTATTAACACATTGCCGCTCTCTTGTGGAACACAGGGAAATCGCATTGCACAAATTAATTTCCGCCATTAATGTACCAAAATAAAAAATCCGTCATCATTTAACCACCCTCATGCAGTTCAAGATCCACAAGGCTTTCTTTCTTCTGTGCAACACAAATATTTTATATTATACAGGCAGAATGACTAAAATCTAGTATTCCACAGAAGAAAGTCATCAGCTACATAACATACTTTTTTAATAGCCTAAATTAAGTGAAATAGTCAGTTATTTTGAAATATACTTCAATTTCTCCTGTGTTCAATCCACTAAAACAAAATATCTGCCTGTGACATGAAATTTTTATATTAATTTAAGGATTTAAAAAAGGCTACAAAAAGTTATTATATTATTAGCAAAGCTTTGTATATTCTTTGTAATAAGTTCATTGTAACAGAATGGATGAAAGAAGCGTGATAATGGCCAAAAAGAGGGAAGATGTCATGATATGGGTGACCAAGAGGCCAGATACAGCACTGAACGTGTTGCAGAACATTTGGTCTGACATCAATATTTTCAACACTGCAGATTTGGCACTCTCTTTGGTGAGAAGGAAGCCACTCCTGAAAAAGAAGAACATTACAGCATGCCTAGTTTTTGCTATAAACCATGTGATACATCTGAAATCTCTTAGAAGAAAACTGTGGTCTGAAGACATTAAAATGAAGCTCAAAGTTCTGAATGTTTTGGTGCAAACCAAATGCAGTTACTAAATCCCTACTATCATGTTCTGGGGTTGCAGGATGCAGGATGAATTGCAAAACAGTTTAAAGCACTGTGATTTATGAAGTGAGATATTAATATTCTGGAATGATTATTTTGATTCGTAAGTGTGTTGAATTTGTAATACTGATGGAAGAATGTTTCAAAGTGAAAGCTAGCAAACCCCTTGTTGTCCAAGGCAATTATATGAGTCCTGTTTAAGAATAACAGGGTTGTTGTAGATTGAGAAGAACGTAAAGGGCAATAATTTATTTCTTAACATAAATCTGGTAAACAAAAAAGGTGTAACACTGAACCGCATTGTTACAAGTTCTGCAACAGGGCAGATGACACGTTTGACCTAAAATCACACAAGAACATGGTATGGAGGCATCTTTTTTTAGACCACGCTTTTCTTTTCTTTTCTTTCATATGTCTCATATTTCATATAATAAAACATTACTGATAATACATTTCTCTCTGTACATACTGCTGCAGTAGATACAGTATTTTACAACTGTAACAATAGTGCTGGTGTTGCGAGCCACATGCGGCGCTGCCCATGAACGTCTGGCTTAAAATGCAGACATGATCAGCATCAAGTCCTGCATGAGATACACACCCAGACAGATGGGTACATAATCTAAAACGAAACAGGAGAGACTATTCCATAATTCACACTGTAAGGAGTGAGTAGGCAATGAGGACTCTGCCCTATAGAGTGACACTGATTGCTATGGAGATGAGGTACTAGGTTCAAAGATATCCACCCAAAATCTCCAAGGGTTTCGGGCTAGAATTGAGTAGCCAGTGCAAATATAGCTGGCCATGTGCATTTGATGGCTCTATCAGAAATCTTGAGTCTCACGCTCTTGTCCTTCCCATGTTGTGTGTGGAAGTCTGAGTCGTTTTTTCCATCCTGTTTTCCTTTTGCAAAGCTTGTCGGTTTCAAGTGTTTCTCTTAGTTCTCTCTTATTATGCTTACAAGTCTTTAAAAAAACTACAAAGTCAATGAGGCGACCAAAGTGCGAGTTCTCGCCCAGTGGTAGCGTTACTATACAGTTTTGCGTTTTGATCCCGTCACGATTGGCCGAGCGTATTCCACAAAGTCATCAATGAGTACAGGCCATGCTCCTGAAACAAAACAGGAGGTTACATGATTAAAATCCATCATAATCTATGAATAAGGGCAGCCAATTTACATTATAACTTCAAAAATGCAAAATCACTATAAATTCAGAACAAAATACAACAAAAATTGATGATCTGTCTCACCTTCTTCATCATAGTTTGACATGTCATCTGCAATCATGTTGCCGAAATCCAGAAGCAAGTTCCATGTGTCTTTGGGAATTGATCGTTTATGATGCTCCTGTGCAAAATAAGGGCAGAGACTAGAGAGCATCTAAATTAATTGCTAAAGGAAATTATTCCAATGTGTAGTTAATGTGTTGCGTAGCAGCCAGAAAACCCATTTTAATTTCTATTGAGTCCTAAAGAGGGTCAAAAGTCCAGTGCTTTAATGACTTACCAATAAAAATCTGTTCCAGAGGTCTAGGAACTTAAAACGTCCAGCCAGAACCAGGTTCCAATATGCTACTGCCATCTCTAAATCTGTAATGAAAAAAAAAGACGACTAAACCATTCATATGTTTGTTCAGAGTGGAGACACACAACAATGCAGAAAGAAAAAACATTAAAAGTGTCATCACCTAAACCTTTTTGTCCAGGATTCTTGGCAAAGTTGAAAGTGAACTGGTAAAAATCTTTAAACTTTCCACTGTCTTTCAGATCCTGTTCTAATCTGGGCAGAAGAGCTCGAAGTTTCTCCGGACTGTCACAGCTGAAGAAGATATGAAAAGTTTAGGCTCATCATTAGTCGGTCTAATCACCGGCTCATATATATGTCCTTCATATATTCATCAAGATGAATATTAAACGTGCTGTTATCAATTTCAACCACAGCCTCACTTAGCAAATCCAAACATGCAAAATAATTTGAGAGACAGCAACGCATATTCTTCTGTGGTCATTAGAGCCGAGGACTGTCACAGAAACTATTTCAGTGATTCTGTCAGGTACTAGGACATTTTATGTGTGACATTCCAAAATGTATCATTATTAAAGAATGATAATCCCATCTGCCACACTCCCCAGATATTGTCAAAAAAATGACTAAATTAAAATAATGATTTCATAGCCCACCCCAATTCTGTCATCCCATCAATGAACTCTTTTTTGCTGAATTCACACTGTGTTGCCGCACGAAATTTCCATGCCACAACCAGAACACTGATGCTCGCCGGATCCAGATTGAGGTCATCACAGAACTGTTGAATTCCATCAATCCCAATCTTATTCTCATCCTGGGGATCTGAGGGAGAATCACAAAAACAAAACACTTAGGTCACTTAAATAATAGTGTCGGTTCAGCAAAACAAATATTTCAGATGGAAATTCAATATTTTAAAGTTCAGAGAAAGGTTTTCTTTAGGTTTTGCTGGCTCTTTTTCATCCCAGTGGTTTTGGGCTTTATAATAACACATGAATGTATGAAGTATGTTTATGAAGTTCCTGCCATTTTTTCCTTCGCTCTCTGGTGTGTGACCTCGACCTGCAGGTCTTGTTTCATTGCTCTAACAGGAACGGCTTGTTTGGACCGGCTTGTTTTCCACTCAAACATACTTTTTATTCTAAGTTTTATTATATTATGTTTTTGTTTGGTTAAAGTTGCAACTTTACAGAGGTAGCGACAGATTGTTTCTTCCATACTGTGACGTACATCAGAGTTAAAAGGATTATCGTAAAAAGAAAAATGTAAAGCGGGGACTTGGATCCGAATGCAAACTTACAGTCATTTGTAAGTACCAGGCTTATGATGGATGAAATGATTGAAGAAGCCTGCCCTACGTCACCAGACAAAAAGTGTGCCGTTTCACCAGAAAAGTTATGACATTTTGACATTAAAAAAAGAACCATAAGCATGGATGAATTGTTCACAATAAGATACTCTTAGAAAATAGATAGGGTGTATTTCCATTTCAGGCCAACTTTAAGCACTGGATAAGAACTATATAAAGTTAACTTGTTATTTGTATTATTAGTAACTCAGTGGAACTGCATGACACAGCTGGTCGCGTGATCTCAAAATGACAGCCACCATGAGGGTGTAACCTACTCTGTGTAGAAAACTAAAATAGCATTACATTTAAATCATAGTAAAAAGGAATAGAAAAAAAATCAAAAGTAGCAATTTCTATGGGTATGCCTTAAAGTAAAATATCACCTTTAAGCATGCAATGGTACTCTCAAGCACAGGACAGCAGCCATAATGAATATCAGAATTAGAAAAACTCACCTTTATATCGATTGTAAAGCTGCTCCAGCTTTTTTCGGTCCACCGAACTTTTCATGGATTCCTTGTGGTACAAATCTGGGTTCTGAAAGTAGTTGTCGGTGGCCACCTCTAGTTTCCAGTCATTTTGAGTGAGGCAGTATACGGCGGTCTTCTCCCCGGCTTGAGTGAAGGACATGAACTGCCGTACCTTGTCCTTTTGGGAGGATTTTAGCTTATGCTGTGTGGACACAAAAGATATGCCCTCAGACATGAACTCAGACAGACGGAGGAATACACTCAGCAGTGTGTACAAACAGAAAGAGACACAAACTAACATACAGAGAGAGAAAATTGCACACATTCAGGCACAAGACTAAAGCTGACAACTGGAACAATCGTAAACAAAGCGTTGAGCAAACGTCCAGACCAATGTGTCAATTTAAAAGAACATTCTACCGGTTATAGCAAGTTCGACTGAAGCACCAAGCATGTGAGGAACTGTGACAGGCCACTTGTGCTTGGCATGTAATATGAGATGGCAAGCTGAGGGCGGCCAGTGCAAAACAACCAGGTTACCCCACAGTTATTTCCATCGATGCACAGTAAGCTGTTTTTGCTCTAGTTCGTTAAACGAGTTGAACCATTTTGACCAGGCAATCACAAGACATGGATCCAGAACACATTGTGAAAAAGTTTGATTAGAGTTTAAATGGTATTACAATCTGGTAAATAACCAGGCTACTATTGGGGGCTGGGTTAAAAAGGCAGGGCTAAAAGACTGACGTTTGACATTTCATGGACTGGGTATGGATGTCACTGAACCCTCCTGTTTTGCTGACGTTGACTCCCTGGTTGTTTGGGGTCCCAGAGACCCCTATTGTATGTGTGTAAAGTAACCGTAGACATTTGAAAAAAAATCAATAATATCAGTGCAGGTTTTTTAACTTGGGGACTCCAATGACACAATAACAGATGCATACTTTGTTTATAATGTAAAACGATTAAAACATGTCATCACAGGGAAAGAATCAGATCGCATGCATTTTTGAAAAGTCATGACGTTTACTCTGTTCAACCGTAGGTACGATTTTGATGTTATTAAAAAGGGGCTTGGGGTCTCTAAAACCCACAACAGAACACCAGGGTTAACAGCGTGCATATCTGGCTAAGGCACAGAATAATATTCATTCTCAATGTGACATGCATTACATAGGATATGATTCCAGAACACCTAGGCGGAAATGTACATCCTGAACTCCCTAAATATCAACAACTGACCTTCCTGCCCATACAAAACATACACACAATTATGATCATTCTCGGTGCGACACGCACAGACAACGACTGGTACAAGACGTGGGATATCTACGTTTGCCAGAGCTTCCCCGTCGAACACAGAAGCAAAAAACGAGAGAAATATTTTTAAATTCTATGTCACCTACCATTTTATCACCCGCTGTTTGACCAAATTGATACCCAATGCTCCCATGTACGACTGCGCATGCGTGTAGGCATCAAGGGAATGCGCTAGAACACAAGCGAGTCTGCGCGGTAAAACAGTTAAGTATTGGGAGTTGTAGTTTGTTCAAACCTGCGTTCCGTAGTTCTGTATGTGATTATAACCTACCAAACAGTGTTGATAATAAGTAACTAACTAAAAGTAGCGACGCAACTTAACTAGATTTAACAACATTTTCTATAGTGTGACAGACTTCAGTTGTTTTTTTCCCTCTCGTACCAAGTCAATGAATCAGTTCATGCGATTCAAATGATTCACTCATTTATAAGTTGTGATCGTAAAGTTCAATTCATTTTAGAGAATCAGTTTGGTCAGACGGCTCATATCTGTTATGAATCTTTTCAAAAGGGATTCATCGATTTCTTTTGAGTTATTGTTGTATTGTTGCTGAGTAGCTTATAGATTGGAAGCCAGTTTCACAGCAATTTATCTACACTGCGTAATATTCAGCATGATAAATAAAAAAAACAATATATTGTAGTCCATGCCTTCTGATAGATCATAAACTACTTTCTAACAACGGCCTTTTAGAATAATTTTAACAAGTATATTAGTATAATTCCACCTTCAGGTTGTAGGCATACACAGTCTTTTTGCTGTGAAATATTTCAAAGTAATCTTTGAAGTAAACATAAGAACAACTTGTTAGTAGCCTAATATTGCAAGATTAACAAAGGTTTACTTGATTATCCACACATCATTTTTATTTTGAAAAATCATGGTAAAAAGTAGGCCTTTGTCAAATATACATCAGGCTTTTGAGGAGGCTTTATTCTCAGTCATGTATGGCATGGCATTTATAGGCCTTTTCCCCCCTGCAGTTAAAATGTTCATTTGATAATGAAACTAATATCATCTTACTAAGAAATTATGGTGAGTGAGGTGATAAGTGATATTTATATGCATTTTATATAAGTTGTCTGCTATACCGTTATACAAATCTCATAAACTAGCAGACTTTAATCTTACTTTTTGCCATTAATAATGTATTTTTCTTCCTTGAGTGTGTGCTCCATATTGTATATAAAATGGGCCATAGCATTTTATTTTAATTTTTTTACATTTTAGAATTTGTCTTAATGTTCAATAAACGGTTCAATTTCAAAACATTATTATTACTTTTTTCTGACCATTATTTAATATGTCAGGCTTTAAAGAGTTAAACAAACTAGCCTATTTATGTAATGTAAAATCTAATACAAATCATGGGGGAAATTCAAAATGTTATACTGTCATCTCTCAGTAGCACAATCTGCAGACTCTGCCAGCATAATCTAACACTGGTTATGACCTACTTTCGAGCTTGTTCAGCTGACCAATGCAGTATGGCTAAACCTTTGAGTGGATAACAGTGTTGGATGTTTAGTGTGAACAAAGCAAAACAGACTGATTTGAACATGTATTATAATAATAAAAGATAAGTTTGTTACATTGATATAACACTTTTCTTTGGAAGGGGAATCTTTTCAACCATCACCAATGTGCAGCATCCACCTGGATGACAGCGTTTAAAGTAGCCTATAGCGTTTAGAGTGTTTCAGTAACTCTTAATAAACAAGAGCAAGTCCTTCTTTGATTTACATGTGCAGTTATTTCTAAAGACAAGCAGTGTTTAAAGTCAGGCACATGGATACAGTGTGTGTTGCAATAATTTTGCAATAAATGTCTTATTATTAGTTAAATATTTTAGAAAATATTTGTTTCTGTATTGTATTTTTTTCTGAATATAGTTTCTGCTTAATTACTATATACTACCTAATTTGCCTAATTGGCAAATCCACCTTCATAAATGTACAATATTTAACCTAGATAATTTTTTCAAATATGCCCACCCAGAGACCTTAGAATGATAGTGACACGAAAATGGTGACACCCTTTTTTGAACTAATCTCCATTTAGCTATCTGTATAAAACATACTGTACAGTCCTGTCTGTGGGGGCAGCATGCAGATAAACAGGTTCCACGCAGATCCTGAAACAAAAACAAAAAACGACAACCTTATAACTCATTGTTTAATTACAGTCATTTCAAATTTAGTTGATTTATACTTTCTAAATATTGACCTCTGTTTACGTAACACCAATTGCCTCCAAAATATGTTTTTTTTTTTTTTAGAAAAGACCAGAGGTGTAAAATATGTACGTAATACTTCAATACTATAATATTTTGCAGAATTTGTACTTTATTAGACAAAGTAGAAAATACATGTCACATGACTTCAGGACTTAATCTTTTCCCAGTGATTTACAGTTTTATTTAATGTGACTAACAAGCCAATCAATCATGCTTACATAAGTTTAACTTTCCTTTTATCTAAACAGCCAATTCATTTTTTATTTAATTTTGAACAAATTCTAAAATGAGAAATGATTACTCTCTTGTCAAATGTCAATTAACTTTTTTTATTTTATATACTTTTTACTTTACATTTTTTCAATACAAATAAATGTGGAAACTATTTTTTTTTTTACTTTCAATTGAGTGTTTTTAGCTGAATTGAGTAAATCTTTTGATATATCATCATTACTTAAGGCCTACAAATGCTCAGTACATTGTACACCTCTACCTAATAATGAATAAATAATTTAATATAATTTATGCAACAGTGCAATGATGAAGTGGTATTAATGCAAATATAGCTAGGCTATAATTATAGAAAGTGATATGAAAGCGGTTATTACACTTGGAAATACTGATAACAGCTATTATCATAGTCTGACTATTTTTGTCAAAATGTAAAAGATACTTTATAAGTATTAACGTTTTATTCGTGAGTTTCTCTTTAATATTTTCATGTATTCCTTTGCACGCTCCGCCTTCAGGCGCAGTGGGTGGGGTCCAGTGAATTGAACCAATAAGAGATTTTTAACTCGGTTACTGCAGAGCTCTGCCATTCACAATTTAGTGTGGGCGTGCCTTCCGCACCACGCTCCTCTGACGTCACGCGCATTACTGTCCAATCGGATTTCCCGTTGCGTAGACACCGCCAAGCTCAGTTTTACAGACCCAGAGAGGGAGCAATTTCTACTGTGCGCTCCTATTCATTCAGCGCTAGACAGTTGAAGGCGGATGCAACCGACCGTAAGTGAGTCCAGGGGGAGCTTTGAGTCTACATAGAACGCATTGACCGATATTTTATGTATCTATAGTTCATAATTGCATAAAGGAGCTGTCATTTATCTACGTTTGAAAATGATAAGATAATTTGGCATGAAATAACTGCGTCTGCCAGCCAAACCGGTCAGTAACCTCAGCGTGTATCTTTATGTTATCATACATATTGGAATCCGTGATCGTTAGCCTGTTAACCGTTAGTCCGGATTAATTATCACTCATGTGAAAGATTGAAACTGTCTGTCACAAATGGCTTGTGTTAGCAAACAAGCTAACCCATGTCAAGTGCTTCTGTCAGTGCAGTGCAATGGGAAATCCGCACTGATCTTTAGTGATGGTTGGCCATTTCACGAAAAAGCAGTGGTATACAACACTGGACGTGTAGTAAACAATAGTATGCAGATCCTAGTTTGATTTGTATTAAAGTAGCTGAGATGACCTCGATTTGAGTGGAAGTTAGCTTACTAGCTCGCCTGGTCGCTAGCTTATCGTAACAGCTTAATTATGTTCGCTCTAAAGCGTTTTTGAAATAACGTTACTATTGAAAAATGAAACGGTTGTTGTTGTTAATTGTGCATAGCCGTGATGGGTTTATTAAGAAGTGGATTAAAAGTAGTTAAGGTCGTCATAAGGACCTGTCACCTCAGCTAGCAAGCTATTAAAGCATCACTTCATGTTGGTTTTGCTTTGCTTTAGCTTCCATGTAAAATGGCTGCCAGGCATTAAACCCAAACCACTCTGCTTGTTACATTAGTTCTGATGACTTGGTAAACAATTATGCCCCATTTTGATGGACTATTTTCTATTTTTGAAGGATTTTCTGTCTGCTGAGTTGAACCAATGAATTGTGTTAGCCTCCAGCAGTATAGTGTAATGACTGTCAACTGTGTTGCTACATTTAATGGGGACGTTTTCGAATATTGTACATAAGAAAAACTGCATAAACTCTTTATAAAACATTTTGATAATATTAATTCCTTTTTGAAAGCATGCATGGTGATTTCACAGTTACCATGCGTCTTTTATCTGCATGCTTCTAACATCCGCATCCATTTTGGGTTTTATGAATGTGCCATGATCTTACAATCAAACATCTCCCAAGTGCAAGCTCGCTACAAAAGCATGATCATTCACTGCACTTGAGATTTTATTTTTCATATTATTCGATTTATCTTTGTTTCCTGTTTGAGAGATGGGGTTCAGACCTCCTCTTCCTCTGTCCTTTTGCTAACTGGCTATGCCAACAAAAACAGCACCTAAGAAGGCAAAAGGCTTCAGGACTGTAAGTTCAGAGGAAAGTTTACACACTTCATTTCCAGATGGCTATTTAAGTCCGATCCGTTCGGAAAACGGTACGAGCACATGCACAACACCCGACCTGACCGCATATAAACAGGAGGGGCTCGTTTTGATCACATTTAGAACTGGGTTTCATTCCAAAACGTGTTTGAAAGGCAGCTAGCTAACTGGGCTAACACGCTTTTTTTATGGTATACTGCTCCGATTGTGCATTATGTTTGAAGCGGAAAATATCGACGAATAAAACGGATCATCGTTGTGCTTTTTCTGTTTACATGCTTTTTATAACTTAGGTCATTGCCTATGCACATTTACTATATTTTAGGGCCCATTGCTTTTGCTAAAAAGTTACTCAAAACGACAGGAACTGTTGCATACGGATGATTTAAAAAAGATAGCATGCTATTTTTGAGTACTCGTGTTGAAGTTTTTATGTTAAAGGGAGGTAAAGATTCGTCGAGGTCTTTGTCTGGTAATATAAGCTGCATGAGTGCTGTGGAAGCAAATCGGCGGGCCTCGTTTTCATCACCTATGCTTGTGTCTCTCAACATTGTGAGCTTCCTACCTATACCGCATTTTAAATATGCAAACTTAAACCCCTTAAAGTGAATTGAGTGACAAAGAACCCAACTGTCTTTGCACCCACTCGCCCTGGGCTTGAAAGTGAGCTCATTTCTCATTTTAGTCTATTTTACCTGTGACAGGGTGTCAGTCCATTTCTCATTCACACTAGCAAGAGTGTTAGCATACGATCAGAATATGACATGATATTCAGTACTACATGTATGATGTTGCTTTTTATACAACAATTTAATAAACGAATAATTCATATTGAGTAACTTGAGGTTTAGACAAAAATCAGGCAGTTTTTTGTTCTCTGCCATACAAAAATACCACGAATCCAAAGCATCAAGCTTTGCATGTTTATTTATTGAAATAAAACATCCTGATGACCTCATGGTGGTTTTCAAGCATTTCAAGAGTGCCAGTCATATTTTTTTTGGCATCATTTATTGTGAACATTTGGATTCATCATTTATTGTGAACATTTGGATTCATCATGGATGAATGCTTGCTCGTGGGGGTTTAGGCAACCTGAGGTCTATCATAAACACCAGCCTCTTCTGTTTATAGATGAAGAAACTACCTAAAACTGCGAGATTCACCATTGATCTTTGCATCCTTCTGGTGGATGTTGCAAATAAAAAAAGATTTGTGTTGTAACCTTTACTGGTTACAGTATTCAAGTGTCCTTGGCTCATTTACCAAACCAGTTTTCGATTCTGTTGCAGAGACGTTTTGTTGTGGAAATTTGGCTCAGGTTTTTCAGCTAGACCAAGCATCTATTCCTCAGCCCCAGGGATCATGGCCAAAGATGTGAGTATTCTCTAGCACTATGAGATGTAATGGACTGACAATAGTGTAAGTCAATGTGTTTGAATGGTCATCTTGTTCTCCACAGGCTGGTCTGATTGAGGCCAATGGGGAGCTGAAGGTTTTCATTGATCAGAACTTGAGCCCCGGCAAAGGTAAGAGGAACATTCAAAGATGTTAGACCTTACGGTAATGCTTTACAAAAACCCAGACACTTGCATGAGCTTATAGCAATGCATTAAGATGTGTTCTGTAAATACTACCCCTGCAGGTGTGCTGTCTTTAGTAACGGTGCATCCACAGTCAGTGACTGTTGGAAAACAGCTTTTGCCAAAAACACTGTGCCCTTCCAACGTGAACATCGCACCACATATGGTAAGATTTTAATACTATAAACACTAAAACATATAGATCATATATCCGATCTCCGCCACATTGGAGGAAAAAATCGGAATTGGGTCACTTGAACCAATATAGGTAAATGTGACTATTAGTGTTGTTCACATCTCATGCAAGACCAGAGTTTTTCACGTTTGTTGTTCTGTCTGTCCGCAGTTATTTTAGCCAGTGTTAATTGGATGTTTGTTCAGGCATTGGGGACAATCCACTTCCCCTTTTATATATTTTCTCTGGTCCCACCACAAAAAATAGCACAATACTCTATTGTTCAAAAGTTTATGGTCAGTAAGATTTTTTTTTTCTTATGTTTTAAAAAAAGAAGTTTCTTATGTTACCAAAGCTGCATTTATTTGATCAAAAATGCATTAAAAAAATTAAATTGTGAAATATTAAATTAGAAAATAGTTATTTTAAATTAGGGCTGCACAATATTGGAAAAAACGTACATTGCGATATATTTTGTTATTCTGCTATTTTATATATTGCGATTTAAAAACAATTTCAACAGATGATTTGAATAGCCCTATTTGAAAATAATGAATCATTCTAGAATAATAAGGGTGTTTTTGTAGGAGAGTGAATATGCATGCATAATAATAAACAAATTACAAGCATAGATAAATACAATAGAATAAAGATAATATTGAAATAAGCAGTGCTTTGTTTTTCAGGTAAATCAGGTAAAAACAGTATTCAGGTACAGAAAATCAGTAATCAAATGTAAAATAGCAGTCTTCACTAGCCTATATAAATGAAATACAATACATTTTTTTTATCATTGTTAATGCTACAAAAGTCATCTTTTTCTTTTGTTGTTTGGTCACCATTGGCGACACAAACAGCTGCCGGTACACAAGGCTTCTGTCCTTTTAAGATGAATGCACGGAGCTAAATAACACTCATCCGTTCCCTTCCTCAATCGTTTACAACACATAACCGACTGTGTTTACAGGGATACTCTCCGAGACAGGCATTTTGTCTTCATTTTGTAGCGAACACTTTGACAAGGATGACTACACAGACACAACACAGCTTTTTCACAACTTTCACTCAATGATGGTTAAACTTTGCATTTAATCCACAAATCTCATGTGCTCTGAACCAGAGTTCCCGTACGGATCACTGATCAACTACGATCCCTATACTTGACAACGCACATCCTGTGATGTGACTATAGCGGATGCACACATCAAGGTTTCAATGCTAAAACGATATATTGGGCAGCCCTATTTTAAATTGTAATATTTTTAATAAAATGTAATTTTTATTTCTGTGATGGCAATGCTGAATTTTCAGCCGCCATTAATTTAGTCTTCAGTGTCACAATATCCTTCAGAAATCATTCTAATATGCTGATTTATTGCTCAAGAAACATTTTTTATTATCAGATGATAGACAGCATTGAAAACATCTGTGCTTTTTACAGGGATAGTCTTTTTTTTTCATCATTTACTCACCCTCGTTCCAAACACAAATTAATATCTGAGATTTCTGTCCCCCCATTGACAGTCTACCCAATTACCACTTTGAATATGTTCATAAAGCGATCGTGTCTCTTCAGAAAATTTGGACTGAATCACTCAATTTATATGGATTAGTTTTACGAGATCCTTATGAACTTTTTAAGCGTCAAAGTGTTAGTTGCATAGCTGTCTATGGAGGGACAGAAAACATAAAGCAAAATATCTTTGTTTGTGTTCCGAAGATGAATAAACAACATGAGGGTGAGTAATTAATGACCAAATTTAAATTTTTGGTTAAACTAACCCTTTAATATTTTTCTGGGGATTCTATGATAAATATAAAGGTCAAATGAACAGCTCATTATAAATGTATTTACTGACACTTTTGATCAATTTAATGTGTCCTTGCAGATTAAAAGTGTTAATTTAATTTAAAAAATATGCTAATATACAGTATGCTAATATACTGCTAATATATATGCTAATATTTTAACTACAACAGTTTATTTGCAGAATAGCCCTTTTACACCTATAATGTTGCTCTGACAGCTTTAACAATCATTGATGTCATTTCAGCAGAACATTATGGATTTAATATTTCAATATTCCATTCTATTTTAATATTTCAAGTCATTATTGCCATTTTAACAAAGCAAGGCATAAAACCCATATATACAATCAAGAAATGTAAGAGCATTGAAACTAAATAACACAAGCATTAGCAAAATAGGGCAAGTCGCATTTTCGACAGCTAGCACGAAACTCTCACTTTGGGTCTGGGCCATCAGGCCATTTTTATTTTTGAGCCCTGGAAGTGACTGTCGTTTACAGCTACTAAGAGTATCCAGGCATCAGTATGTTAAGAGCTAATGGAAAACTTGAAGTGTTGCCTTTCATGGCTTTCAGAATCCGGGCTTGTCGGGTGTCTTCCATGTCAGAGACTGAACAACTAAAAATTGTTGGCTCCTTTAACTGATGCTTGCTGCATATTCACAGCTGATATGTTGGTAATTCCTTACCATATGTCATTGAGAATAGGAACAGTGTCATTTATGTAACCAGCTTAAAAACACATTAGCTTGCATTTGTCCTGGTTAAATAAATGTTTTGCCTTCCTCAACATCTATGTGTTAACTCTTTTAGTTTAGATTTCATGATTGTAATTATCTGTTTATTATACTTCAGTATTTTATTATGTTTGCTGTGTTATCTTCTAACCTGATTACCTCTGTGTCACAGGTCATCAGCACACCTCAGAGGCCCAGTGGCTCCAATGTGATCCTAATGAACAGCCCACACACACCCAGCTCTCAGTTTATCACCCAGAGTCAAGCATCAGAAGCCTCTCCATGGTCCTCGGGGTAAGTCAGCAGGCTACTTAATAACGATGTTACATTTCTCTTTCCGAAATGGATTCGGTGGAACCAGGTGCTTTTCTGTCCTTGATTGCTTTGGATTTGTCTTAAAGGACAACTCCTGGGAATTTTTAAGTTAATCTTGATCGTTATATTTTTTTGAGTACTGTCTATAGAAAAAAAAAACGAACCGGATTGGTGCTTGCAACACGGAGCTATTACAGTTAATGCCCAGAGCCCCCACTCAGCTAAAATGGCAGTTATGGGGGCATAAACGTAAAGGGTGTCTTTTAGGGCTGAAACGATTCCTCGAGTTACTCGAATTGAAAAAATCCTCGAGGCAAAATCATCTGCCTCGATGCTTCGTTTAGTTCATTTAACTACACACGGATGTTGCAGAAATATTTTTTTGTGTATAAGGACTCGGAGTATGCGCGGATTGCGGTTAAATCCGCGAATCAGGTGGGTAAACATCCCAAAAATTGCGGGTGGATGAGCGAAATCATTGATGTGTTGATTTTAATTACGACGCGGAACTCATTTCACGGTAAAACGCAATGAATGTGTCGCTCTTTAACTTTCGTTTTTAGCTCATGTTGAGATCAAAGACCGCAATGCGAGAGAGACTGGCATCAGCACTGCTAATATCATTTAGTCTCGCTATTTTTAAATGAAGACAACTGTGTGTTGAGCTTCAGGATACGACACTGAACATTTAGGTTTCATTTGCGGCAGTTAAGCGCGGCAGAGAGGAGATACGAGCAATATTTATAGCTACTAACTTAATTAAACAAGCTGTGTTACGATGATGAATATGATTAGCTCAAAATGTAGATCTGTATGTGCGATGTAGGCTACTTTATCTGAGTTAAACACAAACTCATCTCTCGCGTTTGCGAGGTGATGTAGAGGTGTCAACCCGTTTGGGTTATTTAAAACGTGTAATTTCGCCAAAGAAGATTTGTTTTAAAGCAACCTACTTCAGTGTAGCTAAAATGTGACGGTAGCATCGCGCTTACACTGAGGATTTGAGTTTATGACGATCGTGTGCGGATGGATGGTTTGTTTTTAACAGCGATTTCGGTAAAGTTATCCGCGCATCTTTAGTATGACCATCTCTACTCTTGTTCTTATTTCAAGTTTCCTTCCTGTCCAATATTTTTTGCTTATTACAAAAGCCACACAGCCTTCAGAAGACAGTAAAGGCTTGTCATGCCTGAACTGAAGCTGAAACTTTAAAGTTAAGCTTTAAACATACATGCAATGTTTAGGCATTATTGCTATTTATATTAATATTATTTTGGTTTGTTGGTTGTAGGTTTAGTTTTAGACTGAACTTTTTAAACTAATTTCAAATAGATTTTTATAATGTGGAAATTGAATGCATTAAAATGGTTTATTTTCACAGTCATTATGTATGCAATTTCAGCAATAAAACTTTATTTTTCTAAAAAGAAAACAAATTAGATGTTAATTTTAAGATACCTGTCTTATTTTCTCTTATATATTTAGTATTGCTCTTTAAGTAATTATTATCCGATTACTCGATTAATCGATGGAATAAACGGTAGAATACTCGATTACTAAAAGAATCGATAGCTACAGCCTTAGTGTCTTTGTGCCTCTTAACAGACACAAAATCCAATTAAAATGTCTGTCTAACATGAACAGGGTTCTTACATGACAACGAGATGCGTATAGCCACTTAAATTCACCTAAATAGTGTTTTAGACGGCTAGCTGTAGTCTCACGCTGAAGTCACTTAGGAACTCTGTGTAACCAGAAAAAAGGTAAACAGTCCAGTTGGGAGGAGCGTCTCTCTAGCAAGTCCATTGTATTCTCATAAAAAATGAGCACAACACAAATATAATTGAAGACATAAAGCTAGTGAAATAATTAAAGTTTTGCAAATAATATAAAAAATGTCTCCTTGAGCTGTGTGTGCCCATGGAAGGATAAATAAAGTATACATTACCTTCACAGTGGTTGCACCTGTCTTCGTCCACGGAATTGCATTTTTTTTTTCAACCGTCCCGGCTGTGTTGTCTCTGTGTAGTCATCCTTGTCAAAGTGTTCGCTACAAATGCGGAAAGGTCATGAAAAGGAAGACGATGAAAATGTAAAATCTTGTATTTTCGCATTCTGTTGCCACAATTTGGAACGGCACAAACGCGAACTATTTATTTTTCACTTGTGAGCTGATCTTCACTCTACACACACACGACACTCCTCCCAACTGGGCTTTACCTTTTTTCTGGTTACACTGAGTTCCCACGTGACTTCAGCGTGAGACTACAGCTAGCCGTCTAAAACACTATTTAGGTGAATTTAAGTGGCTACACGCATCTCGTTGTCATGTAAGAACCCTGTTCATGTTAGACAGACATTTTAATTGGATTTTGTGTCTGTTAAGAGGCACAAAGACACCCTTTACGTTTATGCCCCCATAACTGCCGTTTTAGCTGAGTGGGGGCTCTGTCTGGGCATTAACTGTAATAGCTCCGTGTTGCAAGCACCAATCTGGTTCGTTTCTTTTCTATAGAGCGTACTCACAAAGGTATAACGATCAAGATTAAATTAAAAATTCCCCGGGTTGTCCTTTAAAAAGGGTTAAAAATGGTCTGTGTTGGTAGACTACAAACACAACCATCCACTTGTCCGAAGTTGATTACATAATTGCAATTAATTATAATAATAATAGTACATTTTATTTTAATGAAGGGGGAAAAAGTAAGAGTTAAAATAAACAAGTTGATAAAATTAACTTGGTATTGGTATAAAATGTTACTATTTTTAAAAATAATATTTTGTTTACATGGGATAAATCAATAATACAAATATTATTTGGCTATAGTCAGAATATTTTAACTTTGCCTTGTATTCAAAATCATAGAGAGAAAATATTTGCTTTGGTTGACACCAATTTTGTTTTCTTAGAAGTACCATGGTACCACTACAGATTTTTTTTTTTTTTTATATAAGGGAAATTCCTACAAAGCAACAGCAAACCATTTTTATCATGATGTTAAATATCATGCAACAATTTGGTTTTTGTTTGGCGTTTTCTTTCAGGAAGAGGGGTAAAAAGGGGGAGAAAAATGGGAAAGGCCTCAGACATTTCTCCATGAAGGTTTGTGAGAAGGTCCAGCGGAAGGGTGTCACAACTTACAATGAGGTTGCTGATGAGCTTGTGGCTGAGTTCAGCTCTGGTGATAATCATATCTCCCCTAATGATGCGGTAAGCCTCTTCCTGTGGCCAGGCATTGATCCGGCGCTTTGTTTGTTGAGTGCAGAAGAAGTGCAGCTTTTTTAATCGATTAAAGAGTTGCTTTTTCACATATATCTCATGATGAATAGTGCTTCACTTTGTGTGTTTGTTTCTTATCAGCATGTGTATGACCAGAAGAACATTCGACGGCGTGTGTACGATGCGCTCAATGTGCTGATGGCCATGAACATCATCTCCAAAGAGAAAAAGGAGATCAAATGGATTGGTCTGCCAACAAACTCTGCTCAGGAGTGCCAGAACCTGGAGGTGGGTGTACTGGTCCTTCATTACACTACTGTTTTTGAGTTTTCCTATTAGACAATTAGTAGGGCAACTACTTCAAAGTGTTTGTTTTTTTAAGGTGGAGAGACAAAGACGTTTGGAGAGAATCAAACAAAAACAGTCACAACTTCAAGAACTAATTTTACAGGTCAGAAATTGCTCTTTTGTTTTATAACAATTATTTTGATGATTATTTGAAAACTTTGTGTATTGTTTCAATTGCAGCAAATTGCCTTCAAGAACCTTGTACAGCGGAACCGCCAGAGAGAACAACAGACTAAAAGACCCCCACCTGCCAACTCGGTCATTCACCTGCCATTTATCATCGTCAACACCAGCAAGAAAACTGTCATTGACTGCAGCATCTCCAATGACAAGTATGATATCAATAGCCAAACTTGTAGGCTTTTGGTGGCATGACTCCAATATCAAAGAAAAGATCCTCACTTCACGCACCTTTTCTCATTGCTTCCATTTGTGGTCAGGTTTGAGTACCTCTTCAACTTTGATAGCATGTTCGAGATTCACGATGACATTGAGGTTTTGAAGCGCATGGGCATGGCTTGTGGTCTCGAGGTGGGTAAGTGCTCTGCCGAGGACCTGAAGACTGCCAGGAGTTTGGTACCCAAAGCACTGGAGCCCTACGTCACAGGTTAGTGTCAGTTGGCCATCACATCAAAGTAGAGATGCACTGATAGCAAATTTCTTGGCCTATTCCGATTTCCAAGTGTGACCTGTCGATACCGATTGTTGCAGATTCTGATTTTCGTTTTAAGAACTATAATTGACCATGTGTATACAAACAAATGTCTACTTTTCTTCAAGGCGAAATGTTTTTTTTTATTTTTTATTTTTTTTAAATAAATAATTGTAAAAATTCTGTAATAAAATAAACATATTACGAACTACAGCACAAATAAATGCAATAGAATAAAGAGAGCTATGGAATAAACACTGCTTTAAGTTTTTTAGGTGGTTAACCTAACTGTAGGTTATTATTCAGGGAAGAAATGCTACAGAAATTAAAGTAATCAAATGTAAAATAACACTGGATAGTCTTCATTGTAGGAATCAAATACAGATTAATGCTTACAATTAAACTTCTAACACGTATTCAGTCAAGAGCAGAGAGTGAATGTCTTTGTCTTTTCTTTTTTAGGAGTTTTAGACTGCTGTCACTTTAAGAGTTTATGCATGGATCCAATATACTGTTACACAATATGTGTTATCTTTAGGAATTATATTTGCCCTCCAAAACTGACTGTTTAATTGAATACTTGCCAAGACGGGCATTTTGACATTTTTTTTAAATATATCTCACGTTTAAAGGATTCCATCATATTTAAATAAACTTTTGCTGATAATGTACTCACCCCCATGTCATCCAAGATGTCCATGTCTTTCTTTCTGACCGAAAATTACCCATATTCATTGAATGGGAACGTTTAAATCCCCTTGAAGCTGCACTGAAACTGTCATTTGGACCTTGAATCGTTTGGCGTCTATTGAAGTCCATAATTTGAAGAAAAATCCTGGAATGTTTTCATCAAAAACCTTAATTTCTTTTTGACTGAAGAAAGAAAGACATGAACATCTTTGATGACATGAGGGTGAGTAAATTATCAGCAAAAGTTTATTTAAAAGTGAAATAATCCTTTTAAAGCACCGTATGACACTTATTTTGGTACTTGCGACTTGCGCGCTGTTTGCGACTTAGAAGTGGCTTGTGTGCTCCACATATAGATCAGTGGTGTGTGAGTGTGAAACCTGCGGGAATGACTAAAATGTTGAGGAGTTCAAGCACTATTTAACCGGAGCGAGATGAGCTAGTGAGCAGGCAGCGGGTGTGTGTCACTTAACCATCAAAGAGAGGAGAGCGACAACGCGCAGCTGATGTTATTGTCTGTGCCGCTGGCTAAAAAACAGACCGGCTCAGAAACGGAAAAAGACGTGAGACTCGCTGGCTGGTCACCAGTCCACATGTGGAAAATCAGCCGATATTGGTCCCTGGCCGGTCGATTGGTGCATCTCTACATCAAAGTATACAGGTCCTTCTAAAAAAATTAGCATATTGTGATAAAAGTTCATTATTTTCCATAATGTAATGATAAAAATTAAACTTTCATATATTTTAGATTCATTGCACACCAACTGAAATATTTCAGGTCTTTTATTGTTTTAATACTGATGATTTTGGCATACAGCTCATGAAAACCCCAAATTCCTATCTAAAAAAATTAGCATATGAAAAGGTTCTCTAAACGAGCTATTAACCTAATCATCTGAATCAACTAATTAACTCTAAACACCTGCAAAAGATTCCTGAGGCTTTTAAAACTCCCAGCCTGGTTCATTACTCAATAACCGCAATCATGTTAAGACTGCCGACCTGACTGCTGTCCAGAAGGCCATCATTGACACCCTCAAGCGAGAGGGTAAGACACAGAAAGAAATTTCTGGAACAATAGGCTGTTCCCAGAGTGCTGTATCAAGGCACCTCAGTGGGAAGTCTGTGGGAAGGAAAAGTGTGGCCAAAAACGAAGCAGCACTGGACTCAAATTTTGCATGTCATTCGAAATCAATGTGCTAGAGTCTGAGGAAGGCTGTGGAGAAGGAAATGCCAAAATGCCTGAAGTCCAGTGTCAAGTACCCACAGTCAGTGATGGTCTGGGGTGCCATGTCAGCTGCTGGTGTTGGTCCACTGTGTTTTATCAAGGGCAGGGTCAATGCAGCTAGCTATCAGGAGATTTTGGAGCACTTCATGCTTCCATCTGCTGAAAAGCTTTATGGAGATGAAGATTTCTTTTTTCAGCACGACCTGGCACCTGCTCACAGTGCCAAAACCACTGGTAAATGGTTTACTGACCATGGTATTACTGTGCTCAATTGGCCTGCCAACTCTCCTGACCTGAACCCCATAGAGAATCTGTGGGATATTGTGAAGAGAAAGTTGAGAGACACAAGACCCAGCACTCTGGATGAGCTTAAGGCCGCTATCGAAGCATCCTGGGCCTCCATAACACCTCAGCAGTGCCACAGGCTGATTGCCTCCATGCCACGCCGCATTGAAGCAGTCATTTCTGCAAAAGGATTCCCGACCAAGTATTGAATGCATAACTGAACATAATTGTTTGAAGGTTGAATTTTTTTTTGTATTAAAAACACTCCTTTTATTGGTCGAATGAAATATGAGCTGTATGCCAAAATCATCAGTATTAAAACAATAAAAGACCTGAAATATTTCAGTTGGTGTGCAATTAATCTAAAATATATGAAAGTTTAATTTTTATCATTACTTTATGGAAAATAATGAACTTTTATCACAATATGCAAATTTTTTGAGAAGAACCTGTATATTGTGATCAAGAGATCAAATGTTTCACTTAATGGTTACTTTTTGCATGCAGAAATGGCACAGGGGCCTATCAGTAATGTCTACATGACAGGGGCTTCGTCTGCTAACGGAGGCCGCTATCATGTTGGGAGGTGAGTTTCTGTTGTGCACTTTTCAGTTGTTCCATTAATTAAATGGTTGGAAGTTGGAGGCAAGAGTAGCTATTGAATCAGGTTAACACTAATGAAAGTTTCCAGACATTTACTACCTTTCAAAACTTTGGGGTCTGTAAGAGAATTTTTTAATGACACAATAAATTGATCATAATTAGATTTCTATTTCAAATGAATGCTGAACTAAACTTTTTATTCATCAAAAAACCTGGGAAAAATGTATCAAAGATTCTATCATTTTCAACTGTGATTTATAATAATCATGTGACACTAAAGACTGGCTGCTGAAAATTCAGCTTTGCCTTTACAGGAATAAATTACATTTTCAAAATATTAAAAATAGAAAGCAGTTTTTTAAAAACTAATATTTCACAATATTACAGTTTTTGCTCTACTTTTGAGAAAATAAATGCAGCCTCGGTGAGCATAAGAGACATTGTAAAACATCGTACAAATCTTACTATCCTCAATTTCAAAGCGATCTCAATAATTATTATACCTGTATTATACAGTGACCACTGTGCACTATTTAACCTTAGGCCATAACCTGGGATGCTTTTACTTTCCTTCAAATCAAGTGGAGTTTATTAAATTGATGTTTTCTGCTAGAGATGATGATAAATATAGTTCTGATATGTCTGGTTAATTGGCAGTGAGGGGAAAGGATGGTAATATCACTCATTTTCTTTTCATCTTTATATCTTATAATCTCAAGGTTCACTGATCAGAAATTTTATTTTCGAGTAGTTCACCCAAACATACAAATGCTCCCCTTTTTTTTTCTTTTTCCATATCTATCCAAAAATGATTTTTTTTGTCACCTAAAAGATCAAGGCAGAATATTCATGTTGCTCTTTGGACTGAATTTGATGTGGGTTTTGTTTCATTTTTGGAGTTTTACTTCCTACTTGTCCCTGTTCACTTCGTTATATGGATAAGTGCAGCAACATTCAGCTGAATTTCTCTAGCGTTCCAAAAGGAGAGAAAAGTTAGTCATAGAAATTTGGATTGACACAAGGGAGATTAAATAACAATTTTAACTTTGGTGGACTATCTCTTTTTTGTTGTTGTTTTGTTTTCATCATGTTTCCCTTTCATCTGTTTCTCTGACAGTGATGGCGGGGCAGATGGCACGATGGCCTCAAGTTCTAACGACTCCCACTACAGCGGCTCACGGGTCGAGACCCCCGTCTCTTACATGGGCGAGGACGACGAGGACGACGACGAATTTGACGAAAACGACGACGAGGACTAAGCCCAGCCCTCATTCAACCTGTCCATCATGCACAAGTTCTTCCAGCTGCCATGTCCGAGGGATTGATCAACCACATCGTTCTTTTTACTCTTCTGCATTTCCTTCACTCTCTGTCTGAGAAGGGCATTGAAGAACACGGGCTTTAATGGGATGAGTTGTTTTCATCCTCGTCTTTCTGAGCTCAGGAGAAGCACATCATCCTAGGCTGTGTGCTTTGCCTGCTGGGAATTATAGTTTTCAGCTGAAGGACTTTGCTGAAGTTTAGAGGTGTCACTTTATTCCTTGTCGCAGCGCTCCTACTGGATGTTATCCGCTCTGTTCTGCGTGACCCTCTGAAACCTTCCCTCCTGAAGAAAACCCATCTTGCATACAGCCTTGCGTGCTGTTGAAAAATGTTGTGTGGATCTCTGTGTGAAGTAGTTTTCTTCTGTTTTTGAATGATCTTTTTTGTTTTTGAATGTGCTGCTGGCTTGATTTGCATTCTGATGATTCGGAGACTAATGAATCGAAGAACCTACAAAGCCGGCTGCTATTTTTTGCCCCATGGAGGGCAGGTCTTTGGATGTGGACTCTTTTCGTATGCTGACCTGATAATTTCTTGCAGGCTTTTTTTGTAGAATCTCCTCCCGTGTGTGTTCGGCTCCTTAGCGTTCTGCAGAGCGCTACTTTTTTGGAGGACTCTGAGAAGTCAGTCTTTGTGTTTTGTGTTTGTTTGTTTTTTCTCTTCCTTTGGTTTCGGAACTTCATAGGCCAACCTGTTCTAGAGACTCCAGAGTAACTTCAGTACCTTAAAGCAGTTATAGGCATAGAAAAATGCTTTGTTACTTAACCACATGATATCAAGATTCGTTTCTCAGTAATACCTTGAAGCGTGTATGATTATTGTTGTGTATTAAAAAGATATGGTCTTTAGGTCTCTCTGGACTTCCCTTTGAAAATTTCCTTTAAAAAAAAAAACGGAATCCTTGTACTGACTCCTCAAAGTAACTTTTCTGTAATCTAATATAAGTTTCAAATTTAAATATAAAGAATGTTTTAAGAATTCAAACTCATTGTGTTTATTTGCAACACTAATGTAATACTACTAATTTCAATAAACTTTATTTTATATATGTGCCTAGTGTGACTAGATTTGCCTTCAGGAAGTTGACATGGTATGACATTTTCTATAGTGTTTGTACTTTTTTTTATTTATTTTTTTTATGAATATTTGTACTTTTTAGCATTCACTTGTCACACCACAGCAAAACTTGTGAAAATATCAGGAAATGATAAAGCTGGAAAAGTCATGGAATTTTCCATAGTAACAATGTTTTTATTGTATATTTTCTCCTCAGACATGTTTTATTGGTTTGTTATTGCTCATTGAGAGAGTTTTTCTGACTATTAGTGGAAAAATTTAGCAAATTTAGCATTTTTAGTCATGTGACAATGAATTACACAGGGGCACTTCTGTCATACTGAGCCAACCCCCCCTCCATTCTCTTTTCTCATTTATTTTTTTATGCTGTAAAAACAAGTAGAAAGGTTGAGAACTGTATAGGCAAGCCTAATGCTAGCATGTTTTTTGTTTGTTTGTTTATCACTCATTCTTTTAGGCCGACTCTTGTTAAAGTTATTTATTTATTACATCTGGTCATATGCAGTACTATTCAAAAGTTTGGGGTCTTTAAATTTTTTTTAAAGTCTCATGCTTACAAAGGCTGCATTTAAAAATGAAATAAAATTAAACATACAGAAAAAACTGTAATATTACAATAAATATTACAAGTTAACCATTTTCTATTTATCAATAAGATTTATTCCTGTGATGGCAAAGCTGCATTTTCAGCATCATTACTCCAGTCTTCAGTGTCACATGATCCTCCAGAAGTCATTCTAATATGATCATTTGGTGCTAAAGAAACATCTCATTATCAATGTTGGAAAACATTATTTTTTGTGAAAACCATGATACTTTTTTTCAGGATTCTTTGATTATTAGAAAGTTAAAGAGAACAGCATTTATTTGAAAGGGAAAACTTTTGTAACACGAATAAGTATAAATTTTTCAAAAATATCTGTTCAGAAATTCACAAAAATGGAAGCCTGTTTTCAACTGATTACAATGAAATATAATTTACAATAAGAAATAATTCTGAGAAATTTGCTTTGTGACAGTGACAAGAAACTGACATTGCATTACTAAAAAAAAAAGCTACTACTGAAGTGAATAGTTTTAATATACACAAAAATCATACATTTTCATCCCCTCTTTTGAAATCCATTTTTTTGCATTATTGTCAGGATTTGTAGCATTCAGCCATCATTCACTGTAATTTTGCAGATGGCCAACAGGTGGAGCCCTTTCCATTCAATATTAGGGCTGCTGGAATTATTTTTTGAAGTATAATATCCCATGTCACATACGTTTCTTGCTACACACCATGTTGTTGGTTCACTCTTCCACTCCTCTCTCATTTGAGCTCACTTCCTTGCAGTGGCCTGGTAGATTCTTACCTCCTCTTGCGGGATCTCTTCCAGCAATGTAACGTTAAAAACATTTTTGAAGTTTTCAATGAAACGCAGATCAGATTGGAATCTCACCTGTTGGAAATGAGATGAGAGCCAACTTATAAATTTAACATGTTGGCTAAAATGAATGGTAAAAAAAATACAGAGCCTGACCTTATTTGCCAATAGTACGGTGGTTCCTGGCTTGCAGAAGTATTGCATGGTGATCAGTAGATCTTCCAGAAAGTTGTGATGGTAGACCACGTCTGCACACAGCACATAGTTGTAATCGTAGACGGAGCTGGGGAAGTTACGCTTTGCATCCTGACCCCAGGTCAGAGCCGCCACCTGAGGTGTGTACCTGCAGCGGCCCCGTGTGTTACGCGAAAGGTTAAAGTTCAGATTTGACAAGACATCAGGCAGATCTGTGGCCGTGACCCAGGCACCTTGATGCGAGAAAATATTAAAAGACTTGTAAATGAAATAATTTAAACCAAATAAGTATTTAAAGTAAAATCAATTTGACCTCTCAACTTCACCTACATCATTGCGCAAAAAAAGAATGTAGGCTAGTTTACGTAGGCCTACCCAGTAAACTTGCAACTATGGACACCAGTCCTGTTCCCGCTCCAAGTTCCAGCACAGCTTTATCTAGCATATCAACCTGTTCCCGGTTCTTCTCCAAATACCGACAGAGAGCCACAGCCTGTGTGCACACATACACACGTGCAATCTGAGCAAACGCCTATGCCACAAAACACAAAGGAACTCAAAGGGCTTTTCACACAAATAGGCCAAGTTAACCCAGGATTGGTTATCTTGTCATTTCGTATTACAGTGCAAGTCGACATGGAACATAAATTGCAATCGTCTTTTCTTCACTATTGTGATGTATAGGCCTAACGTGAAATGGCTTCTTGAACCAACAAATGTATGGTGAGACATGATTTTGTCCATATGCCGAAAATAACATATATTTGACCGAACTTCCAGAATCGTCAGCAAGCTCCGATTATCTTGCGCAGTGAATATGGATGCGATGGGTTACTACATCTTATTCAAAACTGAATATCTTCAATACATTTAGGCTTTAAAGGTAACCTCAATTTTTACATGGTGTTTGTGTCAGCAGTGTGTAGCCAGTGTGTTTACCATTTTATAATGGGAAAAATCCACCCACCCCTTTTATTAATTCCCATAAATCATAAGCAGTGTCTTAGAATAAGCCATTTGCACTTTATATACAATGTGACGTCAAAAATGAGACATGGCATGAATGGAGCATAACACCACATTGTTTTACACTGAACACTGCAAAAGTTTCTGCAGGGTTTCTTAAGTCCTTAAGAGGTTAAATGTGTTAAATGTTTCACTACTCTGGGTTAAAAGTGGAGGTTAGAATGTCGATAACCCATGTAACAATTCCATGGCTGATTATTTTCACATATTTTGGAAGTGTCCAGCAATTCAGTCTTTTTGTTTAGAGGTAGTCACTGAAATAAAATTGATAATAAGATTCGAGATGGAGAACAGCTTCGGCACTATATATTTAGGAAACATACCAACTGATCTCAATACTCAAGACAAGTACCTACTTAAAGTATTGATTGCTAGTAAAAAAACAATAACTAAGAAATGGTTGCATGAGAAACCACCATCAAAAAAAAAAAGAGTGGACCGTGATCAAGATATACTGTATGTATAATATGGAAAAACTGACCTTCTCTAAGATGAAACATGGATACAAGTACTGGTCAGAATGGTTACTGTATAGGAGTGTGGATTGAAAATAGGGAGATGTTTTTTTCTCTCTTCTTCTCCTTCCCCACATTTCCAATATATCGGTAGAATTATATTGATAATCTCAGTATGTTAAATATATTCGTCCAATGAAAATAATTTGAAAGTCTCATGAGGGGACCTTGAACCTTTTATGGACATGAAAGGACCTTACCAAATATTCACAATCTCTTTTCTGAGACCTTTGGGAGAGTAACCCCTGATATAAAGTTAAGTGTATATGAACACCATGTGATAATCGTAATTGTATGTGATACCCATAGTGACTTAGCTGTTCTGTTTTTTGTTTGTTCTACAAAAAGCATATATACTGTATATATATACATATATATATAAACAAAAAATGTAAAAAAACAAACAAAATAAACAGAGCAATTCCAATAGGGTCCTCACACCATCGGTGCTCGGGCCCTAACAAGAATGCCGATAACCTGGGTAGAAAAAGCCCTGATAATATCTGTTCTTACCCCTGGCCAGATGACGGCACCAAAAGAGTCCAGGGATTCTCGGATGCTGATCTCCTTTCCGGTGAAGAAAAAGGTCTCGTTGCCAAGGGAGTAGAAGACACTGGGCTCCCAGGCATTGCGCCTGTTCAGTGCCTCCTTCTGCATGTCTTTACCCTCCAGATCCTCTGAAAGAACACCAGTAAAATGTTGTATTCATTTGTGTGATCTCATTTGTGTACGTTGTACAAATCTGCTTTTGCCCCACTGATGGTTAGGTTCAACCCAACAATAGCCATCATTTCATCGTCTCAGCTAACTTGGCTATGAGTAACCTACTTCTAGCCAAAATAACCTTGAATGTTGATTTTGCCATAATAACTTGTGAGATATATGATATTCCATTATGTAAGCAAAGTCAAAAATGATTACAAGGTGTTTGGTTTCATTTCTTTGGTTAAACGTCTATTACATTTTCACTGACAGGCTAAGTTTTGCCTTGTTTTTGCCTAGACCTCAGGGCTGTGTTTGGACGGCTATTAGACGTCTTTTAAACGAAAAAGTGCTTGATGGGTGTGCTTATGTTTTTTTTAATTTTTTTTTTAAATAGGACATTTCCTTGCTTCACATCATACGAATTTATACGAAATAGTTTAAAATAGTGACATTTTCCCAGGAGATCGGTTTGCAAGTCTTTGAGGTGGAGTATAGTCAAGTTTTAGCCTATGTGTTTTGTCATGAGTGCAAGTCTCAGATCTACAAATCCTGTTTGGTAGTAAGATTTTTGTTGTTATTTTTATCTAAAAAGTAAAGAAGGTTTTATTAGTCCTGCTATATACACCGATCAGACAAAAGATTATGGCCGCTGACAGGTAAAGTGAAGAACACAGATTATCTCTTCATCACGGCACCTGTGGGATATATTAGGCAGCAAGTGAACATTTTGCCCTCAAAGTTGATGTGTTAGAAGCAGGAAAAATTGGCAAGTGTAATAATTTGAGCGAGTTTGATGGGCCAAATTGTGATGGCTAGACGACAGAGCATCTCCAAAACTGCAGCTCTTGTAGGGTGTTCCCAGTCTGCAGTGGTCAGTATCTATAAAAAGTGGATCAAGGAAGGAACAGTGGTGAACCAGAGACAGAGTCATGGGCGCCCAAGGCTCATTGATGCACTTGGGGAGCGAAGGCTGGCCCGTGTGGTCCGATCAAACAGAAGAGCTACTGTAGCTCAAATTGCTCAAGAAGTTAATGCTGGTTCAGATAGAAAGGTGTCAGAATACACAGTGCATCACAGTTTGTTGCGTATGGGGCTGCAGAGACGCAGACCAGTCAGGGTTCCCATGCTGACCCCTGTCTATCACCCGAAAGTGCCAACAGTGGGCACGTGAGCATTAGAACTGGACCACGGAGCAATGGAAGAAGGTGGCCTGGTTTGATCACGTGGATGGTCGGGTGCATGTTCGTTTACCTGGGGAACACATGGGAATGCACTATAGGAAGTAGGCTAGCTGGTGGAGGCAGTGTGATGTTTTGGGCATTGTTCTGGGAAACCTTGGGTCCTCCCATCCATGTGGATGTTAATGTTACAAAACATGTAACCCTTTCATGGAAACGGTATTCCCTGGTGGCTATGACCTATCTCAGCAGGATAATGCGCCCTGCTACAAACCAAAAATGGTTCATGAATGGTTTGAGGAGCACAACAACATACTTGAGGTGTTGACTTGTCTTCCAAATTTCCCAGATCTCATTCCAATCGAGCATCTGTGGGATGTGCTGATCAAACAAGTCCGATCCACAGAGGCCCCACCTCGCAACTTACAGGACTTGAAGGATCTGCTGCTAACATCTTGGTGCCAGATACCACAGCACACATTCAGGGGTCTAGTGGAGTCCATGCCTTGATGAGTCAGGGCTGTTTTGATAGCAAAAGGGGGACCAACACAATATTAGGAATGTGGTCATAATGTTATGCCTGATCGGTGTATACCATAACAGAAATAAAAGGCATATGTTACATAATAGATTTAATAGCAATATACATTTTTATTCACAGATTTTTGGAGCACTTTCATATTGCTCCAATATCTCAATTCTCTACTTATTTACCTTCCTCTGTGTTGTTTGGTGGTGGTTTGACAGGGTCTGGTTGCTTCATGATCCCTTTTTTCTGCACATTTAGACCTGGCTCTCCTTCTGTCTCCATTATGGAATCAAGTCCAAATGTCTTCACGCTCAGTACTGCCACCATGTTGGAAGATTCACATTTTTAATTCTCAATAAAACTTTCTCCTTACCAGCTAAATGCCTTGACTCCAAGCCTTTGTACAGTGCTTCCATATACAGTACATTTGGAGTAGTTGTTAAATTGAATAGCACCCAAAAGCACCAAAATTCCATTGGAAATAAATGTAGTATCAGTCACTAGTATCAGTAACAAACAGCAATAAAATCATACTTACTGTCACAGACACTTAGAGACAGAAAATCAGACCTGATGCTTGACAGTAAACATCCTCAGGACAAATACACTTTTATAAAGTAGCAGCATCCCTCTGCTCCTCCCATGGAAGCACTGTATTAAATGTGCAGTTAGTTAAGAGAGTGAGAGAGAGAGAGAGAGAGAGAGAGAGAGAGAGAGAGAGAGAGAGAGAGAGAGAGAGAGAGAGAGAGAGAGAGAGAGAGAGAGTTGCATGTTGCATCAAAAGCCATTTAATTCCATAGCTCTGAGTACAATCCTTTCCTCAGGGATCACTGATCCCTCTCACTGGTTCCCAAGTTTGTGGAAAACAGACAGATATGTAGACGGAGGGGGAAAAAAAGATTGCTGTAGGTATTTTTGTTTGCCCACATGTTGATTTCATTGGGAGCCAGTTTCTATGAATGTTTTTATCATCCATGAAGGCATATCCCTTTACTCACAGCCTGTGCATGGCTCTGGCAGATATACTGCGGCCTGTGGGATCTTGGAAGCTGAAGCTGGGGTCCAATAACCTGTACACAAGTGGTAAATAAATTAAGGATGACGAACATTTTACTGTCTGCAAGAGGAGGACGACCTAAAGGTCCGTTTTAATATCTGGGATGAAATCAGGCTTCAAAAATATCCTGAGACCAGATTGACATAGAAAATATGATGATGTCTGAAATACTAAAGTAATAAAACTTGGGATTTTACCATGGGTAAGGGGTGTTTTTGGTGTGCCTAAAACCATTTATAAAATAGTGTCAACATTAATATGACAGAGTATTCACAATATTCAATAAAAAAAGTTTAAAAAGTATGCACATTTGTATGATCTCCAACAGAAGTAAGATCAAAACGAAATATATGAAAATAAAGAAAATCTGCACACTGTTTAACTATTCCCTTTATTTATTTTAAATAAAATACCAATGTTTTGATCATTTGAGTGATAATATCAAGTGGTTAACTCAGCATTGTTGTATCAGGGTTGAAACATCTGTACCATCTGAAGCAGATACAAAAATGATATGGCTTTCTCGCCATTAGTGCAATAATAGGTTTTGGTTATGAAACAACATTTCTCTAAAGCATCTATATATTTGTCTATAAGGTTAGGAAGAGGCCAGATGACGAGTATTCATTTCTGACTGATGGCTAGAGTGGTTTTGCTTTAGTCACTGCAAATCCTTCCCTGACACCCAGTAGCGAAAACACAGCTGCTGAGGTAAAATGGAAAACTGACTCAGCCACGAAGAACAATGTATTGTGTATTGTGCATGCCAAAGTAAGCTTTAACCCCACATCCCCGAATGAATGTCGGACAAAGTGAGAGACAGGGTGTTAATCTTTAGATATTCTGATAATAATATCTATATGAACCATTCTGGAAAATCTTTGGCTTTAAAGATTCTAGTAGATCATCTCAGCACCTGATCCTCAGCATCCCCGGTATGGCCATAATCCTTAAGTGGTGGGAACTAAGCATATCTCATTTTCAAAGGTGATGCTTGTCATTTTCTTTTTAGAATTGTTAAAATTTCAGTAAGGCATTTGCAGTTTGATTTTGAGTAGCAGTCAGAAGTGATATTTGTTTTAAATGACCCTACTCGTTGGATTAAATCAACAAAATATGAGTATTTTTTTAAATATAAGGAAAGAACAAAACACTAAACTTGGTTAATGTATCTGTCTAACAAAATTATTTGGCAAAACAAGGCAAACTACAGCTACAGGTTTTATTTTACTATGCAAAAAGTGTATACAAACTCAAAAATCTCACAGGATACATTGGCTACAACATAATCAGTTACTCATTTTTGTTGGCTCTCTCTTGTTGCATGTCTTCATCATTTATTTGTGTGACGGCCCAGTCAGACATTTTGTCTGCACAATTTGGCATGTTTGATTACTTTCACAAAAAAATAAATAAAAATAAAAATAGCTCCATGCACAACTACACAATATGCGTAACAAACATATTTTTTACGTTTAATAATTTAACAAATGTTTTACAATATTTAAATAAATGGTGATGTCAATTGTTATAGGCCAGATATGACATTTGGTCATTACTGTCCTATAAAAAGCATAATGTGATTCAGTTTCATGTTGTCATATTTTAGGACCCCCTTGAAAACGAGATGATGCATCTCAAGGGGTTTATCCTTAAAGAATAAAATGTGTTACATTTGAACAAGCTGATAATATCCACTGATGTCTTGGCTCACTATTTTTATTTTTAATGTAAAGGCAAGCTATTTATCAAATCTGTTTGGTGATGCTAGTGGCACAGAAATTACACACTTTACCTTTAGAACTTCATGCACTTAGGCTTCCAAATTTTTTACATGATGATTGTTCCAGGCTCCACCACTGGCTTCACAACAAATGCGTCTGTTAGACTAAGTGGCTCTCTCTATATCCCATAAATGATGCATAGAAAGATGGGAATCCTGGCATCCCTGGACAGATGATGGGATGGAAAACCGCCTGCATGGTAGGCTCATGGTGATGAGAGCTATTAGCGTACAAGCGCCTGGCTAAAGCCTCTGTGAAGCTTTAGCGAAAAGCTCTGTGAGGATTTAACATTGAGTGTCCTTTCAAGTTAACAGCTAAATGAGTCAACTATTGGCATGGAAATTACAGGCTAAGATACAGTAATAAAATATAATAAAAGACCATAATAAAAGTAACTTTTATTTATTTTACATCAAACATAAAATAGAATTGTTCAACAGGATGATTTTAACAAGGGAACAACAAAAATGTAATGCTAAGTTAACAAATGAATCAATTGTAGCATATAAAAATATAAGTTTATTATTATTATTATTGAAAACCATGGCAAATGTAACAAAACAGGTTGATTACGGAATAGCCTTTTTTATTGCATTACTCTTGCATTATTATTATTATTATTATTATTATTAATATTATTATTATTATTTACACTTTCTTCATAAAAGTCACTGTATAGCAGGTTAGGTTAACATTCTGGTTGACTAAAGTGGACAGGAACAGATGAACGGTTTGAGTATTTCGCATGGTACATCATTGAACATCAGATCACCTGTAAATAAAAAAAAAACAAAGCTTTGGTAATCTAATAAAACAGATCATAAAAAGAGCAAAGCATATCTATAAGAGAAGTATGAGTAATACATTAAGCCCTTGGATTATCTTTTTGATGAGTGCAACATTTTAGATTTTTGTTCATTGTTGTTCGGCAGCAACACTTACTCAGTATCTCTACACAATCCTCCATTCCACCAGCATTATTGGGCTCTCCTAAAGCCCAGCCACTATAGCTCCACTGCGCTCCATCCAACCATCTGAAATTACTCATCTGTCAAAACAGGAAAGTGACTTACTAGTGGGATAAATATGTAGGAGAAATGATTAAATAATGTGAAAAAGTGAAATTGCACACAGCAAATGAACATACACCAATCGTTCTCTGTCCTCCAAGCCATGCTCGAGTGCGGCCGCCATACAGGTTCATTAGCTTCCCCATTTGATCACGAATGTGGTTGCTTGTCACAGAGGCCAGGTGGCCGTAAGGGCAGATTTTTTGACATTGTAACTAAGAAACAGTCAGTGGAAATAAAAAACATAAGTCAATCAATCAATCAATCAATCAATCTATCTATCTATCTATCTATCTATCTATCTATCTATCTATCTATCTATCTATCTATCTATCTATCTATCTATCTATCTATCTATCTATCTCTATCTATCTATCTATCTATCTATCTATCTATCTATCTATCTATCTATCTATCTATCTATCTATCTATCTATCTATCTATCTATCTATCTATCTATCTATCTATCTATCTAATTCAATATAGATGTTTTATTTTTATGGCAAATAACCAGGGTATGTTTTTTTTTTTCTTCAGCAGATAAATCCCAAATTTACAATGAAACGTCAATTTACTAAATTATCAACATATAATTATTTTGCAAACCAAAGCAAATCTTCATAAAATACATGTTGATTACTTGTTTTATATATTAAAAAAAAAAACTTTTATATATATGCACATTTTCAACAACTGGAAACAACTGGACATCCATGAAATCAAGTCATAAATGTTACTTTGTACTAAAGGTTCAATTTGATTTACATTTCTCATATTACTCTAAATAATGTGAAAATGAAGTGAATTCATTGTTACCTCAGCAGCGATGGCATCCAGGTTCCTTCTGAAGAACTGGTAACATTTGCCTTGTATAACAACTCCTCTACAAGACCACCTCCCTGTGGACACATCACCACATTGCAATTCAATATAACCCCTAAGTTTTAAATTTTATACCTGCTTGGTAAAGGCAACTGTCAATAGTGTCTGTGAACACTGCAGAATCGAAAGCATTTGGGCAAGTATGCTATTATCAGACCTGTTTCCTGTCAGTTAAAATCATATGAGGTGGCTTACCAGTCTTTAATGTTATTCTTCGTTCCTTCACTGGTTCCATTACTTCTTCCTCAAGTGTAGGCTGCTGTAAATCTTTTTCTTTTTTTTCATATTCCACCTCCATCTTCATCTCAGCTACAGGTTCCTTCACGGGTATGTTAGTTCTGTTCATCTGAATGGCAGCTATTTCCGGCTCAGGCTCTAGTTCTGCCTCTGGCATGTCTTCAGACAGATAATCTGCCTCTAGCACAGGATCCTCCACTATCACCGATGTCTCTTCTGTTATCCTGTGTTCCTCTCTTCTCTCTGGTTCCAGCAACACTGAATCAGACTCCACCACATCTGCAACCGGCTCATCCTGCATCAGTGGATCTCGTTCTGTTTGAGGAATTTATAAAATATAAATTTTGAGGAATATATAATATATAAGGGAAGAAAAAAAACTTGGTTAAGGTATCTGTCTAACAAAAATTATTTGTCTAAACAAGGCAAACTACAGCTACAGGTTTTATTTTACTATGCAACAAAAAGCTCACAGGAAAAAGCATACAGTTTATCCGGAAAGTATTCACAATGCTTCACTTTTTCCACATTTTGTTAAAACATTATTCCAAAATGGATTTAATAAACTATTTTTACCAAAATTCTATAAACAATACCTCATAATGAAAATGTGAAAGAAGTTTGTTTGAAATCTTTGCAAATGTGTAAAAAAAAATTTAAAAAATGGACATGTATAATTATTCACAGTCTTTTCCATGACAGTCAAAATTGAGTTCCGGTGCATCCTGTTTCCACTGATCATCCTTGAGATGTTTCTACAACTTGATTAGAGTCCATGTGTAGTAAATCCCAACACTATATCTCACAACCAATTTGTACGTATTTGTACGAGGTGGCTAATTTGTATGAATTTATATAACCTCACTCGTATGAATTCATACAATTTGCCTATACTGCAGAGATGGGCAGGTTTTAGGGCCGGGGTGTGGGGGAGGTCATTTGTACGAAATCATACGAATCGACCAACTCGTCAAATACGAGTGAGGTTGTACAAATTCGTACGAATTAGCCCCCTTGTAAATATGAATCGCTGTGAGATTGGGTTGTAAATTCAGTTGATTGGACATGATTTGGAATATCACCATATCACCTGTCTATATAAGGTCCCACAGTTAACAGTGCATGTCAAAGCACAAACCAAGCCATGAAGTCCAAGGAATTGTCATTCTGCAGCATTGAAGGTCCCAATGAGCACAGTGGCCCTATCATCCATAAATGGAATAAGTTTGGAACCACCAGTACTCTCCCTAGAGCTGGCCGCCCAGCCAAACTGAGCGATCAGGGGAGAAGGGCCTTAGTCAGGGAGGTAACCAAGAACCCGATGGTCACTCTGACAGAGCTCTAGCGTTTCTCTGTGGAGAGAGGAGAACCTTCAAGAAGAACAACCATCTCTGCAGCAGTCCACCAATCAGGCCTGCATGGTAGAGTGTCTAGATGGAAGCCACTCCTCAGTAAAAGGTACATGACAGCCTGCCTGGAGTTTGCCAAAAGGCACCTTCTCAGACCATGAGATACAAAATTCTCTGGTTTGATGAAACAAAGATGAAACTATTTGGTCTGAATGGAAAGCGTCATGTCTGGAGGAAACCAGACACCGCTCGTCACCTGGCCAATACCATCCCTACAGTGAAGCATGGTGGTGGCAGCATCATGCTGTGGGGATGTTTTTCAGCGGCAGGAACTGGGAGGCTGTTCAGGATCAAGGGAAAGATAAATGCAGCAATGTACTGAGACATCCTTGATGAAAACCTGCTCCCGAGCGCTCTGGACCTCAGACTGGGGCCAAGTTTCATCTTCCAATAGGACAAGGACCCTAAGCACATAGCCAAGATAAGTAGTGGCTACAGGACAACTCTGTGAATGTCCTTGAGTGGCCCAGACAGAGCCCAGACTTGAACCCGATAGAAACATCTCTGGAGAAATCTGAAAATGGCTGTGCACCAACACTCGTCATCCAACCTGATGGAGCTTGAGAGGTCCTGCAAAGAAGAATGGGAAAAACTGCCCAAAAATAGGTATTTCAAGCTTGTAGCATTATACTCAAAAAGACTTGAGGCTGTAATTGGTTCAATAGGTCACTCAACAAAGTATTTAGCAAAAGCTGTTTTTTTTTCTCTTGTTTTTTAGTTTTCATAAATTTGCAAAGATTTCAAACAAACTTCTTTCACGTTGTCATTATGGGCTATTGTTTGTAGAAATTGAGGAAAATAATGAATTTGATCCATTTTGGAATAAGGCTACAACATAACAAAATGTGGAAAAAGTGGAAAAAGTGAAGTTCTGTGAATACTTTCTGGATGCACTGCATGTTATGTGAATAATAGTTGGTTAGTTGTTGGTTGGTTCTCTTGTTTTTGCATGTGTTCATAATTTACATTACACTTTAAACCGGCTTGGTAAAGACAACTGTCAACAGTGACTGTAAAGACTGCAGTAACATGAACCTTTTTGGTTCTTTCTGGCACCTTTATTTTTAATGGATGCTGTTATCAGACTTGTTTTCAATCCAGTTAAAATCATCTGAGGTGGCTTACCAGTCTGTAATGCCATTCTTTGCTCCCTCACTGGTTCCATTACTTCTTCAGGGTCTTCCTCCACAATAAAGTCACCCTCGAGTGTTGGCTCCTCTCTAAAATGTTCTTCTTTTTCAGATTCCATCTCAGTTGCAGACTCTAACTCTACTACAGGTTCCTCTACAGGTATGTTGTTTCTATTGATCTGAATGGCAGCTTTTTCCGGCTCAGGCTCTAGTTCTGCCTCTGGCATGTCTTCAGTCAGATAATCTGCCTCTAGCACAGGTTCCTCCACTATTACCGATGTCTCTTCTGTTATCCTGTGTTCCTCTCTTCTCTCTGGTTCCAGCAACACTGAATCAGACTCCACCACATCTGCAACCGGCTCATCCTGCATCAGTGGATCTCGTTCTGCTTCCGGGTGCTGTACTATTGCTTCTTTTTGAACCACTGTCAAAACATCTGCCTTTACCACATGATCAAAAGACTGATCTCTAAATGGTAGTTTTTCATCATGAACTGGTGGACTGGCAGAAGCTAAGTTGGGATCAGAGAAAAATAATGTTAATCAATAGCAATTAAATATAATTATTCACACTTTTAAGATTTATTTAACATTTAGCTTGTTAGATATTCTAAGCCACCAATAATGACTACTTCAAAAATAAATAGATTTTGCATGATTATAAATAAGCAGTGTTCAAAGTTATAGTACAAAGTTATGAAAATACATTAATAAAAAATAACAATATATGGGTGCAGTACACTATGGCACAAATCCACTGTTAAAAGAGCAATATTTAAAATGTATAAGCCAAAAAAAGCAAAAAAACAACAACAACAAAAAACCCACTGATTACAGTGTTTACAATAAGCTGCATTAAATGGCTGAGAGTACAAAAATAGGACAAGCGGTTAATTATTAAACTAACACAGTTAATATTAACAGTATATTTGAATAATGGTGTAGACCACAGATCATACCTGTTAAGATGAGAACCAGCAAAAGTAATTTTCTCATCTTGATTGAGTTGCATTCTGCAAAAAACAATATAAATCAAACTATTGTTTTAGTTTTTAATCACAATATAATAATTCATAAAATTATTATTCATTTAATAGGATTGTACTACACAGAGAAAATGTTATTTAAATGAACTGATTTAATGATGTAGTCTAGTGGTGAAAAACAAAACTCCATGCATATTGCGGAGGGACATTGTTTTGGTTGTGCTTTTGTGCTCTGCGTGCCTGTGCGGGGGCATATGGTTCTTTCTTGTAATTAAAAAGAGAGAGGTTGTACTACTACTCCTAAATCATTCACTAATAGGCTAAGATATAACCAGTTTAGATAGAACAGGATCTTAAGCAAACTGAAGACGTTAGGCCTATAAACCCATTAACAGGCACGGTACTTCCTTATAAATAAATTCACAGCTCTACAACAACCCATAATGAAATGACCCTTCACAATAGATAACACTTTACAATGAACTCTGTTAGAGAGCTACATATGCCAATTTATATGTTCAATAACATGACTCACCTTTACTTACTTTTACAACATTTCAAATTCCTCAACAATTCCTCAGTTCTCGCCATTACCATACTCCATGTCAACCTGTCTTGCTCATTGTGTCAACTAACCTATGCCACTCCAACACCATACACTCCTCAAAGTAGCCGGTAAAACTTTTCTCCGGATATGACAAGACACGCACACGAGTGACTTATGTTCACAATTTCCCACTATAGGTCTAAAATATTAAAGACCTAGAATAGGCTTAACATAATAAATCATGGTAAGGCAAAAATGATGCATTGACTGATTATTTAAATTATGTTAATTTTGAACCAAAAAGTTACATACTGAACCTTTAAGTTAACATCACTGAATCAGAAATACATAAATTACACCAACCACATTTAAGGGTTAGATCAGGATAACATTACAGATTAACACCCTTTATTTGAAACAAAACCAAGCAATTATTTCTAAGCAAAATCACTGCAAGGGAAAGAAAGAAAGAAAGAAAGAAAGAAAGAAAGAAAGAAAGAAAGAAAGAAAGAAAGAAAGAAAGAAAGAAAGAAAGAAAGAAAGAAAAGTTTATCCTTTAGAAATATATATAGACTACAGTAGGTGTTTCTCACCAGTGTTGATTTTGCTGGTCTGTATTGACTCTTCACCCGTGTTTCTCTCAATGCTGTGAGATCAAATCCGTTCTTCTTATAAAAGACATTTACGACCTTTTTATTGCTGTTGTCTCCTCACGTGTCTGAAAGTACAATAGCTATCGCCATCACATTCTTATGTTTATCTAAACAACGTCTCATTATATTTCATTATAGTTTGCTTTTCATGTAAACTTTTGATTTGAGGTTCAGAGTACCAATCAGATCACTTACAGTTTATACAGAGATTAGATGCTTTTTTTTACTTTTCTTTCTTTCTTTCTTTCTTTCTTTCTTTCTTTCTTTCTTTCTTTCTTTCTTTCTTTCTTTCTTTCTTTCTTTCTTTCTTTCTTTCCTGTTTAACTAACTATGAACTAAGTAGTGCATTTCTGGTGTGCACATGTGGATAACATGCTCATGTGTGGATTTGACACAACAACTGATACATGGACAGGTGTTGAAAGGCTATATCAAAATACCATGTCATACTGAGGAAAGGAGTACTGTGGATAAAGCAGCTGTCAAAAGTTTCATACAAGCCTCACAGTGAGTGTGAGGTCTCAAACGCAACAAGCATGAACAATGCATCCTTGTTCATGAATTCTGAACCCAATAAAGATAGCAGTGCAAAGCAGCTACATATTATCTCTGCCGTGTTATGTTGCTCACATCTAGATTCTGAATTATGACAGATAAATCAACTGTATTAAGCCAAACATTTCCCTGAAGGAAGCTCATAAAACATGATTTTTTTGTTTTTGTTTTTTTGTTAAACCATTAAATTACCACCGCAAATCTGATAAATCTCGTTTAGGACTAGGATCTTAATAACTTGATCTGACCCTTTGCTTAGTTGTTTATTTATTTTTTTATTGTGCATTGCACAAAACCTCATTTTATGATATTATTGTCATAACTTTAAAGTAATGTAGGCTAGTATTAATTTATAGTATCTTACAGAAGAAACAATTTCTCTATTTTGAAACTGTGGTTATCACGATTACCTAAAAAAAAAAAAAAACATGATAAAAAAGATATATAAGATTTTTCATGTTGTAGTCTAAATATGTCGCTCATATGCAAAGCAGCGACACATGTCTCAGAGCATCTGCGCCGAGCTCGCGCAGCGTTCTGGCGAGAGCGCGCAAACCATCTTGAAGAACTTCCAAAGAGCGAGAAACACATCAGACTCTCCACGCGCTCCTGCACCAGCCGGACAATCTGAAGATGAGCACAACACACATACTTACCTTTCCCGCTCTTGTCATGCTGCTCTACAGTAAGTAATACTGATAATGTTTGTATTGCTCAATATCTGATGCTCTCTAGTCTTTATGTCGTGTTTTGAATGTTTTAAAACAAATAATATATATTTTTTTATTCTAACTGAAATGGTGAGAACTCTGAGGGGTGAGTTGGAAAATAGCCTACAGATAATTTGAATGTACATTTAGCCATGTTAATACTTATATCTACTGATTTTTTGTATTTTATTTCTTGAATGAACGAATGAATGAATGAGGTATTCTCGACATCTTTATTTTTAGTGTCAGACTTGCGAATAGAGTTGGCTGCTACATTGGATATAAGAGCATTGACATTGCTTAAAAGTCATTACAAATATATGAATTTCTGATTATTTTTTATTTTATTTTATTTGTTATTTTAATGTATTTGTGTCTTGCATGAATGATTTTTAAACCACCAGTCTGTGAATGATTTGGTTCCAGTTACTTTGATTGTTGTGTGTGTGTGTGTGTGTGTGTGATTCAGGTAAACACATCATAGGGACTAAATGTCCCTAAAAAGATGGCAATGTCCAAAATCCTCCCCCCTGAGGAAAACAGCTTATAAATCATACTAAGTTGCATCCTTTTACTGTGATGGTTAGTTTTAGGGGATAGATTATAAAGTTTGTAACATTATAAAATCATTATGTCTGAATGTCCCCATACAACATGAAAACCCAACTTTTGTCAAAGAGAGATGGATGCTTTGAGGGTCTGGATAGAATGGGTGGGGGTTTTGTAAGATACTGTGTTTACACAAACTTCTTAAACAGCATTTGAACACATGAGATCCTGATGGTGATAAAAGATCTGTGAAGAAGCTGTCCAGATCTGAACTTCACTCTGATGTGGCAGGGACCCTTTCATGTCGCTGATGCCCTTTGACTGACTCCTTGTGCATTGGTCATTATCATGGAGATTATGGTTTCCTGGCATACCATGAGAAATGCATGATCCCACCCAGTCTAGAGATCTAAATATGTGTTTTTACAAATTATGTAACATAGATATAAAAATAATGATAAATTAAGCTATAAAATGTTAGGTTAACGTTGACTTTCACAACATTGATTGGCTTTATTCTGATAACTTTTAGACATCATGCCACTATGTGCTAGTTAGGGTTGTTAAATACCTTATGGGGTGGGCTGTGATTTTAACTCTAGCCCTCTTCCAGCTGAAGGGGTTTTAAGTTACAGCAGCACAGTACGTCTTTGTATCTCTGGGTAACACGACCCTCCACACCTTTCTCTCTCTCGTCTCATATGAAAATCAGTTCTTTTCTACTGTACGCACATCCATTGGGCTATAGAAAGGGAGCTACACAGATAAAAAGAAAGTATTTTCCCTCACGTTCCCCAGAAGTGCATGTTTTTCAGTGTGTGTGGAGGTTATCAGGCCTGGTTTGGTCTCCAACCCCCCACTATATCCACAGACTGTGTCAGAACATCCATCCGTTAAGTAAATTCCTACACATCCCTGTTCCTGGCACCACCAGAGCCGGGAGTGAGTGTTATGAGGTTACACATTTGAGGGAAAACTTTAGTGTGTTTTAACTTCTCTTCACTTTATTCATATTATTTACTTAAATATTTTACAAAAAAAGAATGTATTTCTCAAGGGCATAATATAAAAAACTTGTAACACTTTCCAATTAGGACCCATTAATTAACAGTTAATGCATTAACTAACTTTAACAATGAGCAATACATTTGTTACAGTATATTTATTCATCTTTGTTAACTTTAATTAATAACTGCTCAGGTCCGTAACAGATAAAACCTTTTTTTTTAATAACATATTAGTAAATGCTGTTTACAATAACTAATAAATGATTTAGAAGTACTTTTTTGTTAGTTTATGTTAAGTTCAAGTTAAAAAAGGAACCTTACTGTAAAGTATAATGTGATACAGAAATCTAATTTAAAGGAATTTTTGTGATTACACTGTAAAACAATGGGTACATTTTACTTAACTGTGGTAACTGTGGTTGCCAGAAGCAACATTAAGTTTTATAGATTAAATTTACATTTACAGTAAAAACACACTTCATAAACTGAAATTAATATACCAAATAAAATCAGCTTTTTATCTTTATTAAGACAGGTGGTAAATAGAAAACTAAGAAGAAATTGTTATTTCAATGAATAACTATCAAATATGAGAACTGTGAACACAGAGAATTCTGGTAATATCTCAACTGATGTTTTCTTCCCACTATTAAGACTTGTTTTAACTTCCAAAAATTGTACATTGTATTTTACTGTAAAATGATATAAAATTAAATTAATTATATGAAAACGTTTTTCTCCATATAGTCAGCTGAGGCAACATACCGTTAAACAATGAATAGGTTTTTTACAGTAGCATTTTTAGCCTTTTACTGTCAAAATTAGGATCTAATTTTTTTATTTGTGTTGAAAAAAGGTGCATCACTCCAATTTTATTTTCTTGTTTTTCACAGCAAGATCTATTTTTGGTTCCCCAGAGAACCTTTCAATGATCAGTTCTTTAAAGACATTTTTTTTTCTTAGTGTGAAGAACATTTAATAAATAATATAAAGAAAATGTTTCCACTATAAAGAACATTTTATGGATTTTAAAGGTTCTTCATGGAACCATCAATGCCAATACATAACATTTATTTTTAAGTGGCAGAATTTCAATTCATCCTCAGTAAAAACAAAAACTTTATGGGGCAAACATATGATGATTCTCATAGTCTTTCATTGTAAGTGGATTAAAAAAGTTTTTTTCTACAAACTTATGTCAGCTGTTATAAAAAGTCTGTGGGAGTGTCACAACATTAAAGCGTTTGTATCTTTTCTCTCCTCCAGTTCCTAGCTCAGATCCTGTTACTGTGACGACAAGCAAAGCAAGAGTGGAAGTACATGAAAACACAAGTAAGTTCCTTTGTCTTCAGATAATCATCTGGACGTGTTTAAAAGCTTTTTTCAGGCCATACTGATCTGACACTTTGTCCGTTCTTTCCAAAAGATGCTGTCCTTTCCTGTGAGTTCAGGACAGAGAAAGAAACAAACCCACGTGTTGAATGGAAGAAGAGAGGCAAAGATGTTTCATATGTTTATTTTGATGGCGATTTTACAGGTGGGTTGTTGTTTTGCCCATTCCAATAATTACTTAACATGTCCTATAGCTCTCTTATTTGTATATGGCTTTAGTTGAGATATTTTATGAAATCTTTTAAAAAGGGAAGTGTGTCATTCACACCACTTGTGGCATCAAATGACATTCTGTTTGGTGCGGTCACATCAGCAAAAGATTTTACAAGCAAATTAAGTCCTTTGCCTGTTGTGATGATGTTTGAAGCACAGCTCACACAGAAGTCACTTTAAAACCAAGCAGCTTTTTTTGTTCAATGATAAACCCATTGCAAAATCTGCGTTGCAAAAATGAATACAGTATGGCACAGATTCCTATTGAAATGACTGGATTTCACCCACAAAACATTGCCAAACAATGGTAAAAGTGACTGATCCTTAACAATTTGTTTCAGTGAACATGTTCTGCAGTTCAATTCATTCACATATATTTTTTCTTCAGAATGTTCTAACTTACTCTCACCATTACCAGGTTCATTTAAGGGCCGTGCGTCCATCTACGGGGCGACAATGACCCTCCGTGGTGTTACACAGAAAGACTCAGGAGTGTATCATTGTGAAGTCACAGCCCGCCAAGACAAAATCAAGCTGGGGGAGGTCACCGTCACCCTCAGTGTGCTTGGTGGGAATTCATTTTTTTAAATGATTCAATCTTTTACTCTTATTATCATTATTTACATGTGCAGTTAATGATAATACACTCTTAAAAATAAAGGTTCCAAAAAAGAGTCGCCATAGAAGAACCATTTTTGTTTCCACAAAGAACCTTTTAATAAAAGGTTCTCAAAATAACCATTATTTTTAAGAGTGTATTCATATACATGATCTGTCTTACATGGACAGTGCCGCCACATGCGCCATCATGTGAGGTCCCAGAAACAGTCATGAAAGGATTTTCTGCGGAGCTGCACTGTAAAGACAAACTCAGTGTTCCTGCTGCCACCTACAGCTGGTACAAAGACAACAAACCACTAAACACCGGCAAGCCCCCTGAAATCAACTACACCCTGGACCCCAAAACAGGGACTCTGGTTGGTGTAATGCTATAATCTATTTCCATCTCATGGCCTTTTCCCATGACGGCTAACACACACTGCTTAGTTTGTCTTTGATGCATTCATGACATTGTATGTGTGATTTATATACTGTTTATTTTCCGTTACTTTTGAGCAGAAATTCAAGACGGTGTCAAAATCTGATGAGGGTCAGTATCGATGTGAGGCCTCCAATGGTGTGGGGGCACCCAAAAGCTGTGCAGGCCAGCATATGAAGATAACGGAATGTAAGTTTAAAGGACACACATAATGAGAAATCAATTTTACTTGATCTTTTGAAATATTGTTAAAAGAGTAAAACATACAAAGAGGGCATTTATAAAATTTAATCTTAAAGGTACAGTAACAGAAAAAAACCTTATATTCTGTTGATGTTATCTATAATATCTTTTGGGGTCTTGTGACTCTAGAAAATCCATATAAAATTCTATTTAAATACATTTATTTCATACTAAGTATACTACAAATCCCTTAACATACTTACTGACATATCACTTGAGACTTACTGATATGAATATTGTAATTAAACTTTATTTGGAGCACTTCTTTATTGCACAATATTAAGCCTAAAATGTGTTTTAATCGCACTATTAATTAGGATAGTCTGATCACCGTCTTTTTCAAGATATTTAAATTGTGTACCTAAAGTATACTTGCAATAGTTCCACTTCAGCACAACTAAGGTGCATTAAGTACAAAGTTTTTTAATTTTAACAGAATTTAAGTATAACAATTTAGTATACAAAAAGTACAATCGCAGGGTATTTATATTAAGTACATAATTATGTAAATGTATATTTGTATACTTTGCATAAAATACATGTATTTCAAATACATTTTAGTATATTTCTTTTTCACTAGGGGACCCCCGAAAATATTAATAGTAATTTCAAAATTAACCTATATTGTTTTCCCTTCAAGTTTCTCTGTGCTAATTAAAACCCTAAATCCCCTTCTGTTTACCACAAAGGAGGCTTGTAGTTTTCAGAAATGTCTTATATCTACACAACCTTTCAAAAGCTTTGGTCAGTGGGACATTTTTTTGCAAAGTAATTAATACTTTATTCAGCAAGGATGCATTGAATTGATAAAACGTGACCGTAAAGACATCTAATGTTACAAAAGATTCCCGTTTCAAATACATGCTGTTCTTTTGAATGTTCTATTTATCCTGAAATAGAAGAATCCTGAAAACAATGTATTAGTTTCCACAAAGAGTTTTGAACATAGGTAATAATAAGAATTCTTGAGCACCAAATCAGCATATTGAAAAATATTGGAGATGGGAGTAATTAATAGGTAACATTTTAAAATTAAAATGCACATTTTATTTAATTTGTAATCATATTTCACAATATTACTTTTTTTCTTTTCTTTTTGGGATGATTTTCTACCCCAGCAAAAACATTGTAATTTTAAACTTCAAGATATAGGAAAAAAGTGCACATGACCCATTTGAATATCTGTTTGACATGCTGTGGTTGCAGTTGAGCTCAACATGACAATAGTTATTGCGTTAGAAGTGGGAGCGTTCCTGTTGCTTCTCTCGTGCTGTGTGGCCATCTGTCTGTGCTGCAGACGAGGGTGCTGTCGATGCTGCCGCAGTGAGTGCTACTTCATTCAAAACCGTTTATGGGCTGTTGGGATACTTGAACTGTGTCTTGTCTTCATCTACTAACACAAGTCTTGCATTTACCAACAGAGAGTAAAGGAGGTACAAAACAAAGGTACGTCTTTTACAGTACTTTTGAATGGACTCTAACCTATACAAATAAAACATAACAGCCCATTTGAAACAAAGTTATTTCTCTTCACTTTTCAGCAGAACAAAGACAAGCTGTAACCCTCCAACAGATGTAAGTCTTTAAGTTTCCTATTATAACTTACTAGTCAAATGGTAAAGTAATGGCACTGTAGAGGCTGTTGTTTACAATAATGGCTAGTCTTCATCTCAATGTTCATCTCTCTCCTCAGCCGAGACGCTACAAACATACACAATCCTTTGTGCTTTGAAATGCACCATGCAGACAGAAGTGAATTGAAGTGACGTCAAAGCCTAGAGAATGAAATATCACATCAAATACGCCTCTATATCTCTGGTTTGCTCTTATGGGCGACAAGAGCAGAAAACACACCCTCTGGTGGTGAGGTCTGATCACAGCTAAACAATCCACAACAGACCTGAAGATTTTTTTTTTTTTTTTTATTTAAGTGTGTTCATTTATTTTGGACACTGTGTATTATTGTAATTGTCTCATATTAGTTTGACTTTGACAACCTAGTGTTTATATACTGTACAAATGTTGCACTATTTCATACTAGATTTGACCTATGCAGGTTGGAGGCAATGGTTTCAATCACCAAGTCACTGAGCATAAAGGCTTAGCTACAAATGTGATGGTCCACTTGATTTGAGTGGAAACAAGCTTGATTTGTCTCAGGATGTCTCTAAAGTCTATTAATCATCATCCAATCAATGTTCAGTAGAATTTGAATCAGTCACCTTGCTTTTTTCATGTTTCAGTAAGTGTCATTAGTTGTCTGATGAGGTATTTCTCAATATGAGAGAGAGAGAGAGAGAGAGAGAGAGAGAGAGAGAGAGAGAGAGAGAGAGAGAGAGAGAGAGAGAGAGAGAGAGAGAGAGAGAGAGAGAGAGAGAGAGAGAGAGAGAGAGAGAGAGAGAGAGAGAGAGAGAGAGAGAGAGAGAGAGAGAGAGAGAGAGAGCCTTATTACATCTTATGTCATTCAAAAACCTGTATGACATTTTGAAGATCTGACTTCCACTGAGAGAGAGAGAGAGAGAGAGAGAGAGAGAGAGAGAGAGAGAGAGAGAGAGAGAGAGAGAGAGAGAGAGAGAGAGAGAGAGAGAGAGAGAGAGAGAGAGAGAGAGAGAGAGAGAAAGCGCCATCTTATGTCATTCAAAAACCTGTATGACATTTTGAAGATCTGACTTCCACTGTATGGACAAAAAAACAGACATTTCTCAAAATATCTTCTTTTATGTTCCACAAAGAAACATACTTGCTTGGAACAATAAAAGGGAGTAAATTACATAATTTTCATTTTTGGGTGAACTATTTGTAGCGTGCACAGAACCAAGAGACAGAAAGTTCCTTTCAGCAACTTTTCCCCCCCAATCTGCTCACTTCTCTTTTAATAAACAGAAGCAGACTTAAACAATCAAACACTTTTCACTACATGCAGTGATAACCGAACAATCATAGAGAACACTACACCGCCTCTCCCATCCCTTTAACATCTGTGAACTATGTGTTTGAGCTTTTTTAACTGTTTTGTTTATTGGATTTGTGGCTCAAATGAACAAACAAGGTCTCCAAAAGCTAGTTTTTTTTGGTATTTTGTTACATTTTGTTATGTAAAATAAAGCGAATGCAAAAGTCAGACTTCACTGCAATATCTATTCCTCCTTTTTACACAGAACAAATTACTTCACTGTAGCATACATTTTTTTACTGTTAAATAAAGAAATGCACAAATCAGTTTTCCAAGTTGTTTATTTAATCATTGGTAAAAATGGATAAAAGTCTCATTCAAAATCAATTCAAAATCAAACAGTGAGACATTTCTTTAAACATACAATGTAATGTATATGCTGGAAACATTTACTTGAAACACACTAGGAATTTGTGGTTTCCAGGAGCCCTCGAGTACATAACGCAAGAGAATAGACAGAAAAATGAAATAGTAAATTTAAGAATAAAATTAATGCATATAAAAAGTAGGGTACTATATGCTACATAAATATGGAGTAAACAGGAGGGTTAAGAGCAGATATGCACATTTCACAGTGTATATATAACTAAATAAATATGCATTTACACAAGTAGCCTATATAATAATAACCATGCGTCAATTTTCACACTTCGGACACTGAGAAAGTCAACACCTTATGAATCTGCTGTTGGCAGCTATTTAGCACAAATAACCAAATAAATACCCATATATATTATGATATATTGTTGAAAAACTGCACAGAGTGGGGTGTACATGTTGCTGTCAGTGGGCAGCAAGGCCTCCTGCTCATCCCCGCCCCCAATGCAATGTTGACCAAAAACCAGCATGAACATTCGCTCAACTTATTAGCACACACACTAAACTATAGCCCTTGACACACAGCTTTAGTCCGAAAAAACTCCAACACAGCACTTACTGAACGGGATAAAGAGGTACGTTGGGCCGCGATACTAATTTATCTGAGATAAACGCGGGCAGAAATAAGAATGTTACAAGTGTGTGAGGTTATAAGCGTGTCAGTTTTCCCGCTTTCTGCGCGAGCTAACTGTTAGCATCTAAAGGGGAAACAGAGCTAGCTGGAGTGCTAACAGGACTGACAATAACCCAGCCCTCTCACATCCGACAGACAGTAGGTAAAGATATCAGTATATTTTATTGTGCAATTTAAAACATATCTGTTTTATCGAGAGATATTGTTGACGTTTATAACTCGGCCGTACAAAAAAAACAGACGTGCGAGTTTTGGTAAAAGTTAGCGCGAGCTGTTCGCGTGAGAAGATATTCAGTTCATCCAGGCGTGTCTCTCTGTCTTTCGTCAGCATAAGCTAATCAGCTAACAAAGAGGCCAGGTATACATACATATTCCATCCGTGATCGTACCTGCCGTAGACATTATATTCCGTACGAACCGCAAAATTAAACACCGTGATGTTTCCGTTCGTTTCTTCAGTCGCACGGCTGTTTTCGGAAGTCTGTCAGCCGCCGTGACTTCGGCCAGGATTTCCGGCTGCTTTTACATCTGCCCTTCTCTTGTTTTGTTTCCGTTTCTTCCATTTCCGTTTTAACTTTCCAGAATCAAAAGTCTTGATGTGTAGCTACCCCTGAAAGTTTCAGAAGTTTAAAAAAGTCGTCTTTTACGCCCAATTCTGCGGTTATATTACGAAACCCAAAAGCATTCCAACATGGCAACTGCGTTTGTATGGATTCGCGTGTCGTCTTCCCACCCAGTCGCTGGTGGAAATTATATTAATATAATATTGCGTTTAAATCTACACACTAAAATAATAAATGGATTGACCAAACGAATAGCATATTTAATAAATATGTGCGACTATTGTGTTTACTAAGAATGCTAATGTAGGGAAAACGTCATGGTGGGCCTGTACTCTAGTAAAGCCTCGGTGTTGCGTGAGAGTTTATGAGACTTCAGAGACTTCTTTGACAGCCTAAGTGCGTCAGTCTGACCAGATTTAGATGTTTTGTATAACTTAACTTGTATTAAATGCTTGAAATAATGTAAAATAAACGTTTATTTAAAACATTATAAGTATGAGATAATTTGATAACACTTTACAATAAGGGTTTATTTGTTACTTTTAGTTACCATAAACTAGCAAACTCAACATTTCTAAAGATTTTATTAATCTTAGTTAATGTTCATTGTTTTCTTATACATGTGTTAACTAACATGAACAAAAAGGAATAATAGTCATTTTTTTAACTACCTTAACTTTAACAAAGACTAATAAACTGTAAAAACTGTTGTTAGTTTATGTTAGCTAATGCATTGTTAACAAACGAGGCCATGTTGTAAAGAGTTACTGATAATTGCGCACTTTCTTGTGATTAAATTAGTTAAAATATATTTTTATAGTCTTTTTAATTATCGTTTTTTGCTTCATAGTTGGACAAGGTGTTGTAGGGATGTCAAAAAGTGAGACAGAGGAGATGATTGAAATTGAGATTGATGGGCGTGAGAAACAGGAGTGTTTAGAGGAAGGGTAAGTGTAATTCTCATCCTTATGTGATATGTTTTGAGGAATCATCTTATTGAGTGACGTGTATCTTATGTCTGAAATAATCTGTTTCATGTGGCCAAATGTCAGGATTGAGGAGCAAACCATCACAGCAGCTGAACTGATTACTCAAGACATTGACATCAATGAGCCGATCGGTAACCTGAAGAAGTTACTGGAGCCTCGCCTTCAGGTCCCGCTGGATGGATATGACATTTGTCTGCAGGACATCCTAGTATGTGCTTCAGTATTAATGTAATTATCTTATTTGAGTACGCTCATCGTATTTATTGGCTGAACTCTTCACTCCCTGTCTCTGCTTCATTTCCCATGTAGCTGCATCCTGATCACAGCCTGTTCGATCAAGGAGTGAAGACAGATGGCACAGTACAGCTCAGCGTGCAGATTGTCACAAAACAGGGTAACAGTTTACAATGATTTCTTATTGCTGTTGGACAAATCTGAACTTGTCAACTTGCCATTAAGACAACAAAAATATTTGGTTAGTTGACATGTCCTGCTGTTTTAAACAGCACATTGCTAATTATTTTATAATTATGCATGCAGCTTTTATGAGCTCATATTGATTGAGATATGACTATTTGTACTTTCACTAATTCATTTGTTACACAAAGGACCATTTAAATTGAACTAGTGAAAGCTAACATGGCATGAAGTCACCAGTTACATAAGATGTAGAGTTTCATTTGTACATTAATTTAAATAAAATTCTAAGGTAAATCTTGATGAAAAAATAACGCGACAACTTCCCATTTACAGCAATAAAAAAACAAACTCGACTTGCTTGTGGGTGTGTGGTCTGTTTTAGGTGAAGAAAAATTGAATATACTGGAGATTGTGAAACCTGTGGAGACTGTTGAGGTGGTGATCGATCCAGACGCGGCTGCTGGCGAGGAAGCCCATCTGGTGGAGGACGGACATGTGATTGCTGTGGAGCGAGCCGCCATTCCTGATGAGACTTCAGAGCAGGTGACCCGCTGGGCGGCCGCATTGGAAGGCTACCGCAAGGAGCAGGTTCGACTTAACATTCCCTATGGTGAGTAGTTTGTTGATATTAATGTGATTGAGTTAAAACATTTTGTAAAAGATTTAGGGTTGGTAAGGTTTTAAAAAAAAATTATAAAGTCTCTTGAGGCTGGTTTATACTCACCGTGTCCGCAAGTGTGGCAAAAATGTTGCCACCGCGGTGTGGACAGTCGTGGGGGTTTAGTGAGCAAGACACCATTTCATGAGCTGGTGTGCATGGCATTTTTTTTATAACTGTTCGTGTGGCTCACCTTCCAGAGCCTTTGAGGCAAATGTATGCCTGTACTGGCATCTTCAGGGCTTGAAAATAACTTTTTTTTTTATTTGATCAAAAATTTAGGAGCACCCACTGAAAATTAAGTAGCAGGCACCAAGTAGCTTTATTCTCACCAAGGCAGTATTGAGTAGGGCGTGGAATTGACACAAATTTCACTGTGAGATTTGATTTAGATTCACAAGCTTGCAATTCAATTAGATTTTGATTCAATATTGATTATTTTGGAAATATATCAGGTACAATAAATGGTTAATATTCTCAGGGAAAACAAATCTCATAACTAATGCTGTAAACTATGGGTGTCAGTTGTAGCCTGTAGGCTACATTAGCCGATTATAATATTGAAGGTAATTTGTCCAAATACTTAAATTACACTCAATTATGTTTTTTTTTTTAAAAATATCATTTTAACTTTACAATTACATAATCATATTTCTACTCCATTTCGATTTTTGAAATATAAATATTTAAATTGTGGCTGTCATAAAAGCTTAACGGGGTACATTTCCAAAAACCATAGATGCTAACCTGTTAGCACCTTAGTTGGTTGGCAATGGGAAATTGCATTGCAACCAACAAAGTTGCTAACTTAGTTAGCACGAATATTCTGGAAAACCATAGTTGCTAACTTAGTTAGCAACTATGGTTTTAGGAGACGCACCCCAGATTTATTCATACATGCATTAAATATTAAGGAACATAAAAAATTGTAGTGAATATGTAATATGGTGCATATATTTAGCAAAATGACAAAATAACTAGTCAATGGACACTGAATGTGAGGGAAATGTGACATTACTAGCTGTTTTACTGACATTTTTCCACGGTTAAAACACAGATTGAGCGATTCCTTGTTATATGAGATTTCTGTAAATTGTACTGTGTCTTTTAACATATTTTCAGATGGTCATTCATGTCTGTTTATTTTGCGCTGTAACTGGTATTAAGGCATAAGAGATCGTTTCATGTGTGCTCCGCCACTTTGATAATTTTTTTACCCAGCGATAGTATTTAGTTAATCAAATATACAGTAAAAGTAAAAATAGTAATTTTGTGAAATTTTTACAATTTAAAATGTTCTGTTTTAATATATTTTAAAATATAATTTATTCCTTTTTAGCAGCCAGTCTTCAGTGCCACATGCTGCTTAATTTTTTTTTTTTCAGGACTTTTTGGTGAATTGAAAGTTTAAAAGAAAAGCATTTTATTTAAGTCTTTTGTAACATAAATATCTTTGCTGTCAATTTAAAGTGTCCTTGCTGAATAAAAGAAATGTCATTTCTGTAAAAATCTTTGAACACTAAATCGAATTGCTCTGTTTAATAGTTTATGTACGTTCTTCTCAATAATGAGATGTATTCGAGTCTGAAGAAACAATGAAATTGTAAAATAAATCATGACTCAATTAATTGGTGCAATTCATAGCTTTTATGTTTACATCTGAAATTTTAAATATAAAAAAAAGAAATTAATTTCTATACACAATTTCTATTATGAATTACAAACTTACTATAATTATATTAAATTCGGTAAATGCTGCAATGTATTTTCATTGTCGGATCATTGCATTTTTTTTTACACCATTAGTCCATAGCAGAGTATAGCCATCTGATGAGCTTTGTGTGTCTTTATGTCAGATCCAGTGCAGTGGACAGCAGATCAGGTGATCCACTGGGCAGTTTGGGTTATGAAGGAGTTTGGCATTGAGGAAATGGAGGTGGGTGGCATTCACATCCCCGGCCGCCAGCTCTGTGCTTTCAGCCAGGAGGAGTTCCTCCAGAGAGTGCCCAGCGGAGAGATTCTGTGGAGCCACTTGGAGCTTCTACGCAAGTGTAAGTTTCACAAAAGAGGAAAGAGAGTGTGTGTGGTGTGTATTCTCAGATGCAATCACAATATTTTTAGACAGTTTTCAATCTTTGTAATGCTCTTTGCAGATGTACTTGCGAGTCAGGATCAGGGTCAGGAAGCAACAGTCACCATTGATCAACGTGAGTATCAATATATCCTGAATCTTCAACAAAAGCACTTTTTGAGTACCTTCTTGAATAACACTTTATATAACCTGCACATGACTGTTGCTTAAAGGGCAGTTTTGTGTCTCCAGGCAACACTTAAGCTTTTCAATGAAAGGAGCATGTGTTGGTCTTCTGGGTAACAGTTTTTTGATGTTCTCCAGCTGTGCAGATCATTCCTGCCCCAGTGCAGCAGACAACACCCACAGCCATTAAGGTGATGAAGCACAACAAAACACCCCGAGCCCCCCGGATCTCAGGAGAGGAGCGCAGCTCCCCTGGCAACCGCACAGGTACATACAAACACTATGTCAAAGCTCAGCTTTATCAACATTATTATGTTTATTTGAAATTAATGAATGTATGTAATGTATTAATGAGTGGTGTACATGTTATTTTTTATAAATACATTACATTTTTCAGTGTAGTACATTAATATATGAAATATTACACAATATTACCTAATATATTGATGATTACGTTATCTAATCTTTGAAATGCCACCTATATAATGACAACTGCTGCTCAAAGTGTATGATCAGTATAATAATTAAAAAAATAATAATACTTTTATTTAATAAGGAAGGACACTTTAAATCGGTCAAAATGGATTTTTTTTTACATTGTCAATTTGAAAGACTTTTACATTTGTTATAAAAAAAAAAATTCAAAGAAATACTGTTCTTTTAAACTTCCGATTTATCCACAAATATGGTATCCATATAACATTTTCAACTGATTGTTTTTTGAACATAAGCTTTTAAAATAAACATAGCTTTTTGATAAACTTAATTTTGTTGCATTACTCAAAAACATTAAAAAAATCATGCTGACCCCAAACAATTCAATAGTAGTTAACACATTCATCATGTCTGATTTTATTATAATCCAATGCCTTTCATTTTTTGTTGTTGTTGTTGAATAAATGGACTTTCCTTTATGGACCATGTTGGAGAATAACGCTTTAAGCCGACGTGGAGCAGAGTGCCTAAAACCCCTTAAGCTGTTATAAATTCACTGTAAACCATGACTCCACAGGGCTTATACCTTATGTAAAACTATTTATTTTAATATTTATAACAGGTGTATGTTTGCAGATTAATTTATAATGGCTTCGAGCACTGCTCAACTAATCAGAATCAAGGACTGGAACAATCCACTTTATAAAAACATTTTCCTTTTTCTGTTATTCCAAATGTAACATCCTGTGGTCAGTGTTCCCTCTAATTTTTCTCACTGAGCAAAAATTTTCTCTACTGGTTGGTCATTTTGGTCACCTGAGCAAAAACATTCTTGATACCAGACCTGTACAGTATATGTTAACACACACACAAAAAGTGGTTTCATCATGCAGTTATAACTTAACTTTAATGTGCCATTTCTATTTTATTTAACCCTTGATGTAACTTAGTGATATATTAAATATTTTTTTCTTTTGTCTTTTTTTTGAGCAGTTCTTTCAGAAGTCACTAAATTAAGCACATTTTAATTTTACTGAGTCTTTTTTTAAACAATACTGTTAACTGTACTAGTTGTCTTTACCATGAAAAACTATTAAAAATCAAATTCAAAACGTTAAATTCTTTATAATAATAGTATATCAAATATGTTAAGTGCTTTTTAAATAAAATTAATTATTATTATTAATATGAAAAAAAGCAGTTACACTGAGATTGTTTTTATTGGCGACAGACAGCATTAAACCATCAAACTTAAATGTTTGTTTATTGCTAATGAATTTCCAAGATTTTCTATATCAGGTTTTTTAAATTTTTTTTTTTTACTTTTTAATGACAAGGATCCCTACATAATCCCCTTGTTAGAAATTCTTTATTAGGCTTATAAAATAATGATAACAGCCTATAATAAAATATAAAAACTAATTGAAGTATTTAAACTGATATTATAATTTGTTTAAAAAAAGTACTAAGAAGTAATTAAATAGATCTAAAAGCTAAGCTAAGTATGTTCAAGGGAACATGTGAACTCTTTTATAGTTATCTAAAACCACACACAGATCTATTTAAACTGACGTCTGTTACTGAGGTGTTTTGAGTTTGCACACTACACTTGTGTTGGGTTACGTGGGGTGAGCGTGTTACTGTAAATGTCTGTTTTGTTACCGTGCTGTGCCCATCATTTGTTATTTCCACCACTTAATCAAGCCACTCTTCTTTAAAACATTGACTTTTTATTTCACGTCTTTGCGTTTCACTTTGCCTCTCATATTGAGCTATTTGGGCTGCAAACATTCAGACTCACTGCCTCTCACATGTGACATTCTCTCTATGAAACCTGTAAACCGCATTCACTGGTTCTAGCACTATAGCGATACTAACTCTATAGCGGTTGAACAGAGCACTGCAATTATTTCTCATTTAAACTACAATCAAATGGCTTTCTCCGCTCATTTCGCACAGCATTTTATTCTTTCTGCAGCGCACGCGCGCAGCTTAGAGGAAATATTGCCTGTGGTATACGCAAATCAATTTAATGGGAGCCATTCCTTAAATTCTAAATTGGCCCAACCCTCATACCAAGAAAAATACAATGCACAACTTTAATGAATGGTTGTCAAGTTATTATTAATTATTGTGTTGTGTGACCCCTCAGGTAACAACGGTCAGATTCAGCTATGGCAGTTTCTCCTGGAGCTGCTGACGGATAAGGACTCTCGGGACTGCATTTCCTGGGTGGGAGAGGAAGGCGAGTTCAAACTCAATCAGCCTGAGCTGGTAGCTCAGAAATGGGGCCAGCGCAAGAACAAGCCCACCATGAACTACGAGAAACTGAGCAGAGCTCTTAGGTGCGTATCATTTTTCTCTCTGGTTTAGTTGCTTTTGGAGAGACGCAACTAGTAATCAACAATTTATTTTTTAATTGTTTTAGATAATACTAAACTTCAACAAGAATATTATCCATCAACCTTGTCTCCTCTCTACAGGTACTACTATGATGGAGACATGATCAGCAAAGTGCAGGGAAAGCGCTTTGTCTACAAGTTTGTGTGTGACCTGAGGACTCTGATTGGATACAGTGCTGCAGAGCTCAACAACCTGGTGACGGAGTGCGAACAGAAGAAACTCGCCCGAGTGCAGCTGCATGGCCTCGGCCAGCCCGTCAACACAGTCACGCTGGCCACCGCCACAGGGCAGCCCGTCACCACAGTCACTCTGGCTGCAGCAGCTTTAGATAAAGACAGTTGAGCTTGCCAATCAGGAGACAAGTTTAAGATGGGAGGAAACTGGGTTAAACATTTGACTTTGGGCAGGGAGGGAGACAGCGGGTTTGTAAGCAGATGTGCGCTTTGTTACGAGTGTGTATGCGTGTCCTTAAAATGTTTAGAGAGCGAATGTGTGTGTGTGAGAGAAAAGATGATCATGTATGAGCTTTCAGTTTTTGTATGCTTGTTCTCTGACTGCAGGGTAGCATTGGCTATATTTCCATTGTATATACTCTATGTTTTTGATAGCCATGTGGGCAGTGTATTTTGATATTTTCCATTTGTAAAGGATCTTTTTCTTTTTTATTTTTGAGTGTCCAATTGCCTCAAGGTGAGGTACTTTTTACTGTCCACCAGAGGGCAATAAAGAGACAGTTGGTTTTTGAATTGCTCGAGTCTTGCATAATGCAGCAGAAAATAAAACACCCTTTTTTTTTCTTGTCTTGTGCACCAAACACCACACCACAAGGAGTTTATATGTACATTCAAAACTTTATTCATGGGTTACAGTGTTGTAGAAAGCTTTTCCCCTTCTAAGCCAATGATTTGAATAGATACTGAAGGAAAATGTCACAGAAAGAGCTTTCTCTGCTCCCCACTGACCTCTCACCCCAGAGTATCCACAAATCAGCACAACACTAGATTTTAGAGCTAAGGTAATTCTATACAGGAACATAATGAGCAGTCTACACTGTGACGTAACTGCACAATGTTTGAATCGTTTAATGGCAGTCTCATACAATGCATTTTATAACAGTTCACAATTTACCTTCAACATGGCACTTTCAAAATAACTTAAAAGGTCATTTCAAAAGACCCCATAGCATGAACTCATGACATATTTCATGACCTACCCGTCCGTTCCTACCTGCTCTGGCCTATAAGGTGCTATGACATACTTCAGTGAAACAATAAAAGAAGGGAGGTGAAGTGTTTCTGTCCCAACACGTGTTCGTGAATATCACAGACACTGGGGGAGTACAAAGAGGGGAGAGTGAGACAAAAATCACACAATCAAAAAATGGTGGCTATTTCTGAAGCAAATTCCCACCACTCCATACCTCCTTTCCCTAATCCTGGCCCCATACCCCAAATCCTGACATGAAATAAAAATGAACGAGGCAAAAACATAGTAGACCCTTCAAAAAAAATGTGTGGAACGCTAACAAACCAAACCGTGGGCTAATATTACACTTCATAATACAATACATACATCTTTTTCCAGCCCCATGCAACCATTTAAGTGTGCGTGGCACGGTCCCAAAGAAAGAAAAAGCACACTTCAATTAAAGCATGTCCCTGTGACAATGTAGCCAAGCAGATTTTTTTCACTTATCTAAAATGTGAGCACAAGAAGACAATAAAATGTACAATCCAGCTAAAATCTCTACATGAGAGAGAGGTCAAAGTCTGCGTTTGGATCCAGAAACCGTCTCTCTGTTAAAATTTTCATGCACTACATAGATACAGCTAGCTTCTGCCTTAATTCAATACATATTACACATAAAATAAAAACATTCATTTCTTATCTCTGTTTTTTTTTTAACGTTTTACTTTTTTTTTTTAAATGTGTTTTTTAATGTTTGTTTTTTTAACAGAAAAACACCTGAATGGAACGTTTATTGATGAGTACATTATTCTGCATCTGGTTGTTTGCGGTTAGAGCCTCATGTAGCCAAACACAGCACCGCATCATTTGAGTGCCAAGAAAAAAGGAAGGAGGGAGAAAGAGGAAGGAAACGTGCAAACAAAAGCAGAGACGTAAGTGCTTAAAGAAATTTCTAGAGGGGAACAAAAATGGTCAAGTGAGAGAGGAGAGAGGTAAAAAAAACTGGATTAGAGAATCATGGGTAAATTAGAAGGAAAACATGCATGGGTAAAGAGAACAGAGCAGAATACACTTCATTCACCACACTGCTGTGACGGACAAGCATGTGAGCGAACAGATGGACCATCGTACTGACAGATGGCTGAATGGGCAGCAATGATACATCACTTATCTGTGCAAACCGACTGAGCGTTCATTCGATTGGATGAAATGGTCAGGTGATGGAAGCCACTCTCATCTCCATGGTGACAGAGCTGATCAGTAGTGTGTATGAGGGATCAGTCTGCATTCTCTGTCCTGATGCAGTGAGGTGATGGTGCTGATGGTGTCGGTGAGCGGGAGTGTGGGGATCTTGAAGTGGTTCTTTAGTTCTGCATCTGCTCGAAGAACTTGTAGGTGGGGTTCTCATAGCCGTTCTGCTGCATCTTGGTGAGATGGCGTTCCTCAGGGGTCACCGCTGCATCAACCTGATATTAAAAAAATATAATTAAATGTGTTTTTTCTCTCATTTCTAGCAGTGTTATTCTAGTATTTTTATATACTATTAAAGTATTTATTAACATTTATTTTTATATTTTCCTTTATAACTAACCTAAAAAGTAATAATAAAAAAAAAAAAAAAATATATATATATATATATATATATATATATATATATATATATATATATATATATATATATATATATATATATATATATATATTTATATTAGGCTTGATAACTCCAAGCATAGAACAGTTTGATAGCTGCAGTAAAATCGAGAATTTTTTTATAATACATTTTTTCTAAGGTTTTTTTTTTTTAAGTTTACATTTTTCATTTAATATTTGTATTTAATTTAGTTTCAGGTCTATTTCAATAAGTAAAAAATATTTTTAAATAGCATTTTTATGCGCTTTGATTGATGAATTTCCACAACCTTTTTCCAAGATTAGTGGAAAATAGAAAATATACACAGCTCACAAGATCATATATGATATTTGTTTCACAAGACGAGATGAGATGATATTTTAACACTATCTTTAAAAAACCTTCAATGACTCTTTTATTCGACCGAAAGCTACAAAAATGCAAAACAATGCAGGAGCATTTTGTAACGTTTTAACTAATCTTGGGTTGTAACTAACAATTATTTTGGTTATCGATTGATTAGTTTTGACGATCAATCAATTGTAAAAAAATTAAACAAGACAACATATTTGTACCAGATGTGTGAAATTATTTTGGAAAAAAACAAACACTCCCAACTAGATTTACACAACCTGAGAAAGTCAAAAAGCATTAGTTTGTGCCCCACTCCCTTATATACTAACAATGAGGCAATAATAATTGATCCAAATCAAGTATCAAAAGCAGATAAATCATATGGTTTCTTAATCAACACTGTTAAAATGCATTATGCACATAATATAAACATTATCAACTTACAGAATGTACATCACGTATTATAACTAATGCCTGAAGAGGGCACCAACGGTCTGGTGATTGTTGTTGTTACACTTTACAGCATGATCAAATCTGATTATTCTTTAGTATTTGGCTATTTCTTTATAGTAGAAATGCTAAAGACACTTTCATTTCTTGAACAAGAACATGTGGACATTAAAACATGCAATTTCAGAGTGAGGGTTTAAACGTTTATTTTGAAATCGCGATGAATGTCCCCCTGCGTTGGCAAAGGTTTATAAATGATTTACATTACAAATCTGGTGAAATGGCATACACTGCGTTCCCAGATGAATGTTATTATCAATCCAAACTCACAGCATATGCAACGATGGAGTTTAGTTGCTGCATGTCAATGAAAACGGCAACACTTTGCTGTGAAACCCAAATGCACTTCATTTGGAAACCCAAACAAACAGCACATGCAGAGTTTGAGCGGAGCCGCTCTGAGATGCTGGAAGAAACAAATAGCCTGCACGCATTTAAATAATTAAAGCACTGCGCTTCACTGTGAAACCCGCAGTGCATATATTTATTATTTAATCCCGACAACTCTAATCACCTTGTAGTCACTTCAGTTTAACTTTCTGAGGGTGATTTATCACATGCAGTAAAAGACCAATGCAAGCACTGTAAAAAGGTTTTGGAGACGTGTGTGTTACATTCTTTAACGGTCCGCCAGGAAGATGCCGTGATACCAAACCCCCTCATGGAAGAAGAACGCCGTGGTGTTTACAACTGTGAAACTGACCGCTTATCAGGATCAACTACATGCTGGATTTTCAAAAGTATGTAAAGTTTGTGGCATAGGCTCTTTAAAATATGTCCAAGATTTTTTCACACCGGTCTGTTATTGTAGGGACATTGATGTTACACTTTCAAGCCCCTAAATATAAGGTTGGAACAAAGCGAACTGTGATTCGTTGCTTTACATGTCAGTCAGGCGGTCCTTGGCCAAAGAAAGCTGTTATGGAGTCCAGACCTTCTGCCGTCAGTCTGAAGGTCTGGCTACGGGAGACTATATAAGCAGTAACTAAGCCTACCTTCCTACGATGACATTTCTCTAGCATCCCTCCTCCTCCCCTTCTCCATTTTTAGGCCTACATTTGTCATCCTATGTATTACTCAAGGGGAAATCTGAGTAGTACATAGGATTACAAATGTAGGCCTAAACCTGTAGAAGACGAGGAGGAGGGATGCTGGAGAAAAGTCATTGGATGAAGGTAGGTTAGGCTGCCTAATCCCATGTTCAGACTACACCACATTCAGTTTGTCATCCCCCCAAAAAACGAAAGAAAACCTGACCCATTTTCCTCTCTGACTATATGATCAAGTGAACACTCTGAAATAGCAATTTCTCGGTAATGAAATATTTCAGCACAAGCAACAAAAATGGCTTTATTGATGTTTCTCACCTCAACAACTCCATGGTGAATGGATGTGTACTGCTTCTTCCTTAGCATAACAAGGGTGATTACGATGACAGTAGCAATGACAACTCCACCCACCATCAGCCCAATGATCGCCCCCTTATTAGAGCCCATGTCTTCTGCAAGGAACATCTGATTCGACACAAACACATTACTTTTTGCATGTGAAATAATAGATATATATATTTTGTCTGAATGTATGTATGTCTAGCAAAATATTTCTGTCAATTGTTGTACCAGTCTCTTGTCACGAACATCATAACCAGCGTTGTGTCTTTCCTCAATATCCAGCCGAACCTTTGGAATCTCTAAAAAGTACACACATATGAACATATTCAGGAAATATGTGATATTCAAGTCAAGTTTATTTTATATAGCCTTTTATACAATACACATTGTTTCAAAGCAGTTTTACGGTGATAAACTGGAAAATAACGATGAATTAATCAAATATGAGACCAATTCAAATTCTGCCGTAAAGCAGCTCTAAAAAGTGCCGTTATGTGAACTGAACATGTTGATTCAGTTCAGTTTAATAATTAACTAACCAACTGAACTAAGCAGTTTCTGAAAATACAAAATACACACTTACCGGGTCTTGTAGGCAGACCCCTATCTGGAATGGGACGGGCATCTACGGGTTCAACTGAACATGAAAAAAAGCAGCTCAGTCTCTTTTAAATCCAGTATTTGTTGATTATTTACACTAATGTTAAAAGGTTTGGGGATGGTACTTTTTAAAAATGTTTTTAAAGAACCGAGGCTGCATTTTTTAAAATAAAAAATACAGTAAAAACAGTAATATTGTGAAATATTATTACAATTTAAAATAACTGTTTTCTATTTTTAATATATTTAAAAATTTATTTTTTCCTGTGACGCAAAAGCTGAATTCCCAGCATCATTACTCCAGTCTTCAGTGTCACATTATCCTTCAAAAATCAGTCTAATATAAGTTTTTTATTATTATCAATATTGGACATGGTTGTGTTGCTTAATATTTTATTTTTGGAAACCATGATAGATTGTTTAAAAAAAACTAAATCTTTCTGACCCTAAACTTTTGAACAGCAGTGTACAGTTGTTTATGATTGGTTACCCAACATCTGTTTATAATGATCATGAAAATGGCCCTTTAAAGTTTTGCAGTTCAGTTCTGGCATTAGATGTGCCAATGTTTACCATGGTTGTCAGTGTTGGCCTGGTTGAAGCTTTCGGGGTGGATGAAGCCAATGCCGTCCTGCTCTGGTGGCAGGATGTCCAGAGGGGTGGTGCTGTCAGGCAGGTCTGGCATCAGGGCGTCGTTCCCGTAGCTAACCCTCATCTTACTCTGGAGCGATGACAGCTGTTGGGTGACTTCCGCCTGATCATGCTGAACCAGCAGTGCTGAGAACGTTTAGTAGAGCCAGTTTGAAACTTGTTCACTAAACGATATGACAGTGAACTCAACTCTAAATAAAGCACTTCACACTCACCCACTTGGTCCTGGATTTCAGCAGCCACTTGTGGCACCTTGTAGAGGTACGCCAAGGACTGGTTCATGCGTTCCTCGATTACACGCAGGTGGGTCATCACCTAGGCGCACAAGGGGTCAGACTGAAGTTTGAAGTTTCTATACATTTTATATCTAAAATAGGAAAGAATAACTTGACGTAAGCTTACAAAGGGTCGAATCTGGGACGCTTTCTTCGGATCCACCTCCCGCACATGCTCAAAGTGTTTGAGAGTGTGCTGTCTGTCTTTCTGCTCCGCTCGTATGTACTTCTTTAACAGATTGAGAACCTGCCGAGGCTGTTCGAGATGGGACGCACGTTTAGCTGCTGCCATTTATCCATTACTCAGATATTAGATTAGAAGATACTGGCAAAGAAAGTATACAAATGACGTCAAGTATAAGCCATGGTTGTGTGCACATACCCGAGGCTGGTCAGATTGAAGGGTGCTAAGGTAGCTTTCCAGAGCCTGACGACGACGGTCGTTCAGCAGAGCTTCCACTCGTGCCATGTGGGTTTCTACCAGCTGCTGTCTCTCCCCAGCCGCCTCTTTCTCTAACGCCTCCACCTTCTCCTGGAAGCGCTATAGAAACACAAATTAACATAAAGCCAGAAGCTGTTTATTAATCCTGAAATATAAAATACCATGCCTTTCAATCCCCTTGAAAATCGCCCCCCTCCACTTTAATGGGAAGTGTATGCTGTACTACTAAATCTAAATGCACTTGGAACGCAACCCTGCTAAGTGCTTTTATATAACAGGTTCACAAACCGCTACATTATATTAATAATAAATTATGTTTACCTTCTGCCATTCACTGCTTATGAATCACCAACCAACATATCTCATTCACATTTATTAATGTTACCTGAATTATGGTCTTCTTATCAGCACGAGGAAGATTCTTTGCCTGTCTCTCTGCCTCCTCCCATTCCCTCATTACCTGAAGAGAGACAAGAGTGGTGGAAAGACAAGGAAATAGCATCAATAGATGAATTCACTTATTAACAAACATTTTACAAATGTAAAATATAAATGTGATATATAATATTATAATATATAAAATGTAATATTAATTTATAAATATTTAAATAAAAATATAATAAAAAATAAAACAACTCTCCTCTGAATGGATGTTTAACTTTGATGTATTTAATTATGCTTTTTAACAAACAATTAAATACCAATTAAATGGATGCCTTTTCATGAATCACTTTAAACCGTTCAGTTTCACTGAACTGAATCAAAACTCTGATTCAGCAATTTCATGTTTTATTTTTCAATGTTTTAGTAAAATATATATGTAGGTAACGATTGCTAATTAATACTATCTACTCTGTACGTAATCAAAATAATTAAACATAAATCTTATTTTTTAACTACATTTTTAATGTTTTTGTCCTGCACAGTTGTCAGGGTTATGTCATGTTTGATCTGTGTTTGAGATTTACTAAGGCTGCATCCGAAATCGCATACTTCCCTACTATATAGTAAGCGAAAAACAGCATGTGACAAAAAAAAGAATGTCCGAATTCACAGTACTCATAAAAGAGTAGAAGAAAGTACCCAGATGATTTACCTCTTCCGGAGATTCTGAATATGATGGACACTTTACTATCCCACGATGGGGAATAGTACGTCCAGATTACTACATACTACACAAATTTATACTATACAGAACATACTTTTTTAGTGGCCGTGAAATAATCACTTATTCAAAATAATTACCATCTCAAGAGAGTATGCGATTTCGGATGCAGCCTATGAGCTGGTTTTTGGTGTTTTCAGTTTCCTTTGTTCCTTTTTCCCTCTTCTAGTTAGTTTCTCTGGTTACTAATGCACCTGATGATTGGTTTGTTCAGTGTATTTAAGCTCTGTGTTTCCTTCTGTTCACTGTCAGTTCTTGTTGCTTTACTTTGATTGTTCTGTTTCGGAGTTCTATTGTAAATAAAACTGCTGCATTTAGATCATTTTCCTCATCTTTATTGCAACCATTTTGTGACAATGTTTGGATGAATTGATGGTCCCTACACACACACACAAACACAAACACAAACACAAACAAACACACACACACACACACACACACACACACACACACACACACACACACACACACACACACACACACACACACACACACACACACACACACACACACACACACACAAAACCGTATTTTCTATCCCCCTACACTGCCCCTGCCCCTAAACCTACCCATCACAGGAGACATGCTGCATTTTACTTTTCAAAAACATCACTTAGTGTGATTTATAAGATGTTTTCCTCATGGGGACCAAAAAATGTCCCCACAAGGACAAGGATTTTGGATATTGCCATCTTTGTGGGGACACACACACACACACACACACACACACACACACACACACACACACACACACACACACACACACACACACACACACACACACACACACACACACACACACACACACACACACACACACACACACACACACACACACACACACACACACACACACACACACACACACACACACACACACACACACACACACACACACACACACACACACACACACAAAAGAACCTGCCCCAGTGCTATAACTGCACTATACCACTCTACTCAGGTTCCCACCTCTGACATTTTCTCTCTGTGTTTGGCCTCCAGGCTCTCCTTTGCTTTCTGGAAGCGGGTGTGCTCATTTGTATCTCCTGGAGCTTCCAGGTAACGATCCACAGCATCAGCAGGGCTTGGAGCCATGGTTGGCACTAGAGAGAGAGTGAGAAGTCTTGTTCAGTGTGTGTCAAAAAAAACTGATAAAAGTAAACCAGAGAACCTTCTTTACGGCAAAGAGAGTGAAGACTCCTGGGTAAAGAACAGTTAGCTCAGATGCAGGTTAAAATTGGTTAGCAAAGACAGAAACATTTATGTGAGATTACTACTGCCAAAGATTGCTATACTGCATGTTTTAAGTGCGCTCAGAGGATCCAAATACTTTTTTTGTGCAGCTGTATGTGTGTGGGGGTGTGAGAGCTTTATTTCTAATTGTGTGTTCTGCAGCAGCTCCTGTGAAGCTGCTGTGACACTTTCTGACAGCGAGCATGCGGGAACAGCCAGACTGGCTGTGAGGAATATGCCCTGTCAGAATGAGGGCTGCTCCGCTGTCAGTTTCCCACAGAGTCCAGCATTGTGCTTAACCGTGCGGAAACCGCCCGCTGAACCACTGCCGCAGACTGGTCTGACCAGAGGCTGACTACAGCTCCAATACTGGCCCACACACAGATAAACACAAACGGAGAGAGAAAATGGGGGAGGTACATACAGAAGTGCAGTGTTCAGCAGGTTAAGAAATACATTTACTGACATGCAGGTGCTCTAAAAAAGGTAAAAGCACAAACAAAAATTAATGCTATCAAATATGTCAGTATTATGTATATAAAACACTGTAGAACAGTATGGAAAACATTGCCCATCATAAAGTATGATTAAATAAATACATTCTCCTAAGAACATATTAAAAATAAATTACAATACAATTTTAGCTGAGAATTAAATCTGTAATAAACTATTGTCTTTAACTACTATTTTTTTATTTAAATTAAAAAATCTGTATTTGAGTTGGTAACTTGCAGTTCAGTAATTAAGTCAGATCTAATTCTGCAAATGCTCAGTTCATTCAGTACAGAATTTGTTAGGTTAATTCAGACTCATGTGTATTTATGAACAATTCATTAAACAAACAGCCTCCTAAGATTCACTTGTGCATGAATCAAACTACATTGGTGGTGCTGTGTTTGTTTTTGCACGCAGCTAGCGAAGACAATACAATAAAATGACATAGGGCCAGATTTATTAACAGCTTGCACAAATGCAAATCCTCTTTTGGTGTTAAAAAACTACTGTCAGGAACCCAGGATTGACTAAAGATGCGTAGTAAAAATTAGCGGTGAAAGGATGTGGACACTTTTGCGAATGACCGTATCGTTTATGCATTTGTAGGAGTTCCCTTTCAGACTAAAAATGTATGGGAGTTGAGTATCTAAATAAATTGCACAACAGGATTTGCTTAGATTTGCACTAGTCAATGTACTGGTTTTTATTTTCATCATCAGTAGATCACACGCAGAACTTTCCACTCCAATCGGCAAAAGATAAGATATGATAAGTATGAAGTATGATGTATGATAAGACTGGCATCAGTGCCCAAAACAGCTTGAAATTATGTAACACTTGTGTTAAAAACTTAAGTGTCATCAAAAAAGGATAAAAAAGAGAAAATCTCACGCCACTCATCCCTAATCCCAGCGGTGTTTTAACTTATCACTTATAATCAGGGCTTGACATCAACTCCGTGGCGAGTAACGCAGTCACTCCTACATATATATATATATATATGATACCAGCTGTGCTTTCTCGCTCTCTCATCTCTCCGATAGCAAGATGACACATAAACCCGCCTCCGCTCACTCACTCATTTAATTTCCTCCGGATGAATATGTTGGTGTTACAGGGCTTGAATTTCGTCATTTGAGTGCACACTGTTCATCATTTTACACATTCCCACAGATTTTGTGCGCACACTCAAAGCCACCTTGAGTTCATTTTGGACGAATACAGGCAAAATAATGTCCAGTCGTGGTGAAAGGGGGATTCTGAAATCCACTGTCGCTTCAATATACCTGAAAATATCCTAATAAATTTATAATCAAAGCTCCAATATTATTCGATTTCTGGTGATTTATTCCAGTTGAATTTACTTAATCAATAGAACCCCTGATTGTTTGTTCTTCTTTATGTTTTTTAAAGTTTGTGTTTGGTCTTTGAGTGGTGACCGAGGGTCTGGCCTAGGGATGTGTGATGTGTCACTTAACACTTGATAGCAACATGTTGTTGTGTGTTTGGACTTTGGAGGTATCACACACCCCCTAACATGTTGGGAGTGCAGTAACAGTGTTTGCTCACTTAGTCCGGCTTCCAGCGATTAAATATGGATTTGTCTTTCATTTTTATTGTATTTTATTCATTTTATATTTCCTTTTGCTAAAACACTAAAGAATCAAGATGAATATTGCCTGCACTACTGTCTGTACCTCTCACTGAGAGAAAGCACATGCTATCAGTATGTTTTGGGGAACATTTTGGATTGGAGCTTAATCAGCTCCAACCTTGAAGAGACTGTGTATCTGTGTTACAGATCAGTGTTGGAGGTGGACAATGGACATCCTAAGAGATGGGTGGATTTGTTGTTCTGGACAAGCCTGTTCGGGTGAAAGCGACAACAGGTGATGTGTATGGACACGTGCATCAGATTAACTTACAATGTGTGGACATTTATCATGACTGTGCATTTTCTCTGAGCCAATCAGAATCATACACCTTGCAATAATGACGTGGCTAGACCTTGAAAACAGTATAACTTTTGGGACACTTGTATGTACGGTACGACGAGACTGGTAGAGTGGGAGAGCAGCCTACGAACTCCTTGTGAGACTTGAAGCTGGCTTCTGCTGATGAAACTGCAAACTATGCTTCAGTAAAATGTTTCTTAAATGAATTGCACTCCTGACTCTTTGTCTTCATTCTTCACTACTGGTCTCTGGGTCTAAACGGTTAACCCCTAACAGTGGCGAGTATTCAAGTAAACAGTTGAGAATGAAAACGCATGTGTAACAGTATATCCGTGCGTCAGGTCTTAAAGTGACAGCAGCCTAATATACCTGCTGCCATTATGAGATAATATAAAAAAATATATCTATATGGCATTTTTGCCCCATGGTATCAATGTCAAAATTGTGGCCAGTGAAAATGCTGTGTAGCTAATAACTTTAGAAAAACCACTAGCTACAGTGGCTGGTGAGAAAAAAAGTTAATGTCAAGCCCTGCTTAAAATCCAGATTTTAATATCACAACAATATTATCTATTGTAACATGGTGCTGTAGATTCAGGAAATGCAGATGGAGAGTTGGTGAAAAGTTCCAGTGTGCTCAGACAAGACAGCAGGAGGTTAAACTAAAAGAACTAGGCGCTCTGCCTGTACAGTCACCTCACAGAGACCTGTAATCCATGCGGGCCAAAGCATCCAGCCATCTGCTGAGCTTGTGAGTTTAGCACGAATGAAGCGAAGAAAGTGAGAAAGAGACGATGTGCAGGTTAGCAGAGAGATAAAGTTCCTCTCAGGAGACGTCTGGACTTACACACACTGCTGCTGCAGACAGCCATGCAGTACTTCTCTGATTCAAAGTTATTGCGGTTTCCCCCGCAGCCCCCAAACATGAAAGGGGCGCATCGGCCCATCTCCACCACAAAATACCAGCGGGGCAGCTTGTCATGGCATGGCCCAGACCGAGCAGGGGCCCAGCACACCGCTAATGGAGAAGAGACACTCTTTGATTTGTTTAAAACATTTTGCACAAGTTTTGCCTATCCTGTGCGTTATAGGAACTGCATAGTGATGTTTCAAACATGTCTTGTATGGGTGTTTTTTTCTTTCATTTGGATACTGTACAATGTCAACATATGGACACATTCAGTATGCACAAAGAAATCTCACCTCGCACAACCTCTTCTATAGACTCTGTTGTGGTAGTGGTGGTGGTTGTCATTGCAACGTTGGAGGTCTGCTCGCTGGTGTCTTGTTCGTCGGTTGTGTCTTCTTCGTCATCTTCCTCGTCTTCATCATCTTCACCGTCACCATCTTCATCATTGTCCCATACTTCCTCTTCCTCATTGTTGATATCGTCATCCTCCTCAGTCAAAGCGGGCTCAGGTTTGGCTGGGGCCTGTTCTCTGTTTTGCACACTGTGATGCAAAAATGTATGAAGATCATGGCATATACAAGTTTGAGATTACATTGAAAATGTAGAATTCAAAATATAATTTAAACCAGGAAATTAACAGATTGTGAAAAATATAAAACAAAGAACTATACAATATGAACATGATATATTTAAGATTCTGCACACTGTTCTATATCATTTCTTTTGTCACTAATCAAATTAGACAGTTTGTGACTGATCATGTGAACTCCTCTGTACATACGGTCAGATATTTTTCTCCAAATCGCGGCAAAACATTCCAATATTTCAAAATATACAAAAAGGGCCAAAGATATTATACATACATATTTTGCGTTTACCCAAAATGCATCTTGCTCCTTTATCCCTCCCTCTGGTGCTGTTTGCTCATTTTTGAAGGATTTATTTAATTTTTTTTTATTCATTGGAATGGTCTGAGACTTTGTAAAGGTTATAGCACTTGCTGTGTGAATACAAAATAAAATGATGGACATGATTCCAAAAGGTTAAATGGTCCTGAAAAAATAGTCACACTTGAATTGTTGCATCGGAAAAGAATTGGAAGCAAATTTTTCTAGTGGAAATGTTTGGTACTGCAACTAAACAAAATATCAAAAAAGAAATCAAAAAGATATTCCATGCTTTGGAAAATATATATTTTATATAAATTGTAAAAATCTATTTTTAATCATAATAATAAACTTAAACATAACTTTTTTAGTTTCACTTTTAAAATCTTGTGTTTGCTTTAAAAAAGACCAAACTTCTGTGATCCGAAAGCATTCAAAATTTACGACAGTTTAAGTTTAAATTAAATTTTCACGTCTATGTTCAAAAAGTGATTAACAGGTAATAAATGGATCATAACTATTCCATAAATATAATTTAGAACCATAATCTCCCTCCCCCCAAAAAACAAACAAAAACTAAATATGTTTATTTAACAAAGTACATTTTCAAATTAAAAATATTTAGTGCTGTTTACAACATTTATTTAGCATATATTCTAAAGCAAAAAATAAATAAACACTATATATATATATATAAATATACACATTAATCTTTCTCAAAACATGCTGGAGAACATGATCAGGTTTTACACAAACTGCTGTCATGAAGATGCAAAGCAAAGGGTGAACATTATAAAGTTTTTTTTTCTTTTCATTTTTTATTATTTTTTTATGCTGATAATATAATGTGTAAAAAAAGTTGTTTAAAAATAAACATTTTCACTAGTGGTCTCAGAATGAAGTGTCAATAATACTACTTGTGTTTGTGTACCTGCTGTCAGTATACTCTGCTTCTGCGCCGCCCCACCACACATCTGAGTTGGCCTCCTCCTGCTCTTCGCTGTCTAACTCCTTGTGCTCCTCCATGGGGCAGCACACAAACTCTACACCACGGAAACGGTCGATGCCACACGGCAGAAGCATGCCGTAGTCATGGAGATTCATGGAACGATCACCGCAGGACTGTAGAGGGGCAGCCACAGGCAATGTGTGAGCGAAGCGAAAGCGAGAGAGGTATAAGGTGCTGAGTCATTATAGAGCTATAAGTAGAATGCTCTCATGGGTTCGATAGAAATGAATTATACATCCTATTAAATCATAATCTGCCTGAACCATTACTTAACAAGGATGTCTAGATGTTTAGTGTGTGTTGTTTTAATAAAAGAATATGATTTAACAAAATATGTTTGGGGATATCATTTTATACAATAGCCAACATGTCATAGGATACATTTCTTTTCAGATGTTGATCCCCTAAAATAAGAACTGGTTCCAGTTCTGGAGGTGTCTGATCTGCATCTGGCTTTTTTTGTAAAAGAGTAAAGAAAATGTCATGTGGCGGGACCTCTGACCTCTTTGGCCACCGTGTGCCAGTGCAGATGACTCTCGCACATGTCCATTCGTTCCTGGTGCAGGAACTTGCACTTGTCTGGGACGAGAAGGGCGTCGCTCACAAACTCCCCAACTAATAATAACACACAAACATTTGCTCACCAGGGGCTCAAATGTTGACATGTAAATGTTGCGTTTTGATGGATCTCATCTTATCTGATGTGGAAGGATGATAGGAAACCACACAACAGCAACACTAAAAGCATTAGTTTAACGTCCCACAAATCCAGGTTAATACCCCAGGAGTGGCAGAGTGCTGATGTAATCATCACATCGAAGGATAGTTTAATGTAAACAAGCATATGTACCCAAGCAGCGGTAGGGGACCACAATGTGCATGTGACTGCGGCACTGGCGGCGACCCATTTTGCACCAGTTCTGGATGCTGACGGGCTGGTTGGCCTCCACTACGTTAGTGATCTGGAGGTCTGGGTATACCTGTGGGAGTCAAGACAAGGTACAAATGACCAGCTGTTGTTGAGGTCAACAGAAAAGCCATTGGCAATCCATTTCACTTGCATAATCTGACCTAGTTCCAAGTGAAACTGGTTATTCAATGAGAAAAAAGGAAGAAGGGTCTTAATTTTATCTAATGATTATCATAAGTGATTGGATGGTGAAAAGAAGGTGGTACATATCAGAATGTTGAAACATTAGAGGGGATGTTTGAAACCAAAAAAATTATAATGAAAGATTGCAAAAAACAGAAATATATATTCTTATTTTCTCTGGAATAACTAAATTATGATTTAAAGGCACAATATGTAAGATTTACCCCATTTCACGTTCCTTGCAGCTATTTAAATAAAATATTGTAATTTAGGGGTATAACAGATCGCAGTTGATCCGTAAGCATCACGACCCATGGTTCGGCATGCACGTGACCCACGGATTTATTGCGCTTTTTTTTTTTACTTGCGGATTCATCTTAATTATGATGTCAGAGTAAAATATATTGCTTTTTTAAGTAATTTTGTTCCTTTAAACTCAATGCCGAGTTTCAGTGAAACTACACACAGCAGTCATGTGTTCACGTGAACAGGGCATGTTAATCAGTCAACAATGGCTAGCGGAGGAACGGAAGAACTTGAAAAGCCTCCCGCGTCATTCAAATCACATGTATGAGAGCATTTTGGATTCCCCATAAAATATAATGATGACGGAAGAAGTGTGGTGGACAAAACTAACAGCAGCCTATGTAGGCACCCTGGCACGAGAAAGCCGTATGAAAGTGGCAATACATCGAGCATGGCTACGCATCTAAAGCGACACCTGCTGACGCCCGTTCCAAACATTTCCGTTTGCAGTGTGTATGCGGTGCATATTTTTTTCTATACCCATGTTAACAGATTACAGGTTTCACACTGCACGAGGTTTTGGTCCATCAGTGCGTTTCAGGAGCGGTGCGTATACAGCAGCGATCGATTCCGCACCGAGTCTATTTTTGGCTATGCTGGACGTGCTGAATTAAAGTGACAGCATATTGTCCGCATTAAAACACAAACATCAATGCGTAAATCTAATAATTCCCCCATAGATGCATATAATGTAAAGTCTAGTCTGTTTCAAAGTCAACACATAGGTCTACTCTCTCCCCTGAGAATGCTGACATCCTAATCTTTTTGGAAAAAAATTTTTTTTGTCATTATAAGCTTAGGCCCATTTTCACATCTCAGGATGTTTTTCACAAGTTACACTTTAACAACTTCAATTTTGATTTATTCAGCTGGTTAAAACCGTAACCAAATAGGTTATTTTTGTTAACACCAAACGTTCCTTGTTAACCTATAAACCATATAGGTTTTGTTAACAACAAAAGTTTATGTAATAAATGGAAAGCAAATAAAATGGTCTCCTCCCCCCTTTTTTTCTGATCCGATACTCGAACTGTGAGATTTGTGATCCTTTACACCACTAGTGTCATTACCTCATCCATGAACATGTTTCATGAATTCCATCTCCTTCATAGCGTCATCAAGCTTGGCCTTTGTTATTTTTCTGAAAATGCGAACTGGTTACATATTGTGCCTTTAAAAAACTTTTCTCCCATCACAAGCTGGAGATAATTCTAATTAATCCTAAAAATAACTCACCAAGACTGCATTTATTCAATCAAAAACACTTAAATATTATTACAAAACATTAAATTCTATTTTAATATATTTTTGGCAGTCACTACTCCAGTCTTCAATGTTACATAATCCTTCAGAAATCATTCTAATATGCTGATTAAAAAAACAACAACTTTATTTTTATGTTTAAAATGTTTTTGCTGCTTAATATTTTTGTGGAAACTGCAAAACATTTTCCATGATTCTGTTCAGAAGAACATAAATAGCTGTCTTTACTGTCACTTTTGATCAATTTAATGCATCCTTGCTGAATAAAGAAACAGTAGAGTATATTAGGATTACACTGGCTAACTGCAACATTGCTACTCAAACAGCAGCATCAGCCACTGACAAACTCATATCAGTCGACCACTAAATAGAACTTGACATGCTTATGTAATACCCAGAAGCCCCTTTGGCTGTTAATTACTGTGATTGTCATTATATAATTGACTTTAATAACTAAAGTAATCATGATACAATAATGTTTTACAATGTGTGTAAGCTATTGACAGCTACCAGAGACCCAGCAGCAGAACCCATTCAATTTGCTCGTCCCGTTTTATATCTTTTCTCTCTCATTACCTCTTGGCAGTACTGAAGGATGCCCTCTTTGGTGCCGATGCAGCTCTTGGTGCCAGTCGGATCCTGCTCCCACTTGCCACTCTGGACGTTGATATGCATGTTGAGTTTCCCACAGAACATGGCCACCTGGGGCTCCGCCAACAAGCCCACTGAGTCATCTGATGGCACCTGCCAACAGCACAATCAGCGGGAACATGAGGAACCATTATCACATAAGCCTATGATCTTCAGATGTCTTCATGTGGGGGATTTCTCAGCAAATATTGATGTGTACGATCAACTGTGATTAACTTGATTCAGTAAGCAGCATGTCATTTAATTAATTCGATTAAAGAGACAGGATGACAATGAAAAGAGGAAAAACTGCAAATGAATGGATTCAACAATTCATCTGATAGCATCTGATAGATATAGATAACAGCAGGTTTGCCCATCTATTTAGAACACTAAAACATTACAATGTCCACGGACCATGCTCTGTTGGGTTCACTGAGAGAGGGGCATCAATATTGTTTGACTTACAGATACAAGGAAAATTACTATCTACAAGCAAACACGTTAGTCGAACAATATTGCACCAAATGTTGTCCCAACTAGCCAAAAAGAAAGTCGAATGGATAAACACTTTCATATTGAACAATATTGGGCTTTGCGTTCTCAGAATGCACTGTGATGTGAATGAATTATGTAGCGACTGTTATCAGGTTATTGCTGTACTGTTTGCTGGCTTTATTTATGCTGTTGTTGCTGTTTTTGTTGTCCCTGCAAGCAGTGTTCAAATTATACCAAAGCTTTTAGTGGGTAAGCAAGTGTTAGAATACATCTGGTATTCAATAAAATATTGAATACTATATAAATATGTATATACTGTATATACACTCCTGTTCAAAAGTTTGGGTCTGTTAGATTTTTGAATGCATCCTTGTTGAATAAAGCTTTGATTTCTTAAAAGACTTATTTAATCTTACCCAAACTTTTAAATGGTATTGAATACATTTTTCTTCATTTCCAACATAGAACTATATAACTATGATAACTATGGAGGATTTGTTTTCCTCCATACTAAACCACAACCCCAGTGTCTCAAACAATGTTGACTATTTCATGTGTAAAGTGTTGAGGGCCTATGTTTAGTGTCTTATTAAAAAGTGAATAATCAAAAAAATTTCAATATTTTTGGCCAAACTGTAAAGCTACAAGCGACTCAACTGAAAGGGAAAATTGTCTATATCTGAAAAATGATTGTAAACAAACATTAATCTTTTAGAGCAATAATGCCAGTTATGTAATATACAATATAAAACATTACTGTCTTATTTGGTTCAGGGTTAAAATCCCTGAATGCAATCTAATCTCTTAAAATGTGTGTGTGTGTGGGATAGAAAGGGACAGATAATGTATGAGTATGGGGTTAAAGTGTTTTTGAGGTCCTGAAAATGACTGGAAGGAAAACATATTTGTAGAAGACACTCAATTCATAGTCAGTGAGAGAGAAAATAATGGCGGTCCTCTTTTGTGTGTCTTTGGCCTGGCCTCAGCCCAGTGAGTCACAAAGGTCCCTTACAACCAGACCCACCCTGTCTGTTAAACTGAGCGTGAGGAATTATGGGACTGTTGTGTTTTCCCCCTTTTGTCCTGGGTAACAAACAGTGGAAATGCTGCTGTAGCCAGCTGTCTAATATGCATCTGTCTCATTAAGACGATAGATAGATAGATAGATAGATAGATAGATAGATAGATAGATAGATAGATAGATAGATAGATAGATAGATAGATAGATAGATAGATAGATAGATAGATAGATAGATGTTTTTTTTCTTTTCCTTTTTCTTTTTAACCCTTTAACAGATGACTTGGTGGTAATAGTGCAATAAAACATCTCTATGCTGTAGGGCAATTTAAAAAAGAATGCTGTAATTATACTGGCCACAGTACAGTAGTTAGCTCTTTAGGAAAACCATGTGTTATACACAAAATGGTCTACTTAACTACTGCAATAAAGCTGCATGTTTTCAGCTATAGTTCGGTTTACATGAGATCATTACCATCAATGCAAGATAGAAATACTTTAAAAACACTGACACAGCGCCACTTGTGAAAGCTAATCAACTGTGAATATCAGTGTCCTGAAATAGTGTCTCAGCCAGGTTGTCATAGCAGTTCATGATCCACATTAGTGCAAAATGGAAATGTGCACCTTTCGACAGCCATTCAGCTCTGGCTTAATCTTGAAGGCTGTCAAAAATCAATGAGGTAGTTTTGTACCACTCAAAACATAATATAAAACCGACCATGTTTACATGTTCCACTGACATTTTCCAGTCAAACAAAGGAAGCCCTTTTTCAGATAGAGGCTAACCGAAAACAGATTTACCAATTATAAGCAAAATAAGCAAGAGACCTTTCAGGCAAAACAGCTTGTTCATGGTTGTGGAGACCAGTAAAGAGGTGACAACACAAACTCTTAGTGCTCGTTTTGGCACACTACCTACAAATGACACCTTTTAATGGAAAAAGCTTGAGGCCAGGGCCTTATTTCTTGTAAGTCATCATATAATTTGCACTCTGGCTGGTACAAGTGGTCAATTTTTTGTAACTCAAATTATCATTTGACATATCTACTCTACGGCACAAAAAATCCACTTATTTATCCAATTTGGAAGACCCAATAAAATCAATATAACTGAAATTAATTTAGTCACTATTGAGGAATATGCAGCAGCAGATGACCTTTGAGCTAACATGGATAGAATAAGACCCACAAACTTGATTTTAAACAGCTGTTGTGAAATAATTGTGATTGTGAATCAATAATGTGAAAAACAATGACAGCACCTATGTGTTTTTGCTGATATATTATTCTAATACCAATCCAAATAGAAAGAGCTTTAGTAGAGTCCCAGTTAACAATTTTTGGTCCCGGAATGTTATGGAAACGTTTATGGTTATTAAAACAAAACCTGAAATAAGCATTTAGAATCTTTAGAATCTACAAACAAAATTACCAGAGGGGAATCATATTCTAACAGTAGGTAACCTCATCAAACCTTTTATGGGAGATTTGGTACCCTGCAAAAATAAAATAAAATTGTATAATTCATTTTTGAATAATGTTGAAATAATTGTAATCTGGGGGAGTCACACCCACAAAGCCTCCCTGTTATCTACACCATTATACAGATAGCACAAGTACGTCTGTAAGATATCTGCTAAAGATCTGTTAATCTGGAAAGCATCTGCTGCTGTGTAAAAAACATCTTATAAAACGTCTTAGAAAAAACAGTTTTACATACATTCTAAATCTTAAACATCTTCTAAATGTCTATACGACATCAAACAGGATACGTCCTAGAGACATATTGCAGATGAGCAGACACTCTAAAAAATACATCTTGCAGATGTAAATGCAGACATCAAATAGACGCCTCTGAGATCTACCTGTGCTAACACCCCACCTACATGTAGACCTATACAGAGAAGCTAGAATAAAATAGATGTGTACTGACTATAGTGTCAATAAACATTCAAGTACCACCATTAGAATAATCTGCGCTCGCAAAGAACATGTTGTGCAGATGCGTGTCTGTTTAACCGTGTCTGCTTGTGAGAGTGAGAAAGTTTTTACTCCCATAGCAGATTTTGACTTTACAACGTTTGGATAAAAAAAAATGAAACACCGCAGTTCAGGGACGCCATCTTGCTTCTGTCAACTAACATAATTTTGTAGGCCTAATATTACTTGCACAATCTCTGCACCATGAATAAGTCCTACATCATTTAAGCATTTCAACAATCATGCCTACATAACGAAGCAAATTCCTTCATAAACCCTTGGCTTGTATGAATAATAGATGCGCAAAAGGCGTCGCAGAGGAATGAGCGTTGTCCTCTGATGCTCGGATGGTTAAGGAGGGCCGCCGGATTGCTGCCACAGCATTTATTCGCCCAAAATGGAGCTCTGCAATCTTGCAAACCAGCCAGTGGTTTTATATTTCTAAAATGAAATAAAAGGTATATATGCAAATTGCAGGTGGTGAGAGGATGCGTTCTTTAACACATGTTCCCTTGACAAAGAGCTGTCAGTCACTGATGTTTACATGATCCCACCAGCCGTGTCTGCATGACATGAGCTCATGTATATTATTCCTACGATCCACGTTTATTTGCTCCAACGTAAAAACACATTACGGCACAGCAGCATAAAAATCGCCATATCAGCGTTTTCCACGGTGCAATTCGTTCAATGCCACGTTTCACCTTCGAATGTGAAGCTAATGTTTAATATGAAGGTGTGCAAATGACCCCCAGATATTTAAACAATGCTGTCATATAAGCTACTAAATATGCCACAATGATGCGCGTCTTAATGTATCACTTTCACGCGATACAGTTCGCCCGCTTTGCCTAATATTAGTGTAAACCATGCAGGCGTCGGATCCTGCATGCACAGAGCCTCCACCCAACACTTGTTAATTGATCTAAAACACCGATGGACAAGAAAACCAACTGCATGAGAGAGAAGTATGATCATACTGGAATACGCAACTGACAATCACGCAGCACTCAAAATGTCTGTCTGCATCCGTGTCATGCTCTAAGCTTTGCGTTTTCCCCCTTCGCTCCCAGGCCGTCCTTTAAAGTATGGAGGAGAATCCAGCTCCTTCTCCATTACACAATTCTTACCTCGATGGCGAGCGACAAAGTCGTCAGCATTAACAGCAGGAATGCCGTACGGTCCATCTCCATGGCCGTGTTCCCAAGCGCAGCACGTCCTGATGGATAAATATCCTGAGCGGATCAGGGTTTCTCTGTCGCGATTTTCAGCTCCGTGTTCCCCTATCGTCTATGCTGGTTGTGCTTTGTGAGGATGCGCGAGTGCACACAGCTGCTCCAGTGAAAGTCAGCTGACCAAACGTCTGGAGAGTGTGAAAGAGATGGGAGTTATAGATTGAAGGTGGTCAGCGAGGAAACCGCAGAATTTGACCGATACATCAAAACACTGGGATGAATAAACACCAAAGCAGACACAACCGCAAAGCTTGTTTGAAATCTGAATCTCGACTATAGCATCATTTTGGTGTAACGTACTGTAGAAGTAAATGATATAGAAAATACAAAGCCACTAAATGATTTTTCCCGTTTTGTAGCCTGAAAACCACTCCCAAATGAGGTCAAAGAAAAAGCTTGAAAGTCTTTCAAGTGTATAGGCTTTTTTAACGTTTCAGGTCAGATTAAGTTACTACCCAGATACCTTTTACCTTTAGGGGTACCTATAGTCTACATCATCTTGTCGCTGGGGCAGCAAAAGGACATCTTTGTAAAACATTTTTATTTTATTTTATTTTAACCACAAAAAGGTTCAGTAATACCTTAAGGTATGTATTTATACTCTAAGGTACTAATATGCACCTTTTAGGAGTAAAACAGGTATAAAGATGTCCTATTAAGGGTACTGCCCCAACAATAAGCTGTTGTACCCCTTAAGGTACAATTTTGAACCCCCTTTTCTCTGTGTGTAGCATGACAACTGACTGGCCCAGTTGTGGCCCACGTTTCCAACATTCTTCTGGCCAACAAAACGCATGGAATGACGGCGATTAATCAACCTGAGTGTGGCTGGCAATAGCACACATATCCAGGCCTCATCCGAGCCAAATATGGCACATATATATGGCTCAGTTCTGGTAGCAGCAAAGGTAACATGGGCCACACACAGCAAGCCGCGACTCCCACTAAAACCAGCTTGATGTGTGTGGCCCAGATATGGCCCATATGACTTTTGCCAGTGCCAGAACTGAGCCATAAGTGTAGTTGGCCCAGATGATGACCGGACTTAACATGCTCCAAAATGTTACTTATACTTTTGTGGAAAGAATCGATACCCTAACTTTACTAGCCTATAGGCGGTAACTACAGATACTGTCTCTGAGAAAGGTACATCGGTAATTTAATTTAGTACAATTTTGTGCATAATGGTTGATTATGTAAAAATGTCCATGGAGCCAAAGCAATAAATCACTGTCAAAATGAAATTATGAAGTGCACAGTAGATACAATTGTTTTAAATTAGATGTAAGAAAGAATATAATAAAAGTATGTGGATGCATTGTTTCCAGAGACCCGATGACTATTGTAGATTCAAAAATGCATATAAAAGGGCTATGCATATTATTGTTTTATATAATATTATGTTATACTTGTATGTATTCACAATTATTGCTGAAGCTTTCAAAACTCTTCGTTTTGCATATTACAACTGGCTTGTTGAGTATCAAACCTGCTGACACGGCAAGTCAAGCAGTTTTGAATTTCATTGCAAATGTGTATATTAGATTTCAGAGCTTTCATTTTAAGCAGGCCAATTTGGATTCATTAGTGAAATATGCTTGTAGCTAACATTAAAACTCTAGCATATACTATACATGTTCAGATAGAATTAGTTATAGAATAGGCCTACTTGAAATGTTTTTAATGAAAATGATACACCCTTTGCTGAAGTGATTACCATAATTAAACATGACTTTAAAAAAAACACATACACTATTATGACAAGTGGGTCAATGAACTTTATTTCCTGTGCAATAACAGTAGGAATGCCAAGAGAAAGTGAATAAGGGACAGAAAGGGGATTTAAAGCCCTCTAGCGCCATCTTGTGTAGTTTACGGAACAATACATTGGACATCCTGTTCATCTTGTCCGGTCTGGGTTTTTCCCAACTTAAAATCGCTGCTCAAAAACAAGTCAGGCAGTGCATGTGCAGATCCAGGTACAATCCCATACACGTACAATTATAGGCCACGTTCAAGTAACTGGCTACTGTTGAACAATGAGCTTTACTTAGCCACACCCAGAACCGAATTGCGATGCAATCCGTGTGTGGGATGATGTAGGCGAGTCTTAAAGCTGAAACAACTGCACGAGCATGAATGATTCATTCGTTTCAATCACCGCATTCGGATGCGCGCGTGTCTTCTGCAGAGGAACTATAACCCAAAGGTCAGCAGGATACTGTCCCTTTCATTTTAATTGAATTGAATACGTTGTTTGTTGTCATATGTTTGATTACATATATAGGATTAATTGTTTTTGAATAATTATGAAGTTAAAAGTTTTAGTGATCCACAACTTGCGCGTTAGAGATCATCGACCCTTAAGTGCGTTCCACGATTGCATTGTTTCTTTTGTATTCACGCATGACATTCCAGTGTCAACGTCAGATGGTTGAACATTTAGGAAAAGCCGTTAGGCTCTTTTTCACATGTGACCTGGGGGAAATAGGCTGCCTTATAATACTACATTTCACCGATGCACTGAGCTGCTAGTAGATCACGTTCTTCATTTAACTAAATCTCACCGGGACAAAGTGCAGATGTTTATGATCCCGTGTTAGTACTCGCATAAAACTATATACCCATTTAACCTAGTTTGTTGTTTGTTTGAGAACGTGGGAATTTCTAGCAGCCTACATCAAAACCTGCTTCTATCTCTTCCAGGACAACCATGATGATCTTGGCATTTCTGACACTTCTGCTGATCCCGAGTAAGTCTTAATTGAATCCTTTTGGACCCTTAAATGTAACCCCATACAGATATATTATTTGCATTAAGAAAAAGCTCAAATGTAAAATTAAATGTAAACTGTTGCTGATGTTTCTTAAGAGAATCTTTCTTCTGCTTCATATTCTTCTTCTTATTTCTTTAATTGAAAAATTGCCTGTCTTGGAACTTTATACACTAAAGATGCTCCAGATATTGTAAATGAAGTTGAGTATGTGTTATGATGAGTATCTGCAACTGTTCTTGTAGATGGTTCTGCAGTGGGAGAAATGGTGGAAAATGTGACTGGCTTCGTTGGAGATGATGTACTTTTATCATGTGGCTGTTCCAATGACTCTATAGTGGCATGGCAGAAAGGTTTAAGAGTAGTGAATGCTTATCTGCAAGACAGCACAACCCATATAGACCCGGCCTATGTGGACAGGACTGAGCTCTTCATGAAAAAGGAGAAATCAAACTGCTCCATTATGATCCGCAACATCTCCTTAGAGGATGCTGGAGTGTACACCTGTCATGCCATGGTCAATGTTCAGGACAGCATCTGGGCGAGGACACCATTAAATGTTAATCTAACAGGTGAGTTATCTAAAATTGAATTTATCCTAGCAGATTAGTAGTAGTAACTTGAAAGGAAACAACAAGCCTCTTCCTCTTATACAATTTCAGTTCCTTCTCTTTTCAAAGTGCTAGTCTGCTTAGCTGTAGTCTATTAGGACTGGTTAAATGATGACGTGTGAGAGACTCGTAGGTTGGAAAAAGCAGCTAAAAAGCAGAACATTCATGACAACCAAAGGAAGTTAATTTTGCTGCCAATACAGCAGAACTGAAAGTTATTGCCCCCAGAGAGTTACGCATCACAATATTCAAATTATTAAAATATTGTACTGACGTTATCCTCGGTGCAACCAGCGGTAATAAAATAGCTTATCTAATAAGTCATGTTGTGATAAGTATAAATGCTATAGGGATAGGCTCAGAGCTGGTGTTACAAATGCTGAGGTTCTTCTATTTGTTCTGCCCCCTTTGTTCAAAATATTTGAACCTCTGGTACTTCTGTTTTAATACAAATAAATCAACTTAAAAAGATATTTGACTATATAACTAAATCATTTTAAGACTTACTTGGGGCATCCCCTGGAAGTGTGCTGAGGCCCCTGAGACCCCAGCCCTGTTGTTGAGAACTGCTGCTCTAGAACCTCTTCCTGTATTTTTTGGATATATTATAGATAAGAAGTCAGGGTTGTAATCTCTAATGTGTGATATTGCACAGATATTGATGACATTATGTCTCATATATTTCCCTTGTCTTCAACCAGTGTCTGAAAATACAGTCTCTAGTACCCAACCAATCGAGGCTAAAGATGAATCTGTCAACGCTGTCTCTATTAGTGTTCCCATTCTGGTACTGCTAATACTCGGAGTTGCTGCATTTCTAACCCTACTGATCAAAAGACGACATCGGACACACACGGTAAACAGTTTCTGTCTATATATCTATCTATTTATTTTTTGATCTTGTGATTAGTCATTAAAGGAACTGTATGTAAGAAATTTATTTCAATGAATCATAAAATGGCCCTGATATGTCACTAGACAGTAAGAAATCATGTTAATTTCAAATACTTATATCACTGACAACAGTAGTCCGGCTAGGATATTGTCATTTTAAAAGTGAAGTTGCAGCCCTCAACTGATGTTGATGTTGACATGTTGTGTTTTTGGAAGCGCCACCCTCCACCTATCTACCAATCACAAAGTCAGTAGTGTTTCGGCATCTGGGTTGCCAGCTCTGCTCTAGTTACCACAGCTGCAGCTACAAACTTTTTGGATAAAAATGACTAACTTTACGAAACCTAAAAGACCTCTCATGAAGCATAAACATAATTACATAATTAACAGAAGGAAAAACCCAACTTACTGTGTAGGACTCGTCACTTGCCATTTGAAGCTCCTCGTAGCAGCCTACGTTCCTGCTGGATCCTGCAGCCTATCTGCCAACCTCGAGTCAGGGGGGAGGGGGAGAGGGGATACACCGCTCTACAGTAATTTGAAAGTGATTGCAGTACCAGTTTTGGCCACAATCCTACATACAGGTCCTTTAAATGGAATAAAACATCATCGGAAATACACATTTTTGTTCTGTTCGGCTTATCTTCCAAGAATGTGACATTGAATGACAGCATGTGAGTGCACGTTTTTATGAACTCTTGATATACATGTTGAAACTAAAACCTGTTCCTAAAGTAGACAAATTCCTTGAATCTTGCACATGGCGAAAGTAAATCTACACCAGTTGCTCACGGCAGTCACATACTTTTCAGAGTGGCGCTTCAGGTCCTGTGTTTGACATGTTTAGTCATAGTACATGAAACATATCTTGACTGATTACTTTTTTTCTTTTTTGCTATAGGACACTGATTTTCCATCACAGCAACCTATGATCCAAAGTGTGTGATCTTGCTCTGAGAGAATAATGGACTAACTTCCATGTTGTAATACAAGGTCCTTTACAACAGCACAGACATTATGAGGCCTTAGCCCTAAACAAATGTGTTTGTACGTGGGCATTAAAGAGTCGTGCGTTCCGCGTGGAGACGATCGACCCAGTGTGCAGTCTTCCGTTGTAGCGCTGTTACTTAATGACCACTGCATTCTTGTGAATACACTGTGAATATACTTCCTGTAAGCATTACGGTTTGTAAGATGACAAGGTTCTCCTTGTAGGAACTGTCTTTGTTCATTCTTTAAAGAACAGATGTAACAGGTGGGGGACGTGCAGTTTATATTTGTCCTCTGATTTGAGACATCGGTGGTCTCATTCTTTTTCAAATCACTATATTTTATAGTTCATATGTGTATTGTAATGATTGATTAAGCACACACCATGTAAGCCTCTTTACATTTGCTCTTGTATGGGTTGTCTTCCTCAGCATGTGTTGATTTTCATTTATGTGGAAGAAATATGGCACTCCCTATGGGATTTGTTTTCTTTTTTACTCTACTAAATTTCATTTACTTTTAAATGAATTCTGCTTCAAACCCGCCGAGGCAATAAACCTTTTACAAATACACTTTTCTGTATCTTTCTTCAATTCAATTCAATTCAAATATATTTGTATAGCGCTTTTCACAATACACATTGTTTCAAAGCAGCTTTACAGAAAGTGCATTTCATAAATGTACATTGAAAAATGTTAGAAAGAGAATGTTAAAGAAAAATGTCAGAAAAGGTTAATCAATCATGTATTAATTTAGGCCATAACGGAGAGAAAGAGAAATAATCTTTCAAATAAGAAAGATTATTCTTTCTTCTGTTACTAAAGATGTTGTGCTTTTAGAATAATGCCACATATTCTGAATGAATTACAAGGCATTCTGCTGACATAGGATTTTACCCAAATATTCCAACTAGAGTTTCAAATTCTCGGCTGTTGCGTAATGTTGAGGTTGTTATCCTGTCCAGATTTCCAACCGCAGCTGGGACAAAACAATGAACTTGTGTTCCTTGTCTCAAAATGTTTTAATTCTTTCCACTGGTTTGCTTTCAGTTTCTATATGACTGCAACTGTGTGATGGACACATGACCGTGTCTTGAATGAAGAAGTCGGAATGCACTAAACTGCAATAAACAGATTAAACACTCTCACTACTATACTGTATGATATTTCGTGAAAACCTTTCATGCATAAGCATAATAAAACATTTAGAAATCTTCTGGTGTCATAAAATCTGACCGTTTAAAATTATTTTTGTTCCCACTTACGTTTCTTTCAACTACTGTGTATTAACATTTAAATGAATCATTACATACAATGCACTTAATGTGTACATACATGTTTTTGCATTGTATTTAAAAAAAAATACCTGCATGTAATTACAGTTGTAATTAATCTATAATTACACTGTTGACCCTTTTATTACTCAGAAGCCTTACAACCTGCAGGTTACTGTTGTGTTTGTGAGTGTTAATGATTATAAAAATCTGCTCTAGTTCACATTTGGATATCAATGGACTTCCTGTTTGTAATAAGGTCAAGAATTTATCCAGTTTTCTCTATAGTGGACCGTATCTTTACTGTAGATTGCCTCTTCCTGAATAATCTTGCCAAAACATGTTGTGTTTTCAGATTATTCAAAGTAGACCAGTAAGGTCAAAATCAGAAACCTAACCCATATATTATAGTAACGGCTGATCTGGTCATGCTGGGTGTTTAATGGAAAGAATTTGCAAATTTCGGATTAAAAGCTTCTTTTTAAGGAAGTAGCTGCAGATCGTTAAAGATCTGTGCCAAACATTTATAGCTCAGGTTACTTTTTTCAACTTTAAAATAACTTTGATTAAAAGATCATATTTACCTACATTGTTGATGGTGAAATTAAATATGTAGTTCACCCTAATTCTTTCATTGTTTGCTTAGCTGCATGTCAATTTAAACCATGATTTTCTTGGCTTGGTGGACTACAAAATTATATGTTCGGGAGGATGTTCATGCTGAATGGTGGCCAAATGACAGAAACACCATACAATACCATAACAATAGTACAAATACCTTGTGGACATTCCACAACTTTTGAAATCATTTAACTTTATGTGGCTTTCCTTTTAATGAACCAGGAAGGACAAGCAGGCTTTGATCTGTGTTATTATTTTTAGGAATGATAAACTCAAATGAGGGCATGCCAAGTGGAAACATTACCAAAACACCTCTAAGATACAAACGTAATTTGTCTTTTGTCATTTTTAAGCCATACAGTACCAAAGGTATTGACCTTTTAAATCATGCTGATTAAACAATGATAGTTAATTGACCTTTTAAATCATGCTGATTAAACAATGATAGTTAATATTTGACTGGGGAAATAGCCGAAGTCTGTTTTTAACAAGGCAGTAAAGACGAGATTGTAGGTTCAATGTTTGCATATCAGACACAGATTCACTGAAAACATTTGTGAAACGAAAATTTGTCAAGCTATTTCAAAACATGTAAAACATATTTTGTGTTAACTTTCTAGAACACAATAATGGATTGAAGAAATTTTCGCAGAGTAAAGGAAAGCAAAGAACTGCTTGATTGAACAGAAGTTCAGTCCGTCCTTAAAGGAAAGAAAAAGTCTCTCCCCTCTGTGACTGTTTTGCCTTGGAAAGTCCCATGCTGATGTCAGCGAAGTAGGACATTGTCATGTGATGATGTAATTAGTAGCACACACACACACAGACACACAGACACACAGACACACACACACACACACACACACACACACACACACACACACACACACACACACACACACACACACACACACACACACACACACATGTTGTGTTTCCATGTTTTATGTGGACATTCCATAGGCGTAATGCATTTTATACTGTACAAACATGCTGCATTTTTACATTTTCAAAAACATCACTTAGTGTGATTTATAAGATATTTTCTCTCATGGGGACCAAAACATTTCCCACAAGGACTAGGATTTTGATATTGCCATCTTTGTGGGACATTTTGTCCCCATACTGTAGGGATTACCAGTCCACACACACACACACACACACACACACACACACACACACACACACACACACACACACACACAAACACAAACACACACACAACACACACACACACACACACACACACACACACACACACACACACACACACACACACACACACACACACACACACAGAGAGTTGTTGCTTAATATTTTTGGAACCTGTGATACTTTTTTCAGTATTTATTGATGAATAAGTTTATATAATTTATATATTATAAGTTTAAAAGAACAGCATTTATGAATAAATATATTTTCTAATAATATCTTATCTATCTTATGGTAGCATATATTGTTACAATATATATACAGTATAGCCTATATATATATATATATATATATATATATATATATATATATATATATATATATATATATATATATATATATATATTAGGCTGGGCTTTATGACCAAAAAGTGATCTCGATTAAAAATGCTCATACAAGTAGGCCTGTCGCGATATTCAATAAATCAATTAATCGCACGATAAAAAAATGAGCTCGATAATTTTTCGACCGCGATTATTTTCAGCGTCCGTTTTTATATCCATTTTTGTCGAGCGTTACATTATATGATCACGCTCTTATACATGTAAATGCTTCTAAACACGTCAAGACACAAGAGAACGCGGTGTATGTCAATGTACTGTCTGTGTGGCTGCGTCTCATGTCAGCTAATCGAGGGACACTCTGACACACACACACACACACACACACACTCGACGCACAGACAGACTCGCGTCAGTCTCCTGCTCACATGGAGTTCTCTATTGCTCATGAACAAACAATAACAACAACACAGAGAATTTTGAGTATTCTCATATTAGGAGTCTTAAATTAGTTAAATAACGTCTTAAATTAACTTAAAGAATTGTGAGGAAATGAGATGCGCAGGACAGCGCGTGAGATCCGCATTATGTTCGGTAGCGGCTGTTCTTAAAGTGACAGGAGCACTGATGATGCCTGTCATTAATGTTCATCAAAGAACAACGGGAACAGAAAATTGTAGCTTGAATGATTATTAATCTATATTTCATTTATTATTTATTTATGCAGTTAAGAAAGGTGTTGATAACTAGCCTATTACATTTATGTCTAACAATTAAGGCACAGATAAATATAACATTTTTTTTTAAGTTATTTGTTTTAAGTTCACTTAAATTAAAATATGTTTTTTTAAAGCCTAATAAATGTTGAAATTGGTATCTTTCAGTTATACTGTGATGTAATGTAAACATTAAAACATGACAATACAAATTTTTTTTACTCCATTCCCAGCACATCCTAAAATACAATCATCTGTTGTAGTTTTCCCACCTGTTTATTCAAGTGCATTTTTTTTGTTAACAGACTGAGAGTCCATTGCTTTTTTTTGTTTTGTTCATTTATTGTGGATATGTAAAATGCTTTCCATTTCAATGTTAAATAGTCTTTAGAAATACAAGTTTATTGATCTTTGAGAAGGTGTACCTGTATTATTATGCCATTATCATTATTATAGATGAAAATGGTCTCAGAACGACAATATTATTGTTTATCGCAATATTTTCTTGGTCAATTTATCGTCCAGCAAAATTTGTTATCGTGACAGGCCTACATACAAGGCAAAATGCTCAAGGCAACATTTTTCCAGTCTTCAACTGTCCAATTTTGGTGAGCTCGTTCAAATTGTAGCCTCTTTTTCGTATTTGTAGTGGAGATGAGTGGTACCCGGTGGGGTCTTCTGCTGTTGTAGCCCATCCGCCTCAAGGTTGTGCGTGTTGTGGATTCACAAATGCTTTTCTGCATACCTCGGTTGTAACGAGTGGTTATTTCAGTCTAAGTTGCTCTTCTATCAGCTTGAATCAGTCGGCCCATTCTCCTCTGACCTCTAGCATCAACAAGGCATTTTCGCCCACAGGACTGGCACATACTGGATGTTTTTCCATTTTCACACCATTCTTTGTAAACCCTAGAAATGGTTGTGCGTGAAAATCCCAGTAACTGAGCAGATTGTGAAATACTCAGACCGGCCCGTCTGGCACCAACAACCATGCCACGCTCAAAATTGCTTAAATCACCTTTCTTTCCCATTCTGATATTCCGTTTGGAGTTCAGGAGATTGTCTTGACCAGGACCACACATCTAAATGCACTGAAGCAACTGCCATGTGATTGGTTGATTTGATAATTGCATTAATGAGAAATTGAACAGGTGTTCCTAATAATCCTTTAGGTGAGTGTATATATATACACACACACACGCACGCACACACGCACACGCGCACACGAACACACATACACACACGCACACGTGTAAATGCGCACACACAATACTCCTTTGATACCTGATCTTTTTGAAGTCTTTTCATGATCTGAGGTGAACAATAAGAAGTTGACAAAATGTATGTTCTTTCACAAGACATACTACTCAAGTCTCCAGGAAGTTAAGAGAAGGAACCATGACAGGAAAGGCGAAAAGGCACAGACTTAAAATACTAATAACCTGTTTTGTGTTCGGTAAACTTCTGTGTGTGTGAGAGAGACTGAGATCCTGGAAGTTTCTGTAAAACAAGCTGTGTAACATTTTATAACAAAAGCATATTGGCACCAAGGCATAATTATTGTGCACTTTACTTAAAGTGCATGAGGAATCATATTTGCTTGATCTTTAATGATGAAGTTTTATATACTGTATTCCAGAATTCATAACTTCATCTTCTGTGCAAAATTAGTATTTACTGAAACTTAACTGGAAAAATGTATATTTAAGAACTTCCAAAACTTTGTGAAATTACAGTGTTATATTTACATTTATTCAGTTAGCTGACACACTTTCATTCAGAGCGATTAGCAAAATCCAAGATGCATGAACACGAGCGTTATGTGTCAATCATACATATTAAGTGTGCAAGCACTTTGTTGCAACCCCATAGGTCATAGTAAGGAAGAAAAGAAGGAAATAAGAAGGAAGTACGATAAATGAACTAACTGGAACTAACTCCTTAAATGTTTTTCAACCGAATAGTCAGCAAAAAATAGAACAAATAATTTCCATTTTATGTTAACAAGAACTCGGTCGGTCGAGCAATCTGAGAAACCAAAATGGTTGACTCTGGAAAACCTTTCTGTTTTTACAGTCTTCCAAAAACAATATTATCTCGGTTAGCACACCCTGATCAGATTTTCAGAACATTGCACCATATTTATAGACTTAGCAACAGATAAGGCCTGATTTAATTTGAACATAGGCTTTGTTTTAAGTATTCAACAGAGATATTTCATACGGTACTCTACATATTTTCTCTACAGCTGATCGAAAACATCTTAAAGGGTTAGTTCACCCAAAAATGTTAATCAGCTTAATTAGTTAATTAATTTACTCACCCTCAAGGCATCCTAGGTGTATATGACATTCTTCTTTCAGATGAATACAATTATTATTATATTAGTTATATTAAATATTATATTTAAAAAGTCCTGGCCAATCCAAGCTTTATAATAGCAGTATTTGTTGCTCTGTATTTGAAGTCCATAAAACTGCATCTCTCTGTCAAATAAAGTGCTTCACATGGCTCTAAGGCCTTAATGAAGGCCTTCTGAAGCGTCTCGATGCATTTGTGCAAGAAAAATCCATATTTAAAACCTTATAATGTAAGGTTTTGCCGATTGCCTTACATATTCAATTTATGGAAAAAGTGTTGAAAGTGCCTCTATGGTTCGAAACACTTACACAACCAGGTACGCTCGTCAGACCTCACGTACGCATCTTGAACTGTGAGAAGGCACTTTCAACACTTTTCCATGGAAGGCGATCGGCCAGAACTTTACTTTATAACGTTTTTAAATATGGATATTTTTCTTACACAAACACAACGAGACGCTTCAGAAGGCCTTCGTTAACCCCCTAGAGCCATGTGTAGCACGTTATTTGACGGAAAGGTGCATTTTTTATGGACTTCAAAAACAGAGCAACAGTCAATGCCTTTATAAAGCTTGGAAGAGCCAGGACTATTTTAATAAAACTTTGATTTTATTCATCTGAATGAAGAATGTCATATACACCTAGGATGCCTTGAGAGTGAGTAAATCATGGGCTAATTTTAGTAGCTATAGCATTCATTTTTGTGTGAGGTTTTCTTCCTCCTCTTTCTCATTCCGCCTCTAAGGGTCTCTCTAAGACCTTGAAATCCTCAGCCTGAACCCACCACTCAAAGGAGACAGAGCAGGAAATCAAGAAATAAATAAATTCTATATTCTAGAATATATAAACTGATTAAATACACTGATTCAAGTGTTTTGACTCGCTGTCACAAGAAGAACATGCCAAATCACTTTCCTTTAAAGAAATCATCCTTGATTTATTTAAATGAAAATAATCCAAAATCAAGGTTCATCAAAGGTATTCTAGACTTATATCTGTATCTGTAGCAATCCATCTGTAACCCATTGTGCAAGATCGCTTTTAAATGTAACTGCTTCATGCATCATTTTTGACAAGCTGGGGTGAAGTAATATTTTTCTGAATATGAGTCATGTTCCCTCAACAGACACCTGTGAAAGTTGTATGATGAAATACAGGGCTGTTTATGCATTTGAACTCCAATAAAATCACTTTAATGTCATCATTATGGCATTTGTGAATAGTTTCTCAAGCAATTACCTGGTAATATCAAGGTATAATAATAATTTTAAAAAAGTTTTGATGACTGTATGTAACAGACATAGGCCAGTAGTAAGAGCTGTGTGTGTGTAAGTTTCACTCCCCTGGCATGCTTTAGCGTCCTTATTAGCTTGCCTGAGACCCTTCCACGCTGGTTTGAATCCCGCTTGGAGCGAGTCAAATAGGATTGGTTATTTTTGAAATAGGATTGGTTATTTTTGGTGCTGTGACCCAGATGGGCGTGAGGTGAGTGTAACAGACGTAGGCCAGTAAGATTAGTGCATGTAAAAGTCCTCTTGCTAGCAAGCTAGCAGCTGTGGTTAGCGTGCCAGCCTCCCACACCGGAGACCCCAGTTCAAATCACGGTTTAGGGGGGTGAGTGTAACGGAAATCAATCAACTGTTTCCCGAAACCGTATTGTCGCAAATCGTCCAACCGCGTTGATTAATGATGTCACGCAGGTGATGGAGTACTACTCTAAAAAATGCTGAGTAAAAAACAACCCAAGTTGGGTTGAAAATGTAAAATAAAATTGCATAACACTATAAATTAAATAGTAATCATATTAAACTTACAAAAGCTATTAAATCAAGAGCAGTGAAAGATGTCCTTGTCTTTTGTTGTTTGACATTGAACAGACAGCAGTAAAGGCTACTGCCCCTTTAAGACCTAATGCCACTGATCTATATAAATGTGCGTGCGGAACCGTGGGTGGAGAACCATGCGATTCGATTTTTTTACAGAGAACTGTTTCACTCCTAATACAGACGTTGACATCAGACATTAAACATGTTTATTTCAGACATTAGATATTCATATATATATATATATATATATATATATATATATATATATATATATATATATATATATATATATATATATATATATATATATATATATATATTAATATTATATATTAATTGTTTAATTCACAATTTATCATTAAACATATTTGAAGGACTTTTACACACGGCACCCCAGTTGGGAAACACTGGCCTAGAGCACGTCCGCACATGCGCACTCTTCAAAAAAGGTGCTTTAAATCTCTTGACAAACTAAAAGACATAAACCACTATACATTAAAATCATCACACATTATTATCTCATTCTTGACCACAAAAAAAAACGATTACATTCTTTCATTTCAATTTTCAAAATGGAAAAGAATGCTGAGATGTGATATTAAAGCTACGCTAGGTACCTCTTTTGTTCTGACTCCCGCCACTTGTCTGTCTCCATAGTTACAATCATTATTAGTTCATATGTGTCAGCTGTGTGTCATCTATTTCCCCAGTGTTACTTAAATTCTTCCCTTTTCACTCAGTCTTTGTGCAGTTACTGTTATGTTTAGATGTGTTGTGCTGTTGCCTGTCTGCATGCCTTGAGATTGCTTTAAATTAGACTACGTTTGGGAGCTGTAATTACCTGTCATTGTCTTCCTGCCTGCACACACCTGTGACAATAATAAGCCTACAATATTTATTTATATTTCAGAGCTTTAGAGACGTACTTCCTGGGAAAATGCATACTTTATAATTCATTCATGTGTGTTTACATATCCATAAGAAGGTCAGGCTGCTACTAGTGGAAGGTATCTTAGCGAACCTATTCTCACTCCAAAGGCGTCAAAATCTGAAGTGCCTTCCGCGTCACCCCTATGTGTCGACGCGCAGAGGTAGGCTACATCACTGATTTCAGTTGTTTGCCCAACGCATCATATCAAGACACATTTAATTCTTTGCATTTGTAAAAGCAGACATGATTTTATGAATATTTATATATACCCTATACCTATACCCACTTATAAACAATATAAAACACGTAACAGGAAAATATAAGTACAGTCACAGGTATTTATTGTATAAACTGACCAAAAACAGCATAAAGATATTAAGTCATGTTGCATTCCAAGTCTTATGAAATCATACAATATCTTCATGTAAAGAACAGAGTTGATCTTAATGTTTTAATTGCTGAAATGATGACCCCGCTGCTCCGTGCATGAACGCACGCACTCATTCATATTTCATTTAATCAAAGCTGACGTAATGACGCAATTGGTCACGAGACATATAAGTGTCAATGCAATTTCACTGTGAAATCTGACATTTTGGGGCAGACATTTTTGAAATTGCAGATGGAGATGCTGATTTCTTCACACAAATCAATTGTTTGGCCTCTTGGAATATTTGTACTTTTTGAATAAATTTGTGCATGCAGACATATCTGCCTGTTATATCCTGTGTTTTATATTTTATAATACACAAATGGTTAGGTTTAGGGATGGGATGGGGTTGGGTTACATGTTCAAACATGTCTAAATAGCATAAATAAAATCAATAAAATAAAATAAAAGTATGCTGGCTGATTCAATTGAGAATCACAGTCCAACATGTCTGGCCAAATTAAAACTCAATGTATAATTTCAACATATGTATTGTTGAAACATTGCCCAACGCGTCTGGTATAGGCCTTATTCACAGCAGTGCCATCTTTGATTTTTAACGAGAATGAAAGTGAGGCTGTGAGGGATAGACATACATCTCTTCAGTGGGTTGCACTGTTATTTAATGCGTTTTTAGATTGTTTTGCTGATGAAACACTGCAAAAATATCTTTCCAAGAAGTTTTAGTATACAAAAAACTCCAGAAAATATGAGTTGTGGAAAATGATAAGAGATTTATGAGCTTTATACAGCGGATGCCATTGAAAAGACGGCAAGTCTTACCCTCACAGCCTCGCTTTCATACCTGTCATGGCACTGCTCTGAATAAGGCCTATGGCGCCAAAGGTTTCTCATTGAAATCAATGGAGTACCCCAGCGCGTCGATATAGTGATGTACCTTTAGCGTCTTCTTTTTGACACAGGAGGCACTTGACCATTCTTTAGATTTTGACGCCTTGGGAGTGAGAATGGGTTGCTTAGCTTGAAGCCACAACAAATGAACCTCAAACCAAAAAGAGTTTGCAAACAAAAAGGGAAAGCAACAATACCCGTAATAAAGGTTGGTAACGATGTCAATTCCTTAAACACTTATTGGTTTGGTCTATTTGCCTATAAATAGGCTAGTCAAGATATAATAGTTTAAATAATTTTACCTTATTGATATGAATAGCAATCGCTATGAGCTATGACTAATATCGGCAACGGCAAACTTTTGTAACATTAAAATAGCTGTTTTAAAAAACAGCAGCGTGTTTCGCTCATACTTTCTCATTAAACTTTTATTATTTGGATGAGTTTAGATGTAGTGACATTTTGATAAGGCAATTATCTGTGACACTGGGTACAGTGGCGATTGATTTGTGAAGAATAGCGGAGCCAAAGCACAACTCACCAAACAATGTTCCTCTGCAACTATAACTTCTATGTTATATGCTTCAACTGCTAGACAGCCATAATATTGTGCAGCTTTGAAATCTAAATATTTAAACTTGACTTGGCATCCTAAATCTGCAAGACACAGGAAAAGCAATACCACGTTGAAGCAAATTAAATTAACCTTTTAGCAGAACTTTCACATGGATGTTTGAACATGGCGTCCATTGGCACAGCAGTTACCGATTTGCCCTTGTGTCATACTCAACTCACCAGGGGCTGTATTGTGTCTGCCAGCTGCCCCTACTCAAGTGCTTAACATACAACACTAGAATCAAGAATGGCCCTGGCTCTGTACAGAACTGTGCATTATCTGTTTTCAGTCTCAAAAACAATTGCTTTCTCATCCTGATGGGAACTATGCTGATGTAAACCAGTTAAGTCAGTGTGCAGTACACAATGTTTCATCTGTCACGATTCACTTTGATCTGTAAGCTTGCTTTCAGCAAATACTTGTGGTAAGTGCAAAAGTATTGCAAGATATGTGTTGATCTCTACTACACGATCAAGAGTGTAAACCTGATATTTCACTATTGTGGCAGTCTGACTGAATAATTATAGGCATCTCTTTGAAAGACAAATACCTCGAAGACCTTGTCAATATGTAAACTGATTCTGCCAAAATGTGCAAATATCTTGGGTATAGAAAGCTGACTGCCTTTAATCTCCTCTTCAAGCAGGAGGAAGGGAAAACATAAAAATTAGAAACTGCCTTATTATTGGGAATATTGAACTTCTTGTTATACAAGTGATGACAACTTTCTTGAGAAATTCTGCCTTTCATATTAGTAATGTAAGGCTTCAGGATTGTGGTTTTGGCATGGTGTGTTAAAAGCATTAGGTTGCATGAAATGTATGAGATAACTTAATATCTGGATGACTTAAAAAAAAAAACTGTTGAAAACGATTAACTTTTAACTATTTAGAACTGCACATTTTCCCTTCCAACTGTCACAAAAATGTGGTTCTTGTTATGGTGGTGGAAAAACAGCAGAATTTTTAATTGTAGATAAAATATTCAGTTTACACTCTAAAAATGCTGGGTAAAAAACAACCCAAGTTGGGTTGAAAATGAACTAACCCAGCAATTGGGTTGTTTTAACCCAGCAATTGGGTTCTCTTAAGCAAACATTTAACCCAACCGCAGGGTTAAAATGACCCAGTTACTGGGTTAGTCCATTTTCAACCCAACTTGGGTTGTTTTTTACCCAGCATTTATGTATATTCAGCCTTCAGTTTATTGTGGTTAAAATACACAACCATTAATACAATGAGAAACTACTTAATGGAAAGTCTTAATGGTCCAAAAAATTGCATTTTTTTTAAATGTGAACTGGACATGTTTTTGATGGGTTTTGTGTAATTCACCCCAATTCATATGTTTGCTTGGGCCCTCATAAATGCAGCTGCACTAAAAAAATTTTTTTTTTTATCAGTGTGTCAGTTTGATCTAACTACTGTACATGTGCGCTGATTCTGGTGATATATTCTTTAAGCACTTTAGTGTTCTTAAGTTTGCATTGTAATAAAATTGGACGGTTACATCACATTTTAAATGTTCATTTTATGATCGCACCCTTTATTTTTACACCCAAATGTTTTATAAAAAAAATTTCCTGGTAATATAACCGTCCTTTAGATCTCTTGATGGTTTCAAGTCAACATACCAGTGGCACGGAAAAACAAACAAAACAACAATCATGAAAAAAAAAAAAAAACATCTGAAAGCATAACAAGTGATCAGATTAGTAAATGACACTCAGATACTCCTCACCCTCTCTCTAATACAAAGAAAATTGCGCAATATGCAGTTAGTGTGTGTAGGTGTATTTTTGGTATCGGTTCTACTTATTTACATTTTCACATGTTTATATATATAGTGCATGCAAATATTTGCTGTCAGGTAAGATTTGATGCCAATGTTTAGTTTAGTTTTCCCCTATAAGTGCTCGTTGCATCATCATGGTACCTGGTAAACACAACTTATTTGTGAACCAGTTCAGACAACTGGTGTGTTGGTTTGGTAAGTAAAAGCCAGGCAATCAGATTGGACTGTGGGCAGTCTGTGGCTTGGCATCTGAAACACGAGACTGGATAAAACGTAAAATTGCGACAAAATGCAATGTTGGCTGGGCTTCACATTAAATTCGATTTATATTTTATTAGGTTAAGCCTCCTCTATTTCATCTCTAGGACATGAAAGTCTTGGTTTGATACATACTCAATTGAAATTGTGGAAAAATAACGACTTTTCTCATTAAACAAACAAATAAAACTTAATTGAAAGTGAATTAATTCCCCTTTAAAAGTTCCTTTCACTTTCACAGCTCACTCTAGCAGGTTTTATATGAATAGAAAAGACTGTGTGAGGGTAAGACATCTCATTTTGTTGAGCCGTCTCATTCTGTCTAGATCCGGATAGATATATTCTGTTCCTTATTTCTTGTTCTGGGAGTTATTTACATAAAAATGCAAGAGCCTGGTTTCATTGATGTGAATGAAGTCTTAAATTACACAGATTAAAAGAATCTCGTGTTTCCATTCCACGCCCTTTCAATGTGTCCTATCATGTTTTGATTACATCACTCAGTTCTGCAAGCTATTTCTTTGGTTATATTAATGTAAAACTACAATTATTACTCTAATATTAATTGGCTGAAGGATGAAAGTGTGCAGCAGCTTCACGATGTCTCTATATGACTGGTTCATTTCAAACTCAGAAGTACACAGAATGCCATTTATCAGAATACACTTCCACCGTGACCTCAGGATGCTCTGTTTGAACAAATGCCTATTTCACTGAAGCAGGCCTTTTGTTAAGACATCAAAAAGTAACTTGAGAGAACTGTTGCCTATAGCTATCTTGCTTTATTCATGCAGACTTTAACTTTATTTTGTTAATGTTAATTGTTAATGTTAATGTTTGTTTAATGTTTTTTTTATTTTATTTTTAGTCCTTTTTTTTTTGTTAATCATTGTCATTGTCACCAGTTTGGCTTTGGGAAAACCTTATGCAAGTTTTATATCAGTTTACTGTAAACTAAGTAACTTCAGTCAAATTGCCTGAGGGTTAGTGCTATAATTCAACTAAGACAGTTCCCTACAGACAGCATTCTCTTATGTAAACCACCGTGTATTGTTAAACTCATGATGAAAAATCAGCTGAACACATGTGGCTTTGATCTGCACTGCGTAAGAGTGGTCTGCGTAAGAGTTTTGCGTACAACGCTCACAAGACTTGTACTGTGGTGAAAGTGTCAACAATAGGAAGTGTGACCGGTGGTTTAGAAACTGAGGTCAACTACTCACAAATGATAACAGAAAAAGTCCTGGCTGTAAACTGAATGTAAAGAGAATAACATGCTGGAAGGTGTACCAAAAGGTGCACCAATATATATACGTATATATATACACACTCACCTAAAGGATTATTAGGAACACCTGTTCAATTTCTTATTAATGGCTTATCACATGGCAGTTGCTTCAATGCATTTAGGGGTGTGGTCCTGGTCAAGACAATCTCCTGAACTCCAAACTGAATGTCAGAATGGGAAAGAAAGGTGATTTAAGCAATTTTGAGCGTGGCGTGGTTGTTGGTGCCAGACGGGCCGGTCTGAGTATTTCACAATCTGCTCAGTTACTGGGATTTTCACGCACAACCATTTCTAGGGTTTACAAAGAATGGTGTGAAAAGGGAAAAACATCCAGTATGCGGCAGTCCTGTGGGCGAAAATGCCTTGTTGATGCTAGAGGTCAGAGGAGAATGGGCCGACTGATTCAAGCGGATAGAAGAGCAACTTTGACTGTAATAACCACTCGTTACAACCAAGGTATGCAGCAAAGCATTTGTGAAGCCACAACACGCACAACCTTGAGACGGATGGGCTACAACAGCAGAAGACCCCACCGGGCACCAGTGTTGGGCACGTGACTTAAAAAAAGTAATTAGTTATAGTTATTAATTACTTCTTACAAATAGTAACTGAGTTAGTAACTGAGTTACATCATTATAAAAGTAACTAATTTCCAGGGAAAGTAACTACTGAGTTACTTTTTTTTTCCAAAACTTGGATGCCCCCAATGTTAAATATGTTCAATAAATGAGTTGGACATAAAATAGAATAAATTACTGTTATAAAACATTGTACATTAATGAACACTATTGCAATGTTGCTGTGGGATAATGTGAGACAACTATAAAATTCAATACATTATTGTAAATATTAGGCTATCAGTAGGCCTATAGTGTAAATATTATCAGTAGGCCTACTATAGTTTAAATATTATCAGTACTATACTCCTTTGGTAGTGGAGCGTTATCAACTGGGTTTTTAGCCACTAATTTTGTGGCGGCATGTAATGATGTGAGGTGCTTCGTTAGATTAGAATTACCTTCCACCAACGTGGAGAGACTCTGGGCATATGTTGCACGTTACATAAACATTCTTACCTTTTACCTCAACGACGGAAAAGTTGCGCTTATACTTCCAGTTTGCGAAAGCTACCTTTGAAGTCGTTAGACTTGCCATCGCTGACTGTGCATATGCGTGTGCGTCAAAGTTGTGTGTGTGTGTGTGTGTTAGGGTTGCCACCTTCAGTGTGCCAAAATAAGGGACACCCATTTACGACCCACACCAACCCCAACCCCAACCCCCACAAAAAAAAAAAGATTGTATAAAGGATAGAAAAAAAGAATACATCATGAAATGGCTCAATAATAAAACATAAGAAAACATGAGATCAAGTATGTGAACTTGCAACAGAGCAGGTTTTATATTATTTTACATTTGATTTTTATTTATTTCTAAAGAACTCTTTAGTAGCCTATTTGGTGCACTTTAAATGGAAAGTTCACCCAATAATTAAAATTCTGTCATCATTTACTCGCCCTCATGATGTTTCAAACCTGTATGAGTTTCTTTGTTCTACTGAACACAAGTGAAGATATTTTGAAGACAGTTTGTACCCAGGCTGCTTTAGGGGCACCATTGACTTCCATAGTAGGAGTCTTCCTATGTGTTCAACATAACAAAGAAATGTACACATGTTTGGAACAACTTGAGGGTGAGTAAATTATGACAGAATTTTCATTTTTGGCTGAACTGTCCCTTTAAGCAGTCATTCTGAACCAGTAATCACTTTTTTTTTTATTTCAAAAATGTTTATTTTGTGTATTAATTTACTTAAATTATGACTATATTATCATGTAATTATTTGTCCCGTTTTTATCTAAATATTTTTTTAAATGTCAAACTTTATATGACAGGACTATTTATTATGATAATTAGCCTAGTTAGATTATAAATTATATTAATAATAACATTTATTAGGCTATAATTTATTAATTAACCTGTCTAAAAAATGTATGAAATATTATATTAAATACATTATCCATAAAAAAAAACAGTAGGCCTACCTTTAGAAGCAAGGATGCGTGTGTCACATAGACCGGTCTTGTCAGCGCTGTCGCTTTAAGTCAGACAGTCTGAGCAACAGAATTGCTTCTCATAAATTGTGCAGTTGGCCTGAGGTTCATCATGAGTTACTGGACAAACCCATTGATACCTTTTTGATATTTAGCTCTATATCCGGAGATTCTCTTGCATTCAAACGGTGGACCCGACGCAACCTTGACATGTTTTTAAAAACCACACAAGTTTACAGGCACACTGGCACAGCGCATCTTCTCTAGACTCTGCCGCTATGGCAACAAAGCCGCTAAAGCAATCACGCACAAATGAGTTCCTGTACTACTTATTATCAAATGGATATCTTTTTTTTTTGCTATCAGTATTCTACACACTGCAAAATCCGTATTTGTTTATTGAACTACGTGTGGGCCTATGTAAAATACGGGACAAATCGCGTCCCGTATTGCTTTGATATGGGACGCGTTATTTTGCTTGTAAATATTTTTTAAGTATTTTAAGGGACGGGTGGCAACCCTAGTGTGTGTGTGTGTGTGAACTCAACCTATCAACCTCAACCTTGTCTCCCACTCACCAATCAGAATTTGGCATAAACAGAATGAGAACATGGATCCATCATGCCTTGTTACTACTGTGCAGGCTGGTGGTGGTGGTGTGATGGTGTGGGGGATGTTTTTTGGCACACTTTAGGCCCCTTAGTGCCAATTGGGCATTGTTTATGATCACCATGTACCCATCATCTGATGGCTACTTCCAGCAGGATAATGCACCATGTCACAAAGCTCGAATCATTTCAAATTGGTTTCTTGAACATTATTATGAGTTCACTATACTAAAATGGCCCCCACGCCCACAGTCACCAGATCTCAACCCAATAGAGCATCTTTGGAAGCCAGGAGGAATGCCTGGATATGCATCCCACAAATCTCCATCAACTGCAAGATGCAATCCTATCAATATGGGTCAACATTTCTAAAGAATGCTTTCAGCACCTTGTTGAATCAATGCCACGTAGAATTAAGGCAGTTCTGAAGGCGAAAGGGTGTCAAACACAGTATTAGTATGTTGTTCCTAATAATCCTTTAGGTGAGTGTATATATATATATATATATATATATATATAGTTCATTACAGGTTAGGTCATTGCTTGCCTTCCACATTAGCCTTCACATGTTTCATCTTGTTTTGTAAGAATGACTAAAGGGCTAGCAATGAATGTGGAGTGCCAAGTTCTGTTGTCATTGACAAACAAACCTCATGATCGGCAAACTCCAGAAACTCTTTAGAAAATGACTTTAATCAAATGCTGTAGCTTTTGAAAATAAATTTTGGAGCATGCATTATGTAACATATAACTCCACAGTTCTTCCCCAGAGGATGTTGCAGTATGAAAGCCCCAAATGAAGAGACTTTAAGCAATTTACTTAACTAAAATTAGCTAATGCAATACCATTCTTAGGCAATTTTGCAACTTATTTTTATTGCACGCAATCCATTTTAATTTGTAAAATAGATGTTTACTTAATCCATTTGTGTAGGTACTAAATGAATTATTTATGTCAGAATTAGTGTAGCACTGCTAAAACCAGCATGAAATTTCCAGTCATGAAAAGCATGCATGTGTGTGTTCTTTTTCATTTATGTCTGTGTGTATGTTGTTTTATTGTTTAAAGCATAAAAATAATAATCAAGAAAAAAGAAAAACATGCTAGAGAAAGAGAGTTTTGGGGGTTATTGATCTTACCATAAAAAACATAAAAAAACTGTGTTTTTAGTATAACGACTAAAACAATGTGTTTTAAACATTTTAAAAAATGTAAAATGTAAAAAAAAAAAAAAAAAAAACTTTTTTACTAAAGTTATACATTTTATGTATTTTTTTGTACTTAACAGATATACACTTAACAAAATGTAACTATCATATAGTGTCTTGTACTTTGTAAAAACGGATATTAGGCCTACTACTTGTATATTTGATATACTCAAGTATACTTTTAAATGTACTTTTAGTATAATTTACTATTATTATTGTAGTTGTTATTACTCTTTTGACAGAGCCTATTAATAGTTTTTTCCTCACACGTACAAGCAAACATTGGACTGATTTTATTGACAAGTCTTCTACAGATAGCTTTGTTGGTTTATTGAGAGAAAGTGTAAATAAAAGTGGGCTAAAAGAACTAACAGTATAGCTTTAAGTTCAGTGCGAGTTCAAGTGTCACTGTGAGAATGCATGTTGAGTAACCTGTTTTTTCTTCTTTGTTCAGGTTGAGACACCATGATATGTGAGATGGATTTAAACAAAAAAAAAAAAAAAAAAAGTTTAGCTTGCTAATGTACAATTTGTTATTTGCTTGCTAGTATGCAAGATATTAGGTACATTTGATATGTCTAATTTGATTGTGTATTACTAAATTCAGCTAGATTCCCATTCCTACAAGGTATTTGAGTAGACTTCACAATTTAATTTAATGTCAAGAAAATCAATTTCCAGAATATAAAGACATGGTCCACAACTGAATTAAGCTTACCCCAAGAATCGTATTTTGAGCGTGAATGGGAACAAGCTGGAGCAACCAGTTTTTGGTGGGCAGGAAGTGAAACATCATATAGTCACAAACATTTTGGTGGGAACCTGTTATTGGTCTCTGCAGGTAAACATCATAACTGACGTGTTCACATGCCATATAATTATCACAATACAATAAAAAATGACAATAAATCATTTTTTATATAGACTTATATGGTTGCTTAGCAGAGGTATGCCCTCAAAGCCAACATATAACCATGCTGCGATGTGAGCAAGGATCATCCTCTCACAGAAGATAAGAAGCTCCATTTCCTGATGACGAGCCTTTGAGAAAGAAATCACCAGTGGTGATTCCAGTCCAACAGGACAAGGAGAAAAAAGAGAAAAAACAACAAGTTTTGAGAGATTAACCCTGTCAAGCACAGTTAGAGAGCGGGGCTGCTCACATCTCTCTCCTTTTGTCCAATTACACAAGCATGCTCCTAATGCAGTGGGAACTAATGAAATTGTTGCAATGATGATGAATGGTGGATGGTGAGGAAGGACAGATGGGAATGTAATTACTAGTGTTTGGGGATCAACCAAAAAGGCAGGTTCAAGGAACCATGGCAACATCATCCGTCATGTGGCAGAAACCAATAGAAATCACATCACTTTCCATTTCAATCCTTGGCCTGGTGTTCTCTCATTTTACAGTTAAATGTACATGAATTATGATTTACCATAAAGGCCCTGTTAGTGTTTGGTTTGAAACTTTCAGAGCTATTTGCATCTCAACATACTGGCTAAACACTACAATACAGATTGGCTCCAAAACCTAGTGATCTGCCCTGTCTGTAAACACTGTGAACCCTAATACTAAACATAATTAATTGGTTGGAGTAGGGCAAACTTAAATTAAACAAATGAGTTTCAGTAAATTAACTTTTATGAGTATTTAGAACTTTCTTTTGAGTTCACAAAACTGACACATTTTAAGTAATCTGAATTGTTTAATTGTTTTGAGTTTTATTTGTTTATTTGTTTATTTACTTAAATGTAACCTAAACTTCCCAGCATGCTTTGCCATGGCACTTGAAAGGTACGCGTTTAATGTTAAGTGGGAGATTTAGTAGTATTTAATGTTTTGCTAATTTAGAAGTTTCTGTGGGTTATGGTGAAAGTGAAGCATGAGCTTAGTTTAAGAACAGATACAGTATGTTAAATGTTCTATATTGCCTTACTCTTTAGCAAAAGCATTGTGTTACCAATTAGCAAGTTAGCATTTAATGAATTAACTTAAGCTACTAAAAATATTTAAATTGAGATTACATAATACATTAATTAGCTGCCTCAAATATTTTAAGTTAAAGGGGTACTTCAGAGCTGAGAAGATGAATAGATGAATCTGTATTTAAACTGGGTCATTTATGAAGTAGAAATGTGAAATTATTTTTGAATTTGGTGCCTTCTAGACTGAGAATGTCAGTCTTAGTCTAGCATGTCTCATGGGGATAAAAGACAACAACTCCCAGAATGCACTTGCTTCGCTTGTCTGCGAGGCCACTCTAGGCACGGCTACTGGATTACTGGATCACTTGCCCACCGCGTTCATTTTCATAAATTCAGTTCAGTTAGAGATACTACGATTAAAAACTGAACGTGTTCAATATAATGTGAGTGAGCTGATTGAGTGTCATGGCACAAATGCAGTAAGAGTCAGATTACATTCGTCACATGAGCTGAGGAAATCGCAGGATTCGCAGCTGCAGCTACATTCATAGCCCATGTTCAGTCTGGCGCATTTTCAGTTTCATACGAATTCATTTGAAAAGTTGAACCACTCACTTTGCTCTCCACCGCTCCCTTTACACGAATCTCCACAGCTGCCAGAGCCGAGCGCTGTGAGTGCGATGTTGAAAACGTGGAAATAGCACCCTCTGCTGGCTGTAGTCTTTAGCCTCTGGCCAAAAAATCCTCTGATGACGCACAATGACGATATTTGCGTCATCGGAGGATTTTTTCCATAAATAAAATACATAATTCTCTTGTCTCAGGGGGATATGAGGGGGGAAAGTACGATAATTCGAATATACTCACGGGTTTCTACTGATACAAAGCCATATGCTAATCGCTGAAGTAACCCTTTAAAAGCAATTAAAATGTACCATCTTAAAAATCTGCCAGTGCTATTTACTTAAACTTTGAATTTCTTAAAGTCCCTGTAAAGGCAATTCTGAGATTTGTTTCTAAACACATTAGAAATGTTAGAAATGTATTGTTGAAACACATTACAAAGACTGTGAACTATGTAGTACTGAATTCAGAAGTTAGACTGCTAAGAAGTTTTTCACCATTGCTGTGTTCCAGATTTTTTGGAGCCACTTGGCATGTGGCCCCTCCCCCATAACTAGAGTACATTAGCAATTTCGCATCAGTTCACCCGCTAGATTGTGAGTTACTGTCAGTACCGTTAGTTACTACAGCCTACAACTTACAAAACAGCTTACAAAAAAAAAAAAAGACGATCTCAAGAAGAGGTGGATTAATTTTGTGAACAGCTACCTTGATGGAGTGCTGACGATCACCACCAACACCTGCCTCTGCACTGTCTTTACACCGGATAGTTTAACAAACTTTCATCGGCAACAACTGGGATTCACTGATAATCCAGTGCAGAATGGGGCCGAACCGCGTATCTCCCGCCCCGACCTTCATCCTCCCAGAACACATGTTTAATTTTGACTTTACAGGGACTTTAACTTAAACATTGATGCAACTGATTACCTAAATTATTTTGAGTTTTGCCAATTAATTCAGGTGTACAGTGTAGGCAGAGAGAAAAGTAACCTCATAAGTGACTGATTTGAGAAGCTTTTCACATAGGCAGCAACTCCTGAGATTGTTGCTAAGCTAACTATTTAGTTGTCTAATAAGCATAATTATTTTTAAATTATGGAAGGATATATGCAATACTGCCTTAGAATTTGGCGAACAGAAGGTATTGTTACGTAACGTGGTGATGTTAGCTCACGAAGATGATGAAGAACTGGAAACTAGCATAGACAACACATGTTAACATTAATGTAGACAGACAAACACAGGTTGACAGCTGACCAAGGCGGAGCCGGAAAGACAAGGGATCATGGAAAAGCTGTATGGCCGAAAGGTTTCCGGTGGAGCCAAGGGAAGGAGGAGCCAGGGAGTAGCCGAAGTGTCAACGGGCCACGGTGGAGTACCGGGGACAGAGACTGGCGGCGAAGACAGGGGATCCTCTGTGCCAAATCGAGCTGGTGGACTGAGGACACGGGGAAGGTCCACACAGTATGTGGGCAGAGCAGAGGGGCTGAAGAACAGCTGAGAAGTTAAGGCTGAGGAACTGGCTGATTGAGGAGGTGGCAGAGGGAGGCTGGGTGGGCATTCTGGTGAGACAGGGGGCGCTGGAGACACAGGAGACGCTGGGGAAACAGGGGTTGCCTCGAAAATGTCATGACAGTTCCTCAAAATATCCACCAGAGGTCCTCACCATCTCCTCCACCACAGCAGGGTGGTGGGTGGGGCTCCTTTCCCAGCCCTCAAACTCCACGAGTACTCCTTCCATGACGCACAATGTTGCCAGCTCATGCACCTGGTCAGACTCTCGCTGTGGTCCGGGCTCCGGGGCGATGACTCCTCTCAACCTTTTCCTGGGTTCAGACTCGTCCATCATGGCAAGCCAGTCTCCACGCTCTGGAAGCAACGCCATCCTGTTGGTCGGGGTCGGTGGTGGATGGCTGGTCTCTGGCGGCAGTGGAGTGGAATTGGGAACTTCAGCAGGGCCGATGGTAGATGGCGAGTTATTTACCAGTACCCACTCCAAGAAGGGGGTGAAATCCTTACAAGGGCCGCTCCCTGGGAGGAGTGTCCAGAACCGCTCACTGAGGCTGGAGATGTAGAACGCACAAAGCGAGCCATCAGGATAGTGTGTTAGGCACACCATCTCCAAAAAATCCTTGGTGTGTAACTCCAGGGAGCGGTCCTTCTGCTCCAGGTATAGCAGGGCAACTGCAGGATTGTCCATGGTGATGATAACAAGGTGATTAACTTCACAGGAACTTCAACCAAAAACACAATGAAACAACAGACAGACCATACATGTAACATGTATCTTATTTGTAATAGATCAGAACTGACTGTAATGCCTTCAAATTCTCTCTACCTGAGGAGTTCAAGGTTTTGGAAAAGAGCTAATATGTGTGATATATTTCTCAAAAACGTGATAAGACATGAATCTTGCTTTAGCTCTAAAAATACAAGGGAAATACTGAGATGACCCCTTGATAATCTTTTGAGACTAGATTCATGATTTATGATTTATGTACCGCAACACTTTTCAGGCAGTTTTGTGCAATCTAGTCCCTTTTATTTTCATCCGGGTCAAATCACAGGGGATTTTCAAAGGAACCAACATTAAATCCTTCAGTTATGGTTTCAACAAAATCAGTCTCTGCCAGTGTCATGCCACAGAGTGCCAACATTTTAAGATCTGACTGGATATTATTAAAAAGTAATTGATATATGCCTCAGGCAAATGAGATTAAAAGATTAAATGTCTGGTAGTTTTTTTTGCCTGAGAAAAACAAGTGTTTGTTTATAACTTAGACACTAATTATGTTACAGTGTTTAGAGGGTAATTAGTCAGAATGAGATGTGACAGAGATATCTATCATTACAACTGCTTAAAAATGGTTGTTTTTAAAATTGCTGTTGTCTCAACCTTAAGAGAGTGACATACGTGTTTAACTCAGTTCTCTTTCCATCACAAAGTTACTGTGTGCATAATTCCTGTGGCGTTCAGTATACTTTTATTTTCATTGATGCAATTTTCCTGTGTGGATGAAGATACTACATATTTGTCAGTGTTTAAAATATTCAATCCTTTTGCACCATTTGTCAATCACCTCTACGATTGTGTATGATAACCTGCCATATGTCAAAAGCATTGGCCATTCTTTTGTTTTCTAATGTTATGTAAATGAAAAATATAGATTTGCATACAGGGAAACAAACTGGTTAATAAAAATGACATTATGTGGGCCACTACTGACTATTTTCACAGTGTAATTTGGGAATATTCTTCTACGTCTAGAATATATTCGGGGGTTTCTAGGGATCTTTCCATATCACATGAGAAAACTGAAGAAATGAGAACAGCTGTAAAGCACATTTTTAAGTTTTAAAAAGAAACTCTCTCTTGATGAAACTACACCTCCTTTAGATGACAAGTGTATATTGGTGTACACAAATTGGGAATATATTCATTTCCAGTAGATTACTTTCTCCACTATCTGCTTAGAATTAGTGCCACTTGCTATATTTTAATATTATCATTATGTATGTAGATGTCATACAGTCTACCATTATACCACAATGAATTATAACCATATAACATTATACAGGTGCAAAATGTAAGAGTATAAATTAGGACATGCTGTTAACGGGGTACCTGAAATTCTCTCAGTCAGCCCCCCTGACAACATGGTGCATGGTACATTTTAGATTTAACAGCAGCCTTGAATCCACAATGACACATACCAGATAAGAAAGCAATTTACCCGGCTGTGAGCCCAAAGTGAGTAGACCAGGCAGATAACTGCAGTTGCATAGAAAAGAAGGATGCATTGTGGTTGCATATACTGCTTTATAATGGTGTTTTAATGGTAAACACAGTGAGAATCTTTGATCTTTCTTCCTAGATCACTATACGTTTTTCCTTTATCTTGAGCTCTTTTTCTTGGAAGTTAGATTTAGCATTTTCCTGCCACATATCAAGAAAGAAGGCTTGTAAGTCTGTTGATGTATGGCCAATCCTTCACATGCAAATCACATGACTATTTGTTATGTGCTAGATGCACATTCATTAACAACAAAATATGAGGGTCTGTTGACACGAAAACAAAGGAAGCTTTTCCTCTGCGTTTTTTGCGTAGAGACGACAACGTTGTCAAAACGATCCCCATTCCCCGATATACGTCAACGTGCGTTACTCCCTTAAAAAGTAACTAATGGCATTACTTAGTTACTTTTAAAGAAAAGTAATGCGCTACATTACTTTTGTGTTACTTTTTCTCACCGATCACTCTAAAAAAATGGTGCTATAGCACTAAAAGTAGTTCTTGGCTGAAGTTGGCTCGTAATCAAAGGGGAACCACTTTTGGTGCTATATAGCACCATATCTTTAAAGGTGCTCTACAGCACCTTTGTCAAATGGTGCTATGTAGAACACATATCGCATTTTATTTCTTCAACAAAAATGGTGCTAAACGGCACCAACAGTGGTTCTTTGGCTCATAAAGAACCGTTAAATGGGCTCAACAGGTTATTTGTACGGCAGTGGTGCTATAGAGCACCTTAACCACCACGCAGAACCTCTGAAAAACCATACAGAGGCTTTACAGGTTCTGTATATGTACAGCACCTCAGTCATCCCAAAGAACTGCTGAAGAACTGCTAAAGAACCACTAAAGCACCAAGATTTGGTGCTATGGTTTCCCCATGATTACGAGCCAAATAACACTTTTAGGTCTATATCACCATTTTCTTTGGGCTTGTTTGTTTTCTATTTTTAGGCAAATGTAAGGCCCTTTCACACCAAAATTTAAATGCAAATGTAATCATGCGTGTATAAAACCTTTATTAACCTCCAAATATTTAACCTCTAAATATAACCTCTAAAACCAGAATGTCAGTGCTGAAATTCTGGATTACAGAAGAATTGGATGCAGGAGAAAAATGTTCAACACTTCACCAATTAAAACAAAAAGTCTAAAGTCATTTCTTGAATCTGAACTGAATCACCGGAGGTCAGCAGCAAGTATATTTGGTCAATAAAGTTACATTAAATGCATACAAATATTTGTTTTATTTAACATATTTAATTATTGCAGGTTTGCATAGTATTCTGATTTTGCATTTCACAGATTTTATTAATTTCTGGTATTTAATATTTTGAAGAAACAAACTAATGTGTCCTTTCAGATTTTCTGAGATTATCTCAAAGCACAAAGAGAAGATTTTGATTGTGTTCATTTTGTTTTTCCTCATTTCCAGGCTAAAGGCCAGTATGTATGGCTCTTGGTTCACAAATGCCAGTCAGTTTAGGGGGTGCTATTCCTGCAGGAGAGGTTGATGGGATTGTTCCCCTGCTTTGCACTGACCCTGAGGCTGAGGACGTTAGCACTGCAGTGCAGCCACATCCATCTCTGTCACTCCACTACCGAGAGCGTTCAGGGCAGCGAGGACTCCGTGCTGTCAGGTTATAACTCCATACCTCAATCCTTAAATACGTCTCTATCTCATACAACCTCTCCCCATCTAAATAACTCTCACCTCTCCTAACCTAGAGAGCCTTTTGGAATGCTGATGTTGAAATCAAGCAAGAACACTCTCTAACATGTCCTTCTCAATCAGCTGGCTTTAGTGGAAACCAATTGTCTGATTGTTCAGTGGATTTGTTGAAAATGTATGTCTGAAAGGTTGGTGTACATTTATAATTGCAGTTTTTAAAAGGACCAAAAAAACCAGAGCAAAAAATTAAAAAATAATAATTTTGCCACTTTGAAAGGCCTCATGTTGTTCCAAACCTGTATGCTGTTATATCTTCCATGGAAGAAAGCAAGGAGTTATTTTGAAGAGTGTTTATGCAGGTAGAAAACAAACAAACAGAGAATTCCTTTCTCTTGGGTGAGAAAATATTCTGAACCTTCCTATTATTGCCATTTAATGTTACAGACATGCTTTTAGGTTTCCTGAAGGGCGTTCTGTATTTGCTCAGCATGCACATTGCAACTCTTCACTTGTAAATAACAGCATGCATGGAATGTTAAATAATTGTAAGTGAAATTTTAAGTCAAAATTGAAAGTGAAAATGTAAATTTTCAGAGACAACCCAGAACTCCAAACCAGAAATCCAATCTCCAAAAAAAAAAAAAAAAACCTCAAAAAACAAGAACTGGGCCAAAGGTCTTCCATGTTTCAGCTTACATATGTAAAAATTCAGAACAAAAAAAACTTGCTATTTAAAAATACAATTTTAGAACACATGCCAGAAAACTAATTCTGTGTTTTTAAGTGTCATGTCTAGAACCCAAATTTACACAATTCTATTTTAAATATTTTTTATATTTCTTTGATATTAAAAAGATTTGTAAGCTTTTGTAAGTTTAGTAATAAAGAAATAGATACACCCGCTTTACTACAGAATCCAAGACTACTAGGATGAATAAGAGCAAGTAAAAACCTGAGTAAAAACAGAACCTTATCATCATGAAACAGTGAAATAATAAAGGGTATCAGATTATCTGCAACAATGAACAGGTAATGGATATCTTGTAAGAGCCCAACACTACAGATTAGACAGACATTGCAATGCATTGCTGTCTAATATTTCTTTCTCTTGGGTGAGAAAAAATTCTGAACCTTCCTATTATTGTAATTTCATGTTACAGACATTATGTTTTAAATTTCATGAAGGGCATTCTGTATTTGCTCAGTATGCACGTTGCAACTCTTCACATGTAAATAACAGCATGCATGGAATGTTTCACACCCACAAGTTTACTGAATTACAATTCACAAGAGCTCCTGGTGCATTCTTAAGACAGAAGAGAGTTCAGGGGATTTCTCAGTATGAATAGCACTTACTGATAGTTGCATGTGTTGTTTGTATTGTTGTAGCACTAGAGGAAATATGCTAAGCGGTAAATGCACATAAACAGACAAAAAGTTAGTGCTTAATTTGCACTGCATAATTCACCATCTTTCTGGCTTTTATGTGATCCAGGCACCAGAACTAACTCTTTAATATTCACAGAAATACATTAAACAGAGTTACTCAGTGATTTAGCATTATATGCTTTGTATCTTAAACTGGTCATTAATGTAGTAGAAATGTAAAAACTTTTGAATTTGGTGCCTTCTAGACTGGGAAAAGACAGAAAATGTATTTTTGTCTCATGGGGATGAAAGACAACAACTCCCAGAATGCACTTGCTTCACTGCACAGGCCAACGCTACTGGATTATTGAATATACTCCCGGTTTCTACTGATACAAAGCCATGTGCTAAATCACTAAAGTAATCTTTAATTGCACACATGTCTAGTACAATTATGTGGTTTTGTTTCATTAATGCAGTGTATACTGTTTTCTTGATTTCCTAAAGAATGGAAGTGAAATGCAACACATCTCATGACAATGCGTATAAATAGTACATGCAGTGTGCAACATGCTAGAATGTACTCATTGTTACATGACCAAATGACAGCTTAAAATGTTACCTGATATAATCAAAAAATATCCAAAACAAACAAAAATATTTTGTCAAAAAAATACAGTTATTAACTTTTTAAAATAAAATAATGGCATTTTTTTATCATTAAAAATACACCAAATTTTGAGTTTGACAACAAACACATCGCTAAATAAAGCTATACAGCAAAGTTAAAAACATAATAATGATGAATATTTTCTTAACATTGACTCTAGTCATTATTCACCCATTTCTCAGGGTTTCTCAAAAGAATTCATAAAAGTATAGAATATAATAGCTTATTTCTAATAGGGGCTCATTGTAACGCAGTGTTACAACGCACCCCGCCTGCTCCACTTGGATTTAAACCCGGCTCGTGTCTTCTGCTGGTTAGATCAGTGTTTACAAACGATCTCAACTGTTAAATAACAGATATTAAATTCAAATAATCAGATTTGTCTAGTTTTAAATAAACACAAAAAACAGATATGAAAATAAAACTTGAGTAAGAAATTTACTTTTGCTATGGTAAAATAAATGTTTACATTTTGGTGCAATTTTTTCTCTAAATAACTTTGATATGGCAACTAGTAAATACACAAAGTTTCGACATCTTGGCATGTGTGGAAAGCTTTAAACCATTTGTGTTACAACTAACCCCACGTTAGGTTGTTGTGCTCCCCTACTTCTCAAAATATACTTTATGGCTACCGGAACATACCTTTCAGAAAAAAAATTATAAAATCGAACTTAAGTATACTTGACTTATACTGACAGAAAGTCAAGTATATTTGGCCTATACTTGTACACATTATAATTAAGTATATTAAGCTTTTAGTTGTGTTTACTCTTTTGATTGAGTAGCCTATTACTTTAGTCACATTTTAGTTTCACTAAATTCTCACGCTATTCTCACTATTAAATAACTAACAACTTCAAATTTTGCCTCAATAAACTCCCAATTACTAGTTAATTACTCAAAATGCTTATTAATAGTCAATAAGAAAGCTGTTAAGTTTAGTTATTGGGTAGGAACTGGGTAGGATTAAGGGCTGTAGAATAAAGTCATGGTAAATGGTAAATGGACTGCATTTATATAGCGCTTTTAACAGACCCATGGCCATCCAAAGCGCTTTACTTGTTGCCTCACATTCACCCATTCGCTCTTCATTCTTTCATTTCATCGGCACTTGGTCAGGTGGAACCGGGGATCAAACCACCAAATTTCCAGTTTGTAGACAACCTAGATGAACCACTGAGCCACTGCCACCCCATGAGGAATCATGCAGAATCAAGGTCATGCTGAATAAGGAATAAATATGTGCTTTAGACGTACTAATAGCAGCCAATATCATAGTAATAGACATGCTAATAAGCAACTATAGTGAGAATGTGAACCCAAACTAAAGTGTTATCAATACTTTTTTTCACATAGTTTTACATACTGTCAGTGTCTTATGAACTTACATTGTTTGAAAATATTGATTTATAAAAAAAAACCCAGATACGTTTATAATTCTGAGTATCTGGCTTTTTTTTTGTAGCGTCTGGTAATGTACATAGGAAGTTACTTCAAAAGTATAGTAGGGGGCACTACTACGCATCTTCTGAAAGAGTATAGGATCCCCGGATCAAAACACAGGTGAAGAAGAAGCAGAAACAAGTGATAGAAGATTGCTTATACACAAATGTAAAGTAATGTGATCATCAAACATTAAACAGCACAAAAATCTAAACTGTCTAACAATACCAAATCAAATGTTGGCCTAGGAAGGGTTAACAACCCAGCTTTGGGGTGTCGATGGACTCGAATCTACTCAAAGTCTTTGAAAGAAAGTGCTAAAAGTATTTGACAAGTAAACTAAGTTCACTTGTAGTATAATTGCAGTACAAACGAAAAACTTAGTTGTAAACTAATTGTGTACTCAAAGTTTACTACTGTTACACTTAAATTGTATTAAAAAGTATACTTTGTATACAATTTAAGAAATCCTAAGTAGTATTAAAACAGTACACTTACAGGTATACTTCTAGTACATTATATTAGTATACTACATAAAGTAGGCCTATACTTAAAAATATACTTTATAAAATCAACTTGAATTATACTTATATGTTGTAAGGGTATTGATACCATTCTAGAAATACTAGCACTAATAATAACTTTGTTTAGTGAATGTTCCAAACGTTAATGATCAATGAGAGAGATAGAGCATGTAAAGAGAAAATATTAAAAAAATGTAAAGAAGCAGTTTATCTATATTTTTAATATAATTCAATATTATATGTTTTTTATAGTTTATAAATATAATTTAATTATATGTATTTCTCCATTATATACTTGTTAATATTGTTAATACATATTTTTATGAGCCATACTGTTTATATTATCGTATATAATACATTCTGTGAATTTGTGTTCACTAACCATAACAAAATTCATGACGTACAGTCAGATGCTCCACTGTCAACATACTTGCCTGTCCATTATATGTATACATATGGGTGATTGTTGTGATGTGTTGATACTGAATAAATTAATTCCTTAAAAATTTTTTAAAAAAAAGTGGGCAGGGTCTTGAGGATGTGTCTTGTCAGCTGGGGTGGAGGTAAACTGTTAAAGTGGATTCATCCATCCTGCATACTCCCAATGAAAGGGAGGACCACTAACTAAAGTGGTCTCATCCATCTCCCATGCCACTACTGGATAAAAGCAGCATTTATGATGAATGGGAAAGGCGCCCTTGTTGAAAATAAGCAGCAGACAGGGCAAAGAGTGATGGGAAAGGAGGTTACACACCACCACTTTGGTGATGCATCAGGAAGCAACATACAGTAAAAGTGTAGCTTCCAACTCTGTGTGTATTCAGCTCACTTTACTGATGTTTTTAGGTCTGTGTAGTCAAAGTGTATGGTAGGTGTTAAACATCACCATAACCTATTTTGACTGGAGTAATGTTGAATGCAAACAGGAAAAGCTGTCGTTCAAGTTGACATGACAGAGAGGAACTTCACCTTCATGTCTAAAAAGGGAAATACCCACTTATGTCTATATATACCTTTAACTTATCACACGTCGCAATCGCTTGTTATCAACTTTCACTTCTTGTTTCACTTCATGAAGATAACTCTTCAATGTCATGACATATAAACACTAGTATGCCCTTTAAAATGTGTTTTTTCAACTTTCAACAACCACATACATTTAAATGTAACCTTTATCAAAGTAATTCTACACTTTGCTGTAGACAGAAGTTGACATTTACAAAGTGGTTTTTTAAAATGTTTCATTTTTTTAGTTGCTGAAAAAAGTTTGATACCTTTATGGCACTGAGACATCAAATGTGTCTGGATTATCTTGGTAAAATGACCCCCGCTTGATTCATTACCGAAGTCATTTGGGAGAGCATGTATCTTCATTTTGTATAAATACAATGGTTTACTCTCACCTTTCAGATGAATACTTTCACAGGGGTTTTCCCTTTTTTGGCTAACTAAAAAAAAAAAAAAGACAGAACATAATACACAATATATCTTGCATAACAAGTCAAGTTTCAGAGTAGATGCACAAACAAAAGGTATGATATCCTGATCCTAGTGATTATCAAGAATAAGTGGCTTGTTTTTATATACAGTTGTGTAAAAAAATATAGGCAGTTGTGGGTTGCAATTTTTACTATTATTTCCAAAATGCAGGTGCATATTTTGGGGTCACAAATATTTCACCCCATAGTGCTCACCACAGAGTAAGATTTATTTATTAATTTAGATGGCCAGTTGTAAGTGTGAAATGTTAACATGATTTATACAAATAAACTTTCTTTGCAGCAAGATGCCCACAGAACACAATAAACTTGGGTTGCTTATTTTAGTGAAACCTGTTTGTTTTTCCAGCATGATCTGGCAACCTTGCACTGGGTAAAGAAATTCACCAGAAGGAATGTTTTAGGTTGAATCTGAAATCACCCCCTAAACCCTCAATCACTATTCCATGTTAGTCCACTATTACAGTTCCCTTGAAGGAGTGAATAAAAACGAATGTGTGAAGTTGGACAGCCGCTGTGTGTACATCGGCTGTACACTCGTTATTGCGGTGCAATGTGGGATTGAATGAGTGCACTCGAACATGTCCACTATGGTTTAGGACACCACTACAAATGGCTGTCCTCTCAAATAATGCCCTGTTTGAGGGTATAGAAGGCGATTTCGCATTCAGCCCTGGAGTCTTCAGGAGGAGTATTAAGCCCTGAGAGAAAGTGATCATTTGATTTGAAAATGACATTTATTTATGAGTCAGAGTGAAACAGAATGGAACTTGTTTGTTGTCACTTGGCCTCAGATGTGTCTCAGATGTCTCAGAATGAATCAGCTTCTGACCATATCACTCTAACAGATGTAAATGACCAGATGGATTAAACGAAGAGTGATCTTATAGCCCTTATTACCAGAACAGGACATTATGGGTAAACAATCAACGTGAAAAGATGTCCTTTGGTAAGATTTCTGTTCACCCACCAAAATTAAATCCCAAAACACTGTAGCAAGCTAAATCATCTAAAAAATAAAATAAAAAGTTGTCAAACTGCAAGCCAAGTGAAGAAGCTTGGAAAATAAAACTAACTAAAAATAAATAAAAGACTTCTTCTATTGATGTTCTAGTCAAGTGTTCTGCTTAATACAAATATTTGCAATTGCAGATGTGCAAAAGACCCCATAGCACAGAGGACTCAAGGTCTGTCAGGACACAAGACCACACGTACAGATAACAGAGCAACAGATGCATGGCAAACGTTAAACACTTGGCGAAGACTTAGCTGTGACTTGCCCAAGATGAATATGTGTCATAGCGCTGATGGCGAGAAGCCACTGATCACTCAAGCTGTGTGTTCCTGTCTCATGGTGTTTACTTCACTAATAGAATTTCATTAATCCACTGAGCAATTGAATGGGCTCCATTCCCAAAAAATCCCTGGGAAACTTTTTAATAGTTTTAATTTATTTCCAATTAGAGGTGTGTTTCTTGGCTGCATGAAGGACAAACACATAATTTGCAGGAGGTCCATTCATTCTTATCAGAGAAGAAACAGAAGCTTTGTAATGAAAGCCACTTTTGATTATTTACAGAACTAGGAGAATTGGCTTGCCATTAGGCCTGGGATACACTGCACAATTTTAGCAATCCTGTAATATCATTACAAATCACACACATGGCTCTATTAAACTTGGGAACAACATGCATGATGATGACACCTATTGACTCGTAGGTCTACGATACAAGTTAGTAGAAGAATAAAACTTCATCAGCATGTGCTGGAGGTAAACAAAAAGACCATGATGATTCACACTTTGAGAGTTGTAGTTTTTAAGTGTGCTGAAAAAAGAGGACGTTGCGTAAGAAGGAAAAGAGCTTGAGGTAAACATTTTTAAGTTTTAGTGCCATGTCACATTTTTATTGTCTGGTCAGTAAACATAGGCCGTAGCAGCAAACACACTGTGATGATCATGCTGAATTTCTGACGCTGTCAGAAAATAATCATAGGCTATCTTCATTCAGCTATCAGTCATTAGTGTAAAGTGGAGTGTTTCAGAAACAAGGAATAGGATGATCCAAGTACAGTGTAGCAGTTTATTAACAAAATCACACAAAAACATCCAATCATCAGGAGACACAGGCAAAAACCATAGTAAATCTAAACGAGGGGTAAAACCGAACTGAAAGCAACTTACATCATACATCCACTAAGGACAACGACGGACAAAGGACACGAGAAACTCTGAGGTAAGTATATACAAGGATACAAGGGGTGATAGGCAAACAAGACACACCTGGGAATAATCAGGAGTTAAACAACAAGAAAAACTACAAAGGACTACACAACATGGCGCAAAACAGGAAATAACAAAAGTCCACACAAGACAAGGGGAACACATGACAACAATCATGACGTTCGAGTATTAGACTGTATGCTTAATATTTGCTATTACATACTATTTTGCTAATACCGCGCTATTGACTTTAGACCAGGTTTTTGTTGGTCAATGGTGCAGTCGTTTTTAGTTGCCTCAAAATAGCAATGCGCCAACAATGAACACACCTCGTTTTCAGACCAGCACGCCCATGGGCGAACAGACAGGTGCGAGTCCATTTGCTATTTAAACAACATGGTGCGGGGCGTGAAAATGATAACTGTGTTGGGATGAAACTAGAGTGAATACACTAATATTATAAGCTCAGAATCTATTTTATGGTTCAACCTCTCAGGTCCTCATCAGGTATTCATTATTTTGCCTGATGATGATCTGTGAGGTCAAACCGTTGCATTTGTAAAATAAACACTTGGAGCTATTATATTCGTGTGCAGACGCCAACTTTCTCCCCTAAACATTCACTCTCACATTCTTCATAAGTTTCAAAGTAACAGCATACATTGTTTCTGCAGCCCCATTTTCAATACTTTATAAAACATGGGCATCTGTAACCCATGACCCCTTGGTGGATAGAGATGGATTTACATATTGTATAAAAGTGAGTGTTGTATTATAAACCTGGCCTAGTACAACATATTTACATACTTACATCACAAACCCATTAAAATAATAATTAATTTACAGAGATGCAGGCCTGTTAATTATTCAGATGGACATCTTAATTTGAGATTTGTTTGAAATGACTGTGAAACAAAAATGACTATTAACTAATAATTGGTGAACCCCAAGTTGCGTACTCTCAGGATGCAGAAAAATATACACACTATCAACACCTACAACTGCTCATAAAGACCCCCGGCCAAAATGAATAATGTGGCTCAATATATTAAGTCTTTGCATGTTTGACCAAATGTTGGAATGTGATGCATTATCTATGTGAAAGTGACCACCTGCTCTAACAAATCTTGAGTTCTGTAAGATGCAGATGGGTCAGAATTTGGCGTAAACAGTTTGAATCCATTCTGCTTTTATAAATGGTGTAGTCTGGTGGCGGTGACGATAAACTGTTGCTGGGTATATTTGGCCATCATGGCCAGTAGGCCCCTTGATACTGTCTGAAAATCATTCACATGCCACACAGCACCAAAGAATTCTTGCTTACATTTGCCACAGTTATAAACCCCACGGAATTCTGTGCATCAAACTTAGAACGGCCTTGCTTAAGAATTCTGTGGGCACAGTTTCCATGCTGGCTTACTCATATGTATTCCTTTATCAGCAGACTCTCTTCAGATCCTAATCCAATAGAGCACCTTTGTGATGAGATTACATAAGAGGTGTGTTGCATGAATGTGCTGGCAAAAAAATAAATAAAATCAATGCGAACTGGGTGACTATTAGAACAATGTCTATTTTAATCCAAGCAAACGAGAATCATACTCATTACAGTTGATACTATACTACTTGAACATTTTCTCAAAAATAAAATTGTTGTTCATGTGTCCCATTAATCTGATTTTACCCTATAAACAAAATTTTTAAAGGTGTCATGACCTGGCCTTTTCTTATTTTATGTACTGTTGTCTGAGTTCAACTTATGATGTGTGTTTTTTTACATTCAAAAACATAATAATGAATAAGCAGGGTGGGACAAAAAATCGATATGCCGATTTATCGCATTATTTCTGGCCACGAGAAGTTATCGATACTCTGGCTCCAAGTATCGATATTTTAGCAGAATATTTAAATGCATGTCTACATTGTGGTTGTTTACCGCTTTGGCTTTGCGGAGTGGCAGTACCTCCAGACTTCATTTGAAGGGGAACGCGAATACAGCGTCAAAATCACGTCTAGTTTGACGCGTGAACATTTTGAATCCATTCGCACGACCGCAGCGAATTGGACGCGCGTAGAAATCGAGCATTTGAAGCGAAATAGACGCGCGTTCAAGGCGCTCCAGGAGAAAAATGTCATAAAACACCACTCTGCCTCTTTTAATTTTCATTAAAAAATATTAAGCATTAAAAGCCACATAAATGTGGTTCAGCCAATGCACTACCTGGATTATCTTCACGGCAAAAAAAATGTTTTGGTAGGCAACAAAAGATTCATTAGACCAAAGATCGCCCATTAGATGTACACAAGACGAATTATATGTCATGTTTAACCACTACAGAGACATCCGAACCAGCATTATGAAGCTGCAGCCTCGGAGCCTGCACCTACAGCCCCACACCCAGAGTCCTGCGTTCTCAGCCCCCTCGTTTTTTGAGACAGCGCCTCCTGCTGTTCGGAAGATCATATTAAAACCCTTATCCAAATGCCACAGAGATTAGGATGCAATATTACGGTCTCGTTTAAAGTTATCCAAATAAATATTTGCGTTCCCTGATTAATGCATGTGCCAAAAAAAATTGATTGTGCTCAATGACTAACAAATTACCCAGTAGTTATTTTTTGAGCATGGGTGTAATTGAATGTAAATTACTGATGGAAGGGATACAATTATAGATTGAACTATTATAGATTTTTATCTTCTGAAAAAAATATATATATATATATATTATGTGATATATTGCTGCAATGTTTTTTTAAATTCAAATTCCAATGTTTCAGTTCAACCTATAATGGTCTAATTAACATTATAGCCTACCATGCTAACATTACAAAACCTGTTTTCTGATATTTTGAATGCGAAGCAAAACTAAAAAAAGAATAGACAAAACACCAATAATAAACAATTCTGTACATCATCTTGGAATTGTTTGAATGGTTACATCCATCTAGAGAGAGAGAGAGAGAGAGAGAGAGAGAGAGAGAGAGAGAGAGAGAGAGAGAGAGAGAGAGAGAGAGAGTCAAATTAAAATTAAGATCACCCCACAGAGCCCATACAGTCAAATACAAATTAAAACAAGAAAACAAGGAGCCCAGTCAAAAGGCCAAATGACACATTCTAGCTCACAGGTTAATAGTAGTGAAGGCATAGTAAATTAGATTATTATGCAATTGTATGAGTTGTAAATGGCTGGCAACAACTTCATATCACAGTTAAATGAACATGGAGTAATTTTAATACATCCGTTTTATAAGTACTAATTTAAGTAGGCTACATAAATTATATAAAGTAAAATAATTGCTCCATCTGGCATTAATTAATTCAATTGATATTTTTAGGAGAAAAGGTAATTTTAAAAAAAGGTCGAACTGTAAATCTGATTACATAATTAATAATGACATTCTTTGATATTAACACACTTAATGTATTTAATAGTTCTACCTTAATGTCAACTGATTTTAGTCAGATTTTACAATGGCTTGTTAGCTAACGTTAGCTAAGCTATCAAAATATTTTCGGGTGGAAAAAGGCGAAAAAAACCTACATTAACGGCTCACATTTTGTTACAAACTATCTTTACATATATTAAATGAACTGTTCATATGTTTTTGTATCGATGAGCTATAAAGTGGTTTGATTAAAAAAGGAATACGATAAATATTTTAGCTTTAAACAACTACATTATCAACTGAAAAGCATTACAATACATTTAGTGACAAAATATCAGTATTTTTAATTATGCAGGGTTTCTCATCACGTCACTTTACCACGTGACAGCAGCAAGCAGGCTCCTGATTGGTTAACACGCTTGGTACTCAAATGTGACCATTTATTTCGTGTTGAAGGTTTTATACTGGGTGTTTTTTCAAATTTTTAGTAATGTGTGCATTTGGCAGTTTACAAATATGAAATGTTGCTGCTATCAATAAGTCAGTGATAGTGACCTTTCTTTATTAAAAATCATTTAGGCACAGAAAACTGTTCTCTCATGGCTGTTTTATGCACTTACTGTACTTTAATGCTATTTAAAAAAATATTAAATTATTTAGTTTTAATAATGAAATACATGATCATATGACTTTTTTGACACTTTTTTCCATTTACAAAATGATATTGTGATAAATCGTCTGTGTCTGTCACAGAACCACTGGTATCGTGATATATCGTTATCGTGGGCAAAATATTGTTATATTATCGTACCGTGTGTTGACCTGTGATTCCCACCCTTAGGCTATTTTCTACCCTGGTTTCGCAGCTCTGTCCTGCAACGCTCAGATTTTATGGGCGTGCCACACTGAAGACATGGAAGTAAACGCCCATGGCTAGGATTGGATAAGCTTTGCATATTTATTGAGCTTCATCTCCCTCGTCAGTGCATGTGGGAATTGTTTTGAAAGTGTGTGGAGAAACGGAAACCGGATTGTTCCCACAGGACTTGCAAAACGTCTTTATCAAACAAACAATGACTTATCTTTCATCAACCCGCGATTGATTGGAATGTTTTTTTAAATTACTTTTCCCACCCAATCAGTGGATATTCGCCCAGCGCGAACTGTGCATCACACACATGCCAAGTACATTGCAGACAGCATGATCAAAACTACTGCGATTGTATTTTTACTTCAAATATCAAATCAAGAGAGTGTGAACAACGGCAACCAAGAAAGGAATGTTATTTCACTATTTAAGATAGAAGACGTTTTTGTAGCCCGTTGTTGGGCTTTAAGAGCCTTGGGCCTTACATGTCCGAGTCTGATCCCAAATCCCAATGAACCAACAACACCACAAATAAAGGATTCTTCAGCTTTTAACAGCGTACTAAGGTAGGCTATGTTCAGTTAGACACATACACATAATCAATAGATCTAACATTATATTAAACAACCTGTAACAATGAAATACAATCACATATCAAAAATAAAATTAGTTTTTACTCACATTAGTGTGTTGCTTCGTTCATTCATGTAATCTCATACTGTCTGCAAATCCAGTCTCTTGTTTACAAACAAATCCGTGATCAGAAATGAAGGAAAAAACGTGCAATGTCTTCCCCGCGAGCTGGATATTTATTAAAAATTAAGTTCATCCATGCATTCATAATATTGGAATCCGAAGGAAGCTTATGCTGCATGTTTATTGCTTAAAAAGTTTGCGCGGGAATACAGAATCAGGCGTTGTTCTTCTTCTGTTGAGGCGGTGTTTCACCACACGATGACGTCAAGGGTTGGCACATTCTGAGATTAATCGTTTACTGGGCTTGGTGTCAATAAAAGCTTTTCTTTGACTAACATGGAAGTTTACCATATTACCATGAACTTTTATATATCAAAATCTTAAGGGAAAGGTGATTTCTCAATTCATGACCCCTTTTAGAACAATTTTCTATAATTAAAAGTAAAAAAAGTCTATGGATATGAAGCAGCTGTTTCTTTTAAAAACAGAAGTTGCTCAATAGTTTCATATGAACTCACTTCTGGGTGAACGATAATTTCAGACTTAACCTATAAAACTGACAGGTAAACGGCTGTCAGTTTTATGCTCTGCCACCATGGAAACCATCTCATCCCTTCCTTAGCCTGGTCACTGTGGTAACTTCAGACAGTGTGTGCTCAAGCAATGTCCTCTGGGCTTAAAGAAACACAGAAGAAAGATATCAGAGGGGTTTGTCCTTCAAGAGTTCATCAGACTCCTGCGGAGAACAAAGCAGATTTATATGTGACACCAGAGTAAAGAATCACTTTAGACACTCATCTACAAGCCTCATAATGATTGTCAATGAAAACCAATTTTAGATGGCTGATTTGTTTCTTTCCTTTCAAATTTATTGGTGTAATTCTCATTTTAGGTGAAAACTCTGACACATGGTTAGCTGTTATGCTATAACTAAATCAACCTTTGTCAGCTGGTTCACTTACCAATTTGTGAGGGTTAAGCTAAACACACTGAATCTTGTACAGGTCAAGTCAACAACAGTAATGGTGTAAAAAAAAAGGAAGGATGTTTTTTCATTAGATAGTATTGGTCTGGCACTTCATTGAAGCAGTCATGAGAGGGGAAAAAAAGGGAAAATTCCAGATTGTGGCGAGGAGGCTGACATTTATTGTGTTCCCTTTTTATGGATCTCTTCCTTTTTCATATGTAGTACCTAAATAACCTGCACAAAATTACATTTCTGTTTCAGCTGTAATGCCCCTAGATTTTCAAGGCACCCCTTAAAACAGCAAATAGGAAGTGTGCAGTTTGACTAAACAAAACAAATTTGATACTTCTTTTTTATGCAACATTGCAGGTTCTTACTTATCCATGCACATGATTATTTCTTTGAATATTCCTGTGCCCTCATAATCTTTAATCAAAATAACATATACCCTCCCTCTTGCAGCGACATCTCTTCTCTGATGATGTTTTTTTGACATGAGGGCGAGACGATGGCTGCGTCCGAAAACTGACAACTGACTTGTTGCCTTGCTGCCTTATCAGGCAATGACTTTGTAGGGAGCATTTGGGCACTAAAGTACATTGCGAAATTGATTTCTTACAAACATCTGAGGTAGTGTAATGGTTTAATGACTACAGCAAAATAGAGAGCATTGGTGGAAACTAAGCAATTATTTAATTACAACAATAGTAATTTCTCACTAGAAATGACAGAAGTAGAAAACATTAGTCAAAAACATGCATTTACACACAGACCACCAACCACAACTTGCAGACACCATCTCTCTCTCTCTTTTTTTATAGCTCAACTGTCACAGAATGGAACACACAGGATTGTGGGATATCAAAGGCAGTTAGAGATCTACATGGTCTTAAAAAAACAAACAAAAAAAAAACAATCAGATGAAGGTTTCTCAGAAGACAGGAAGTGAAGCTAACATTGGATTCGGATGTGCCTTGACACCTTCACACCTTGGAAGCTAGCAAGCAACCAATGGCTGTGTCCGAAAACTGAAAAATGCTGCCTTTGGAGGACATATTTCAAGGTAGGAAGGCATCAAGGCACGTCCAAATCTAATGTTAGCTTCACTTCCTGTCTCCTGAGATACCTTCATCTGAGTTTTGAAGGCAGCATACATGTATCCTTCGCTGCCTTTGATATCCAACATTCCTTCGCGCGCCATTCTGTGACAGTTGAGCTAGAAAAAAAAAGATGGCTTCTGAAAGTTGCGTTTGCTGGTCAGTAGTGTGTAAATGTAAGTTTTTGACCAACATTTTCAACTTCTGATGGCATTTCTAGCGAGAAATTACTACTGTAGCCATTAAATATATGTTTAGTTCTCAATAAAGCTCCCTCTATTTTGCTGTATATCATTAAGCTGTTATCATAAAACTTTGTGCTGCCTTACAAGTCATTTTCTGATAAGGCAGCGAGGCAACAAATCAGCTGCCTTGGTTTTCGGATGCAGCCAATATGTCACTCACACTCTGATTGCAGAGATAGCAAACCACAATGATCCAATCAAATCCCATTTTCAAAATTAAGTCCCATCGTGCTACATTTTTTTGTTTTGTTCGAGAAGCAGTTTCATATGCCACAGCTTTTACCCATAATGCATTACGATTTAAGAAATCATGCATTTTCTTTCCTCTTGAAGTACATTGTGTATTATATAGGGAGGACATTCCTATCACCACTTCTGTTTCATGACGACTTTAAACCCACACCCTCTTTTTACTTGAGAGAAGTGCACTGCAATGTCATGTATCACTATGGGAGAACAAATTGATGTCATAAATCAAATTCCTCAGTCACTCAACACCAAGTCTCAGCAACTGGCTACAGCCAGCTCAAAATAAAAATAAAAATAATAATAATAATAATAAAAAAAAAAAACAATTCCCCTATGACAAATAGATTTATTTAAACATATGTATTTTAAATAATATCTTTTTTAGTCAGTATTTCATCATGTTTTACTTGGACTAATATGACATACAGTTGTTTTTGGCAAACAGTTTTCCACATTTATTACATTTAAAATACAGCAACAATCTGAAAACTTTATCAACACAATGTGGAGAAGTGCACTGCAATGTCATGTATCACTATGGGAGAACAAATTGATGTCATAAATCAAATTCCTCAGTCACTCAACACCAAGTCTCAGCAACTGGCTACAGCCAGCTCAAAATAAAAATAAAAATAATAATAATAATAATAAAAAAACAATTCCCCTATGACAAATGTTATAAACCTGTTTGCACATTATACTTCTGTTTGCACATTACATTATACCTATTGTTTGCACATTATACTTTATATATATATTTTTATGCTAACCAGTTATTTAAGTCTACAGTTTATCCCACTTATCATATTCCACTTATTTTTATCTTTATTTCCTATTTTTATCTTTTACTTGATTATTTATAATTCTACATATGTTATTTTAATCTCCTCTTGTGTTTTCTTGTAACTGTTATTTGCACTGTCTTTAGAGCGGACCTGTTTACATTTCACTGCCAGTTGTATATTCTGTATATAACTTGCATGTATGTGACAAATAAAACTCTTGATCTTGAAGTAATTTTTGAGTATAAAGGACCGTAATAGCCAGCTTCTTACAGGATCTTTCAAAGGGGAATTGAACCAAATAGCATTTGTCTATGTATATATATCAGGAGAATATTCCAGCTGCTGAGATTGTAGTTGTGCCAATTTACACCCTCATTCTACACATTAGCATGTGCTTGAATTGAGCCACAGGGATATATGCTATATGATTTAAATGGAAATGGAAAAGACGAAAAATCTATTAAGCTAAAAGGCCTTAATAACAATTAGCAATCAAATAAGATTTGTTTTAATGATTGCTCTCACTGCTAATATCACCAAGTAGTCTGTCCCAGTATTGACTGACTGTTCCAGAGAGAGAGAGAGAGAGAGAGAGAGAGAGAGAGAGAGAGAGAGAGAGAGAGAGAGAGAGAGAGAGAGAGAGAGAGAGAGAGAGAGAGAGAGAGAGAGAGAGAGAGAGAGAGAAGAGAAACAAATGTTATTTCAAACCAGATTTGAAGGAAAAGGCATTTCCTGTATGATAATTGATTTACACAAATCCTTCTGTTTGATAATACTTTGAATGAAGAGACACATGCATACTGCGATGTTGTAAAGACATGGGCAGACAAAAAAAGTGAAAAAGGTTATAGGTCAGCTCTGATTATGCGATTACGACTCTTAACATTATTTAATGATCGAGGTCGGGGTGACCATGAGTGAACCGCTGCCCTTTGTTTCTCCTCGTCTCACCCGCAATCCCTTGTTTTCTTCTCCTCCTCTCTTTTAGTCAGTGTGCGTAATTGCAGAATGTCAGTGGGAACGGCTGGATATGTGCTCTGGGTTTTCAGCGAAGCAGCTGCCCAGACTCGCTACATTCAGAAACAGCTGGTGCCGTCCATCCAGACTAGGCAAGAGCAGGTGGGCCTGTCACGACTGACCGCCCCATCCCTGACCCAGCCTCCACCATACGGCCCACAGCAGCCAGAGACGAGGCAATGCCAGAACTGTGTCACTCACAAAGACGGAAATAAAATGGAAGATTTGGTACCCAAAGGAATCTCTACCCACTGTGGAGGTAGAGCAGATGTTTCTTGTTGCTTTTGATGAGCAGGAAGGCGTCTGAGCCTTTTACATCTAGTGGGCTTTCCTATTGTCAAAAATTATGTAAGGTGTAAAGATTTGACATTATGCTGGAACAGGCTACAGGTGCAGCATTCGCATTCTTAAGAATGAAAAATCTTCAGTACTGCTATTTTATTCTTTTTTTCTAAATTAGGAAAAAAATCTAATCTAATCTAATGAGAATACGTGTCTATGTGTATATGTTTACGTATCCGTGTGAATGTGTTTTATTTGTTTGGTGTTATCCACATCTTTAGAATTCACATGTTTGTAAGGAACAGATCCAAATCTAGCCCTTTATCCAGTGATCTCCATTCCAACTAAGCAGTGGCCGTGTAAATGTCAAATCCTGAACGACTTGTTTTGAATTCAAATTTTTTATTGGGCGTTACGACATGTTTTATGGCACTGGTATGGAATGCACATTGGCTTAGTCACAGATTGCGAAATGTCGTGTTTTAGTCAATGTACATTTGAAATGGGAAATGTGTGCCTTCACGGAATGAAGCCGGATTAACATTTTCATGGATTAACAATTTAAATTAGGCTCTGTACCTCATACAAAACTTTACCACCAAAGTGAAATGGGGCTGCAACACATCATCATCTGAACTACTTTTGGTAACAGTTAGAGCTTTTGACATTTTCGCAAAAATAAACAAAAATATTACTACGGAGCCCCGCACATGACATGCAATACAAAACTAGTTGGCTAAGGCCCTGTCCCAAATGGCACACTTCATGTGCATCTTTGGTCTTGTGGCCGCTGCGTTTGTGTGTCCGTTAAGTCCACAAGACCACAGGGTGTTCCATTTGTCATTTTAGGTCTCAAAAGGGTGCTCACAAGCGCCCCGTTTAAGGTCGATATGCGACACAGCAGACTTCTTCCCGGCAGTCAAATTGGCTTTACGTCGTGAAAGTGCGGACTCATGCAGGCCCTGTGTCAAATGGCACCCTAAACCCTCACAGTCTTCCTCTGAGTCCGCACTTTCACGACGTAACGCCGCTTTGACTGCCGGGTAAAATCCTCTGCGTAGCTCGCAAAGGGGGCGCTCACAAGCACCGTTCTTTAAGCTTAAATGACGAATGGGACACCCTACGGCCTTGTGGACATGAAGTGTGCCATTTGGGACAGGGCCTCAGAGGAAGACCGTGAGGGTTTAGGATTCCAATCGTGCGCACGATTTATAAATCAAGGAAACTAAACAGTAAATCGTGTGCATGATTTATAAATCGAGGGAACAAATGTGTAAATTGTGCTTACGATTTACCTTTTTTTTCTTGCATGTCATGTGCGGGGCTCCGTAGATTACACTTGTCTGTCCATTATGCTTTTATTTATAACAGTAGCCTACATAGTTTTGAGAAATGATTATGGGTAGGTGGGTAGGTGTAGGATTAGTGGCTTAAAATATTGTTTCAAATATTGGTCGGGGGATCTTACATGTATCTGTAAAATGGTAAAAGGGAAATTATACAGATATGTTTATTAAATGAAAGATTTATAAATATTTTACGTTTTTTAGCTATAAAAACTTAATAATGCTACATTTAAAAGTCACCAATACGTCCATATTTTACGTTTCAGCACCTATCCAAACATACAGTAACATATATATGTATATTTTATATTCTTATCTTATAGGGATAGTTTAAACTTCAAATAAATCATTAATAAATAGTATAACCTTCAACTTGCATACTTTAAAAAGTTTTTGTTTCTTTTCTAAATGGTTTCCAGCGAGTAAATTCTATCTCTTTCGACAATTTTTTTTTTCAGCTGAGCGTAAGGTGCAACTTGCTACTTAAATAAATGATACATTAATTAAGAGTTTCAGGGGAACTTTCTTAACTTAAAAAGTTATCTTAAGAAGATTTTTGTGAATCAAGTTGGGCTTACGATGCAATTTAACAGTTGGAAATGTGATTTAACAATGACTGAATTAGTAGGATTCACATTGCACATATGGACTTGAAACCACCAATTTAGGCTTTATATGATAAAATATAGATTAAATGATGTGATTAAGTTTCCCTGAACCCTTTAATCAAATCTTCGAGACAGGTGTACTTCTATAATTTTCTTGTCTTCCCTATTTCTAGTCTTGTCTTGTCTTCATATTCAGTGATACAAGTACTTTATTACTGCAAAAGGTTATAAAATGCAAGCTGCATTTTTTAAAATAAAATGTAATCATAAGTAGTCAAATTAGGCTTACAATCGACCATTATGGTCTCAAATAGGTCCTTGGTGATGTATCAGTAATGGCCTCTAAAGGTTCCCTCTGATTGATGTACACTATCCTCAAGAGTGTTCCTGGAACTGAACAAACTGCCAAAAATGAGTGTCCGCTTTCTGAATGAGACGAGACTGCATTTCATAAATGGACTAGAAGCTATGATTATCACATGCATGTTGAGAGGTCTGTGAATGTCCATGTGCCTTCTACTAGCCCTTGAAGGGAGAAGACATACAAAGTAATGAATTCGATTGAAAGTATGATTGCATTTGAAAGCATAATTGATGGGGATGGAAAGTCTGGAATAGTGCATTGCAACATCATGTGAAAGGACCTCTATGATTGCAGTGGAATAACAGTGATAAACTCTGACAGGATCATAAGCACCTTTCAGATGTCAATAGTGACCTGTGGTTAGGCCTGTTTTATAGAGACACACTGCCTGTGACTGTTTGTGAAAACACCTAAAGAGAACAAAAGAAAAAGCACTTTAGCAAATAGGATGAAGGTGTTTGATTCTTAATTTACAGGAGCACCTTATGATAACCAAAGCCTTTTTTGAGGTGGTCTGAAAAATACAAAGTTCTGTCATAAAACTCTAGATGGTGCAGGCTAATAGGTCCTTAACTCAATCTGCTTGCAATCACATCATTCTCTATAGGACACAGCTCTATCAGTAGACAATGAGCTACGGATCCCTGTCTCCTCACAACCAATAAGCTGGTGTGTGGTGGGAGTTCTGGCGCAATATGGCTGCAGTCGCATCATCCAGGTGGATGCTGCACATTGGTGGTGGTTGAGAAGATTCCCCATTCCATGTAAAGCACTTTGAATGCAGAAAAAAGTGTTATATAAATGTAACGGTTTACTATAGACCCCTTCAATGTTTGTTAACATTGAAAACCGGTTGGTTGCGCGCGCAGCATGGGGTCAGAAAAACAGCGCAATCTACTGATGTCATAGTGAAAGCGCTAATGTAGCACAATTATTGCCATATATCAAACTTCACCTAACTATTAAATCAGTCTACAGTTTGCAGAAAAAAAATAGTTTACTTACCGTGGCTTAACTCTACCGCTGTTGACACAATTTTGGTGCTAGCCTGCGGCTAACTACTAACGTTACCACTTTTTGTAACACAACTCTTTTTACCTTGCTAGTCAATAAATTCCAGAGCACCGTAATGGACCAGTAGCTTAGGTTCGCTACAGAGGGTAGTATTTAAGGCACATATACACAGACAATGACTAGAAACGTGCCAATTTATATTGTTTGTGCAAGATTCAATGAATATGCAAAAGCTTAGTTAGCCAACTGGTCGCAAGTTCTGGTGTTATCATAGTTCAATGAGTCTGTGTTTCCTGAAACCATCGTTCGAACGAACATTCGCAAAGAGCATCGCAAAGTTGTGGTTGGAACGACTCTCGACCTGTGGTTAGAAGCAGAGTTTCTGGTTTGCATTACATGTAGACTAATAAATCCTTATCTTGAGCAAAATAAGCTAGCTGACATTCAGTACGATCATAATTTATGTCTTTTAGTTTGTCAAGAGATTTAAAGCAACTTTTTTTGAAGAGTGCACATGTGTACGTAAGAACGAGCCTATTTGAATCTGGTAATAAAGCTAAATAACTGAGAAAAAAGAGAATTACTCCTCAAATACCATGTCCATAATTTATAGCAAAAATCTAGCATGAATTCGATCTCAAACGAATGACTTAAAAGCAGTTATTACTCCACCACCAGCGTGACATCAACACAACCCCAGCAGTCTAGCTTGATTACCACAGATTTCGTCTATTTTTTTAACGGATGAGATCCTGCAGGAATCCTGTAAAATCCTTGTGCGATTTTCACAGTTCACAACGTAAGTAGGCATTTTTTTCTTGACGAGAAATGCTCGTTACCCCACACAATTCAAAAGGATGGAATGAACTTTCTGACACCGAAATGCGCACTGCGAATTTTCCTGTGATGTAAACCGTGAAGGGGTCTATAGTTACGACAGAAATGCCTTCCTATAAACCTGCCAGTCAAAGAGCATTAATGTCTCTATTTCAAATGGGAATGGAACCCAACTCACAGGAGACCCAACTCACAATTGATTTCAATAGAGTTTGCCATTTGCATGTTGCTAAGCAAATAACACAATACTTAACATAGCACACACCAAAATTGTGCAAAATAGTTCATTTTTAATTGGACATATACTATGTACTTTTTATATACACTGAACAAAATTATAAACACAACTTTAGTTTTTGCCCCCAATTTGAGCTGAACTCAAAGATATAAGACTTTTTCTATGTACACAGAAGGCCTATTTCTCTCAAATATTGTTCATAAATCTGTGTTAGTGAGCACTTCTCCTTTGCGAAGAACGAAAAAGAACTTCGCCATGAGTGTATCTGGACCTTTTAAATTCTGCCTATTTATGTTGCTCACTAGCTTGTGAAATAGAGTCATCATAAAGTAGATGCTACTACTCATATCTCAACAACTCTACAAATTACCACCAGTTTCTCACCAGAAGGCCTGTAACACTGTTTAACCAATTACTTTTAATCATCAAATGCTAATGAATTAGATCTTAACTTTGAATCATAAACACACACAAAAATAAGATGCATCCACATAGAATAGGACAGAAAAGTGAGATTTTCTGTCCATCACTTTTCTGTCTATAAATTACATTGTGCTGGCCTTTCATGGGTTGAATGGGGCATCAGTGTAATGATGCAGCAATCAAGCTATTCAGTGTAATTGAGGCTTGAGTTGCTCAAGGCTGAGAGCCTCAAGGATAGACAACATGTTTCACAAGTGATTAGGTGCTGAGGGCGCCTGACAGTAAAGATTACAGCTCTTATGGGAATCTGAATGCCCATACTGTAGGCTATATGTGCATGTCACTAGAGTGTCTGTAACCTGTCTATTGGTATGAATCTAATGCGTCTGATATATTAAACATGTCACTGGTTATGATAATCGTATTTCATAAAGCGCAAATTTAAAAGGCAGTTTAAAATATTTCATCACTATTTTATTTAACCTTCATAGATTGTAAATGCCACTTCTAAGCTTATTTGTGTTGGCCTCATGTCTCAATTTCAAAAATCAGAAATGCTCTACTTAAAAGCATGAGTCCACAACTCTTTTGTAATCAAGTGCATCTTCTTCTTAAAATAACTTTATCACACTTTTATCACATACTATATCTAACCTTCACTTCACTTCATTATGAGCAACTCTTCCAGAATAACTTTTAGAAGCAGCTTTACTGCAGCGCACTGCAAAGAAACAATAGAAAACAAAGTGATTTTTCTTTTATTTTCTGCACAGTATGAACACAACTACTTCTTCCCCTTTCTCGGTTATTGATGTACTGTGAAAAGATCAATGGCGGGATGTTTGTTAGAAATCTCAGACAATAGAAAAGGCTGAACTCTGCACTGTGCAACACATCTAACCTCGCCAAAGGCCTCATTTATTTGATTTATCGACTGTGTCGCTTAGAAAAAAGGAAATGACAGAGTCAGCCGAGCAATTACCAGGTGCTGGAGAGGCCCATCTCCAATACTCATAAACCGTACCAGCAACCCCTTACATCAGGTTACCATGCCAGTGCGTTGATACAAGTGTCAACAAACTTTATCTCGAATATGTATCCCATAGAAATTTCATGCACGAGAGTTAAAGTAATAACTTGCATATGGCAGTCATGACCAAATGCAATTTCATCAGACCTTATTGGTTTTAAAATGCAATCTGTGTAGTCGCCAAGAGTGACCGGAATAAGAATCACCTGCTAGCTTATTACAAACCAATATAACCACAGTTACAATACGCTGCCAGTATCTGGCCTTGTGGAGGAGACGACATGTGTTTCATAATCATAAACATGATTGTGAGTCAGACAGCCTATATTACAGGCAATTTCCCCGTACCATCAGTCAGCCTGCGACTGCACCACATAGACACAATCAGATCTAATTAGCGTATGCAGATTTCTTCATTAAAAGCAGGCAGACACTAATGAGCTGTTGTATTCCTGATAGCGGGGGGGACTGGATGCCCGTGAATGAGGACAACCTCTGGAAAACCTGTGGGAAATGGCTGCACGCATCCATTAGCCTCCGCGCGGACCCTGGACCTAAAGCACTGTCGTACCAGAGCGGCTGGACATGCTGAAAGCAGCGGTAAAGCCATGATTGAGGGGCTTCTACAACTAATGACCCAATGAATTATTATTATTGCTGTGTGATAGAACCCTTTGGGCCTAGAATGTGAAATGACCATTTAACACTTCAGTAGTGAGAAATTGAATTGTAAATGTCATTTAAAAAAAATCATTTTAAAATAGGTCACTTAAAACACTGCACTGCAAAAAATCTTACATTGTAGACTATTCTTTCACACAACCATTCTTCAGAATTGGCTCAAGAGTTGGAAACATTTCCACACATTTTGTATGTACGCAAATCTTATGATGTCCAAGGTACACATTTCTAGTAATTTTGCAGTTAATATTGTATTTTCAGAAAGTTTTGGAAAATTTTTCCTTTCCCCAAATTGGTCACAACTGAAACACAATACAATATAATTTAATAAGAAGAGTTATATTGACCTATAAAGATTTTGTTTACATCTAACTTGTAAATATATTGTTCACAGGTAAATCAATAACAACAATTTTAACAATATTTCATATTGTATTTTGAATCTAATCTTTCTTTGCAAAATGCATAAAGTTTATCATACTGATTTGAAAGTTAAGGATAGTTTGAATATACATTGAACCAACATCTTGGTTGATAATTCAATATATTTTATCTTTGTCTTAACATCCCATGTTTCGGTCGTGACTGCACATTTTCGGTATAATAGTAATCTTTTGCACTATTTAATTTTGCGCACTAAAACACTAATTATCAAACAAAAACAATTATTTATCTCTCAACCACCCGCAATTAATTGGAATGTTATTTTTTTTATTACTTGGCCCGCCCAATCGGTGGATCGTGAACCGTGCATCAACTAACACACACACACACACTAGGCCTGACAAAAAAATCTAATTTTGAATATTCGTCGAATTTGCAAAAAAAACCCCTGTGCATTCAAATTTTTGGTTGAGGCGCGCGAGACATGATGATAACATAACTGACGCGGTTTGTTTATCCAGTACAGTACAGTGCAGTGCTAGCCTGGTTAAAACCTGACCATTCTCAGTAGTAACTGAGTTATGGTCTGGCAAAGCTTCATAGATAAATAATTTCCAAAGGGGCGTCACCAACGGACGATGACGTATGCAGATCGACGGTGAAACATCTGAGAACAGCAATTCTCTGTTTGCGATTTCGAGGAAGTTGTTGAGCCCGATCTCACGAAAATGCGTATCAATAGTACGAGTGTGCAATCTCGTAGAATGTATACGCCAAAACTCATTTTGGCGTGCATATGGTACGCCGTTTTTGGCGTGCATTTGATACGCACTTTATGGCGTATTATATGTACGAACCCCCCACACCCCATATGCACGCCAAAACTCATTTTGGCGTATACATTCTACGAGATTGCACACTCGTACTATTTATATGCATTGTCATGAGATCGTGTTGAGTTGTTACAATGGCTTCTGACGACTTTTGCCATTGTTGTAAGAGAAATGGCATGCACGTCCAGTACGTGTTGCATCTGATCCAATATGTCATCGTGCTTCAGGCTGCAGCGACGACTTCTTGGAGCTCTTTGCCAGACTACTTGCAGAGCAAATCTAAATTTGCCGGAAGTTGTCTGAGTTTTCCCAGGCTAGCGCGGTGCGGCTGTGAAATGTGAAATGTGAAAAAAGGCAGAAAAAAAGATTGAGGACTAGGTGTCAGAGAGAAAATGGGCAACCTGTTCGACGGCGTATACAGTCAAACACAGAGCAGTGCAGAAGAAGGCAATCAGGGCTTGAGATGGATATAAATGAAAGAGAAGATACGCTCCCTGCTGATGAAAATCCTCTCCCTTGGTGGCAAAAATCATGCGGTAACATTATATATGTATCCACATATTGCACAGCTGGCAAAGATATACTTGACCATACCTCAGCAAAAAATGCTCAGCACTCGATAATGACGAATAATATGTAGATGTTTAGTGAGTGGAAATGGATTGTTTCTGAATGTCAGTTTGCCATTTTTTTTTCACATTACATTGTCTGTTGAAGCGTGTTTTCTCTGGTTACTGATGCACTTGCAGTTTAATGCACTTTTGTTACCTATTTTTCCTTACATGATTATTAATGAAATTATATTTCATTTAATAAAAATAGTTTGAAAAGTAAATTCACTTTAAAAACTGAATGCCATTTTATTTCAATAAAAGATGCAATGCTTGATTTGCTTAACGTTGGCTTGTTACACTCGCCTGTGCCCTCTTGTGGGCATAGGAGACAACACAGTACTTTTCCCCTCTAACATTAAGTATTGCCTTTAGAATTCAATTTTTTTGCTAATATCTAAGAAAGAATTTCGAATTTAGCTTTTCAGCCATTTTGACAGCCCTAACACACACACACTCAAACAAGCCTCACTGCAGAGTCAGACAAATCAAAGCATGATCAAAACTTCTGCAATTGCATTTTCCCTTGAAATATAGAGTCAACAGAGAGTGAACAACACACTTGGTAGCCCGTCTTGGAAAACACATAGCCCCGGGACGTTGGGCTTTGCGAGCCCTGGCCCATAGGCTACATGTCCGAGTCTGATCAGTGATCACGAATAGTAGCACAACACCTCAAATAAACGATTCTCCAGCACTGTGACATAACACTCATAATCAATAGATATCAAACAATCTGTCACAATGCAATACTATCACATATGAAAAATTTTTTTCCCCCTCACATTAGTGTGTTGCTTCATTCATTCATGTAATCTCATCCTGTCTGGAAATCCAGTCTCTTGTTTACAAACGAATCCGTGGTGAAATGAAGGAACAAACGCGCAATGTCTTCCCCGCGAGCTGGATATTCATTAAGAATAAAGTTGATCCATGCATTCATAATATTGGAATCTGAATGTAGCTTATGTGGAATGTTTATTACTTGGAAGTTTAATCCGGTTTAGAACCAGGTAAGCCTATGTTATTTATCATGTCAGGCACGAGCCGTTGGGCGGGGCTACAGAATCAGGCGTTGATCTTCCTCTGTTGAGGCGGTGTTTCACCACACGATGACGTCAAGGGTTGGCACATTCTGAGATTGATCGTTTGCTGGGCCTGGTGTCAATAAAAGTTTTTCTTTGACTATCAAGGAAGTTTTCAGCTCTAAAACTTACAGTATATTCTTATATTACCATGACCTTTTATATATCAAAAGCTTAAGGGAAAATTATGGGATTTATCTACTCACCATGTAGCTATGAATACGATGTACACAGGAATATTTCCCGATCAAAAATTGGATGAGGGCTTAGATCAAAACAATAACACAAGCAGTGATCTCTACATGCTTTCTTCCTTACGTGATTTCTCAATTCATGACCTCTTTAATCAAGATGAACATTACAAAAAATAGTAATATTAATAGTAATATCATAGTAATATTAAGACTGAAGTCCTTTGATACTATCGATAACTGATACACAAGATGACAGTCATTGCACTTGCATGAAACAGGCAACATCCATGTGATCGCTTGATGGAATGTTTAAGGCCATCTACCTCGTTGCCATAGATGACCCCAAAACATCTGACCACTGGATGGCTCTACTGACCAATAAGAATCAGGCTTTCAAGAATGCAATAAGAATATAATAACTGGCATTAAGATATTTTTTTTTCTGGAAAACAAAACAAAAACTTCAATGATAGGAAAATGATGTTTTGCAATGCAATCTGGTCTTGGTTCTGTGTGAAGAGCTAATTTGTGACTGTTTTTGACGCACACTTGACATTGTTTATAGTGCCCAGCAGGGTATTAAACTGATGTATATATTTGTGTTCTTTCATTTCATCTAGCAGGCTGGTAGTACTATGTTCATGTACATGTACCCATGGATATTCATAAAGTCTGATATGCACCATAAGGTTATTATCCATAAATGTCAGCAGATAATTAATTAGTTCTGTCTTCTGGCTGCTCCCTGTGTCTCATTAGCAAAGCATGGACGACTAACTCCATTCATATTCATACCAAAAATATACAGACCTACTCTTTCTCTTTCAGAGTACAACCAGATTTCTGTGTTGACATTGATGCAAGGTCTAACCTTTATAGTGTGCTTGTTTGTCCTTTTTTTCTTCTCAATTTCTACTTTTGTAACCTCCAAAATGTAACTATTTGTCGGTCAAATGATGTCTAGGGCTCTAAAAAATTCACCTTTTACTCAGTACTTCAGTAATCTACAGTTCTGAAAAGAATCATTGGTGAATTCTCAGTGTGAGCCAAGTGCACAGCTAGAATACTCATTGCAGATGCTTTTCAAGCTCAAACACACTCTACAGAGAGCTACAAAACTGGTTTAAACTGCTGAAAACTCACAGAACAAATACATTCTTCAAATACATCTTTTCCTTCTTTTTCTTTTTCCTGTATAGTGGAAAACAAGCCTTCATAGCTACTTTTGGTGATATTTTGTCAAAAATAAAATTTCTCCTTAACCATCACTTAAAGTATGCCAGGATTGTCTCTGTGGAGGATGATAAATATCTTGTATTTGTACTTCTGTAACATATGCATCGACATAACAGAAAACAAGAAACTGTCAGTCTTCAAATGCATGCAGGGGATCAACCGTAAGTTGCGTATACTGTGAGCAGTGCTCTTGGCTTACATTGATTGATCCATTAGCCTATATTAGTCACTCTTCTGTCTTCATGTCCTTAAATACCATTAATAAAAATCCATTTATTAGTTGCATAGACCTTCTGATTCGCCCAAAGCAATCATGGGGCAACTAAATTCAGCTGCAAAATAGATAATTAAATAAATAAACAGGTGGACATGTGTTGACATAAATCTGATTGCTTGCGCTGATTAAGAGACAGAGGTTTCATTATTGCCCTTCATGTTGATGACATCACACTGAGCTTCTGAATGCATTAGCTCCTGATGGACAGCTTCCTTCAATCATACACTCCCATTACTGATAACCCCAGGGCTTATGATTAACGTACACTTACTGACATTTATAGGTCTCAATGAAAAGATAACAGTGATTTAGACTATTTTACATGAACACATTCTCTTTGAGGTTTAACCTTTAGCATGAGGAGAACGTAACTGTGCTGCAAAGGCCATTGGTCTCATCCAAACGAAGCCAGAGCTTTCCCTATCTGATCTTTTTTTTCTCCTCGTCTCCAGAAATATCTGCGTACACACGAAACCACTGATACTGTCTCAAAACAATGTAGTATACATGCCATACCAATATGTGGGGCTGTAATTTTGCCACGGAGATACACTAAAAACGGAGAAGAAGACTTGGAGCATGCAAGATTTGGGGTGATGATATTATCGTTTCACAAAATATACGGATTGGCTATACACACGAAAACCCAAGGGTGTCATTTTTAGATTTATCCACTCTGGGAACTGGTTACAAAAAATAGTGGTTTCAGGCTCCCAAAAAGACGGATCCATGTGGACGAAACACTGAAAGGATACAACCTTTTTACATATACAGCTAAATGCATCTACATGTGGAAGGGGCCACACTGAACTTGAATGATTCTGTTTTTAAAACATTTTTTAAAGGTTTTTTATTTATTTAGCAAGGACACATTAAATTAATCAAAAGTGTCAGTAAAGATATATAAAAAAATCTATTTCAAATAATTGCTGTTCTTTTGAACATTCTATTAATCATAAGATACTGAAAAAGTATTTTGGCTTCCACTAAAACATTAAGCAACTGGTTTCAACATTGATGATATTCATAAAGTTCAAAGCACCAAATCAACATATTAGACTGATTTATCAAGGATCGTGTGACACAGAAGACTTGAGTAATGGCTGCTAAAATTCAACTTTTCCATCACAGGAATACATTTAATCTTAAAATATATTAAGACTCATTTTATCCCTTAAAACTCATCTTTGATCACCAAAATGACTGTGAACAAAAATGCATTCATGCTTTAAAATAGCTTGAATGTAACTCTACACCCTTGCTTCGGATTCATGCATATGCAAATGAGCCCAGCCTCCACTCACTCACACCAGCTAGTCTATAAGTCGATGTATCAGAATGTTAATGCGTTTTATGTATCGCACTCTACAACGTCGGACACATAACGGCAATTAATATGATTCGCCTTTTGCTTGACTACATTATCAAACAGCTAATAATGTGTTGATAATGTTGCACAATCCATGTTCCCATTCACCATCTCAGAGTCAGCTGCCTTCTAAAAATCAGAATCCTTAGAAACGCTTTGAACAACTTAGTGGAACGTCAGTGGAAAAAGGCATATACAGTTCACCATAACATCGTAATCTACATCATATACATAATTAACCAGCTTGCTTAATGTACATGATTTTTCATATCAACAGAAAACTAAATTGGAATAACTGGGCTTCTCTTTGAGACTATGTTTTGCAGCATAGTAATGATGACATGATAAAGCCCGCCCACATGTTGACATATTTGGTTAAAAGGTAGTTTGTGACACAAGAAACACCAGCAATTTCAACCCGCGTTTTTGAGACTGTCTTTGGTTCACTGCAGTTTTAAGAAGAAAATACTCTGCAATGGTGTTGACCTATAAATTTGCACATGGTTTGTCTGAAAACATTAAAAACACCACATAGACATATAAACAACATTAAAAACTTACTTAATTTTCACCACAGGGGGTCTTTAAAATAGAAAACAATAAAATAGCAATAATATTTCACAATATTGCTGTTTCAGCTTTGGTATGCATAAGAGACTTCTTTACACCCCAAGCCCTAAATAGGTATGTTCAATTTTGAGCACATTTTTTTTGTTGATCCAATAAATCAAATTTGTTTTAATTATGGTCAGAAGGCGACATTGAGAGCTACAAAGACAGAGAGATAGATGAATACATAGAGAGAGAATGAGAGGAGCCTATCCCATCTGTTTGAGAGAGCGGTGTTCTGGCTGTGGCTATAAGACGCTCATCCTCAGCCTGTGAGGCATTAACCGCACAGAGCCCTTGACACGCCTCTCCATCTCTTTAATTATTAAGCATTTATCTCAGTATGTCCCTCAGGCGCGCCTTATCGCAGGTGAGGAGGTACACCAAGCAACCCATGGCATCATGGGAGATTCTGAGAGCGGGCAGATTAGGAAGGAGGAACACCTGCCAAAAGGCTTACTGCGGAATTTGCTCACTGAAGTTTGCAGAGATTCCTGCAACGCTTCACACGTTTGCTGCTTTAAAAGTAAATTCAGGTGTGTGGGAGCATGTGCACACACACATGCATGCATTTACAGAAATGTGTTGCTAAAGCAATCTTTCAGGAACTTGCACGCCTGATTTTTTTAAATCATAAGTGGGATGCCCCAAAATGGTGGCTGACTACACTGGATGATTCTGGTGGTGTGCAGATTACAGAAGGCTTCCTGCAGCCCTCAGGCTTAGCCAGGGATTTGTTCGCCAAGCATGGAGCTTCAGTCTAGCATTCTACGTCAAAAGTTTCTATTAATATGAGAATGCCAGCTTGTGTTTGTGCATGTTTGACATAGGAAAATAAATCACGTGTACTTATTATTTTTTTTAGATAAGTTACTCTTTCAATTCTGAGTGACAAATTAAGTTGAATATCCCCATAAATCTTTTCAAACGGATCAATTTCAAACCGAACAAAAGCCTGAACCATAAACGGATAAAATCTGGCCATATAAATATGATTTATGTAGTCAGTAGACGAGGAATACATTAAGTAAATGCTGGGTCAAGAAAGGTTATTGTTAAATCATATCATTCATATATTTGAATCACTTCTAATACATAATAAAAATACCAATATAGGTGATGTAGTAGCTTCCCCCCAGTAAGCCCTCTGAGGTTTTATCATTATTGCTATCATCTGTCATTACGTTTAGTCATTCACACTGGGTCGCACTGATAGCAATGAGTCCGCTTGTCATACTGCAGCGAAAACAGGACGAAAAGAAAGTGCTTGTTTCTTACAAAGACGCTATTGTGCTTTAATTGTATGGCCTGCTTGTCATTTAAATGCTAAAACTTTGCTTAAAATAAATGTATTTAAAATGACAATTTTCTTAAATAGCAGTAAAAATCAATTAGAAATGCAATTAAGCACAGGTATCTGTTTGTTTCTTTTAAAGCTAATTACATCAGGCAAGAATGTAATTAGAGCAAAAGCAAAGCCATTTAAAACAGCAGTAAAAAGCAGAGCGAATGCTTGTAGCCGTATGGTATTTACTCAGCACTATGTCCAGGCTGTTATCGAGAACTCCCTAAAGGCATGTCTTTGGTTGAAATGCATTAACAACAGAAGCAATAACAGTTTCAGCTAAAGAGAAACACAATACAAATAAACATTGTAATCTAGCTCTAATTCCCCCGCTGCCACTGAGAGTGAAGGGAATAGGAGGGGGATATCTTGACAGCTGTCTTGAAATTAACCCAAACAATTGCAGGGAATAGTTCCTAATTTGCTCTCATTTTAGAACATGAAGTTTTTAAAGCACTCCAAAGGATGCCATTTTGTGTCCATTGACTTCTCTGTGAAACTCTGAAGGATGTTATATAGCGGGAAAAGTAAAGGCCAGATTAATTACTGCAAATTATTGGCAGTTTTCTGTAAGAAAGCTTAAATGCATAATAATAATAATTTGTTACATTTATACAGTGCTTTTCTGGGGACTCAAAGCACTTTATATATAGAAGGGGGAATCTTCTCAACCATCACCAATGTGCAGCATCCGCCTGGATGATGTGACGTCGGCCACATTGCGCCAGAACGCCCACCACACACAAGCTTATTGGTGGAGAGGTGTGTTGGAGAATTATATTGATTATATGAAATAGAACCAGGCTATGTAACAATAAAATGATGACTGGGCCTTATGTAATGAGAAGGGGCCTTATGTAATGAGAGTGTCTTGAGAGAACATGGATAACTGCTGGAAGATCACATCACTTGATGTATGGGCTAAGAGACAGGTGGAGCATTAAGAGAGTTGTACATAAGGTATAAGGAGAAGTTCTGGGGATTTTCCGATAGTAAATCTAAAGGTTGCAGAAGTTTGCTTTAAAATGTTGTAAAATCACAAGGTGGAGTTAGGAAAAGAAGGATGGTTGGAAGGGTGCCCATTGGAAGGGTGCCCATTGGATGTAGAAAGATTGGAAGGGTGCCCATTAGATGAAGGGAGATAAGAAACCAGTATAAAAAAGGAGGTTTTCCATAGAAAATGCAGATGTTCAGCTGGCATCTCACTTTGTTGTTCCTACAAATAAAGTCAATATCTTCTGAGACCTGGGACTTTTTCTTATTTATTCAAATGCAAACTTATTTTCTTCAAATGCTGATCTGAGAGAACATTGAAAATGTAGAATTTTCTTCAACAGGAGAGTGATGAAGCCAATCAGTATATCAGTATAAGCCAATGGGCAAATTTGCCCAGGATGCTGGGGTTACACCCATCCTCTTTTTCCGAAGGACAATCCTGGGATTTTTAATGACCAGAGTCAGTACCTCGGTTTAACGTCTCATCTGAAGGACGGATATGCTTGCAAACATATACAGTCTATTATACTTTTAATAATCTTAAATCCTTCTAAACATTTTAACACTAATATCCAGTGTGGTGGAACTTGGTTGTGGTTGTATTTTCTACTGCACAAAAGGTTTGATAAACCAGCATAATTCAAATGACTCTGTATGCAATTGGATAGTCCTTCAACCAATCAGACCACAAGAGGCGTTATCAATGGGCAACGACCCATCTCTTCTCTACCCACTATCGTGTTAAACCCGCCAATAGCGCAAGCCAGTCTGTGATTGGTTCCCGCAAAAGTGTAACAGAAGCAGAAATGAATGTACAGGTTTCCAGACTGAGTTGCAGGGCGAAATCAAATCGCCAGCAGATCAGGCTGGGTTTACCTTGAAAGAATTCAAAATAATTCACTTTCAAACCAAGCGGCTTTCCTCTGGTCACAGTGGAACTTGAACCTGTTGCGAAATCTGCGTGGGAAAATCTTTCGCCTTCACTCAAAATTCATGAACACATGGATTCCTATTGAAATGAGTGGATTTCATCCCTAAAAAATCCCGAACAACAGAAAATGTACATCATACCAGACATGGTTAGTTCATGGTATAAAATGCTAGCCTTTATTTACTCAGATAAATGTATGTTCATAGCATCTTGAAAAAGGCAACACACTGTTCTTGCCAGCAGGGAACATGTAACCTACCAGATCTCCTAGTTGGGCATTTGTGCAAGAAATGACTCTTTTGAATTGACTAGCACAACCTGGGGGTTAGTAAAAAGAGATAGAGGAAAAAAGGTAAGCAACTGTCCAATGTTATCCATCAAATGTCACATTTAACAATGCTCTGGGCTGCACGTCATTTCATCTGCTCATTATCAGACCCATTTAGGAAAGCCTGAGAGGGTTGAGTGAAATATTATGGAAAGTGCAGTTTGCATCTTTAAAACTGTTTTCAGTTGGGCAGCCATTATACTGTGTTCACCGTGATTACAGACCATGTGTGTTCAGTGGATAGCCAAGGCCAAGGACACTTATGCCTGGGTGAATCTGTACTAGCTCTCCAGTACTTACACTCCAAGTTGCAGCAGACAGTGGGACCCCCGAAGGAAACATGGATGTTCCAGTCTCGTTCTCATTTCCACAGGTCACCAGCTCCAGGACAAGGACATAAACCTTTAAGGACCATTGAATTTCAACTACATTAATTTCATACACCACATATTCAATGGTTGTGCTCTAAAACCTAGTGAGCTTTGTTGCTGTCTATTACAGGCCGTAGCCGAAATAAATAAAAATTTCATACTGCTTATACTCATACAGTATGATCTACATATACATACAGCAACAAATAGCAATCGTTATGTCACGCTAATATGCATAGAAATTTATAGTGCTATCGTTGCTATTGTTAACTCACTAAAACTATAACAAATTTGGAAATTGTTAATTGTTAGTTCATGATAACTAATGTTAACAAAGGAAACCTTATTGTAAAGTGCTACCGTTATAATCAACATTTCTCTTCAGAAATTATTGACTAAGCTTGTCGCACAACATTATGGGCAGGGTTGCCAGGTCTATGCAACAAAATAGCCCAATGGCCAGTCAAAAGTAGCCAAAAAATAAATGCGAACCAATGCGATTTTCTCCATCGAGCAGCAGAATTCTCCAATGAATATGAATGTCTGGGGCGTGTTGGAGTGCCGAAATCATACTTACGGGGGTGGAAATTAACCCACTGAATTTTTTCAAGAAGCCACCTATGATGCCTTAAAATACTGCCTATGTACAGTTGGCAGCTCACTAGGTTTGGAACACAGTCTTATAAAACTATCATAGAAGTGTTATTTAACACAAATGTGTGCTATATGCATTAAAAAAGCAGAGTCCAAATGGATTAAACTTTAATATTGGGACACTTTTATTTACAGAAGAAAAATTACACTGGATTACAAGAATTCCACAAGTACATCTGGGCGTATGGAGTGCTCCCTTTAGATTGCTGAAAAGAAATGGGCAACATTCCACAATGTTCTATTGCACTGAATATGGAGAACCTGGTGTATATGAAATACAATGCTGAAATAATGCAAAAAAAATGTGTTTTTTGGAGAAATTTGCTGGCTCAAATCCAATAAAATATGCTAAACATGAAGATGGATATCAAGACTTCTTTCCTGGTAAAATGTGCATGCGTCTAAGCAGTATGCCATTTCTGTCCTTGTTATTGCAACACTAAGATACTGATCGGCTGCAGACCCCTGATCTCTCATACAAACAAAGCTTCCTTCCTTAAATTATCCCAAAATGGCATGGATTTGATTGGACCAAAACAGCTAACTGTATAGCTAAAACCTCTGTGATGCTTCTGAACCCACCTTCTTGGCCACCTGCCCCTCTTTAGATTGTGATAACTTTGTCAGTTACATAGAATACCTTTACATCGATAGCCAATTCCATCATAATTTGTCATCAGTTATGTGTGATGTTAAGACAGAACCTGGAATGAATCATATTTTTCCTGTTGTGAAATGCTCCAAAGAAATAACAAGTATATACATCAGCACACTTGAATAGATTTTTTTTTCTCCATATTTTCCTAATCCTTATTTTTATGTACGGCTTGGCAACCTCTACTTTCTTTACGCCACTCTTTATCTTTCTACACACCATGCTCGCTATCACACGCATCAAACACACCCTCACAACACGTCCATGCTCAGACGCACACAAACTAACTTTCACACGCTTATAAAGGAAAAGCACTTTCTTTTTTTTTGTTTTTGAAATATCTCAACAAGAAAGTATGACACATACGATGCTCCTCTGATTCTGATGAAACAAAAGTGTTGAAAACAAGGACACATTTTCATCCACAAAAACACTTGTAATCTATGAGTAATTCATCGTTCAGGCCGAGTTGGGCCTGTGTCAGTGCTCAATACCAGTACCACCCATGTACCTTGTACTCAGTTTAGGGTCAAGTGTGGTTGATCCTTGCTTTGCTACTGAGCATTTGGTAATTTCTTCACATATGGGTGAGACATACAGTGGGCTAGAAAGGCTAGAAAGTAAACAACATTACCCAAACAGTTACCCAAAACTACAACACGGACCGCAAAAAGAGGTGGGGGATTTCCACGCGCTTAATTTCGAGTGACGCATTAAGAAGCAACGTTTTTTGCGTAGCTACACTGGAAAAGTGCAACGGCCGGATTCCAAACAAAGAGGGAATGAGAGCGCAAGAGAAAATGTGAAGCTTACGGTGTAGACCCAGCCTCTTCAAGTAACAAAGAATCAGACTCAAAGCAACAGCAAAGCCTTGAAAAACAAAACCCAAAACAAGCGAGAACAAGCACAAATAAACAGGAGCCTGTCTGTTGAGCGGCAACCTCTGAAAAATGTTTCACAAAGCAGTTATCACGTGGCCTCTTCTGATACCCCAACGAGGAGTCTCTAACAAACGATCTTACAATTGGTTGGCGTGTTCTTGCTTGTATTCTCATTAGTTTGCTTGCTATTGGTCTCTGGGTGGCTCACTTTGCATGTTTTTTTTTTTTTAGAGGATAGCAGGGCCTCCATTACGCTTTACTGTCCTCCTGTGTCATGTGTAGGCTGTTGTCACCGTGAACTTTGATCTCGATTGTGTCTGGTTTCAGAGTCTCCTTGCCGTTTTCCTCTTTCAGTGGCAATTTCCTGTCAAAAGAGAAGAAAGGTGCACAGGTGCACAGTGGTCAGTTTGACAGTGGTCAAAAACACATTTTTAATTAACAATCGGTCATTGCGGTTCCCCTGAGGCGAAAATTGAGACTTAAGGTGCTTTTTGCAGACTAGAGTTCATATGGCGCCACAGTTTTTTTTTTTGTGGTTGTTTTATGAACCTTATGTACAGATGAGATGCTTGAAAAGGTGGCTTTGGGTAAGGTTTTTGCCATGTATTATTTACTACATGAGCCATGTAGTATTGTGGAAACAGAATTTTTTGAGGAACAGCATTTACTGTATGTAAGAATTTAATGCATCTTTGCTTAATAATTTATTACTTTCTTTCAAAGAATAAAAAAAATATTACTGACCCACACATTTTCAATGGTATTTTCAGTGTGAAAACAGTATTGTGTCCTCCAAACAAATCCTGTCATCATTTATTCACTTTCATGTTCATCCAAACCTTGATGAAGTTTCAACTCTTTTTATCCATACAATTAAAGTCAGTGGCTTCCAAAACAACACTGGGACCCCTCTATCTTTCTTTTTTTTCAAGATATCTTTCTTTGTGATCCACTGAAAAAAAGAAGAAAAAAAACTTCATATAGGTTTGGAATGGCATAAAAGTTAGTAAATGTTGAAATAATTGTCATTTTTAGAGTGAACTAACCCTTTAACTAGGAACAAATTATCATCATAAAATATTTTCAAAGAAAAATAATGTCTGTCTTTGCAATCTTTAATTAAAAAGTAACATATTTTCTCTTTTGTAAAAATATTTTTTTTCTCAACATCGAGTCACGAGAGTGAGTCATTTGCCGGGCTCTGCGTTGGCTCATTGCAGAATAGGTTGGTATTCAGTAGTCAGCATGCTTTCGGTAGTTTTTCAATTTCAATTTATCATCGTCATGGTAAATTATTTTGTCCCGCCTGTCGAGTCCACAGGTTTCCTAAAAAAAAGTTAGGAAACTTGCCTGGGGGGCGTTTTGTGCCAGTAAAGAGACGGGACTTCACTTCTGCATCTGCTTAGAGAAACGTGTATAGACCGGATGATTATCATCCCAGCGATATGATGGAGTTCAACATTGTAATACTTAATAAATGAATAAACATCCACACACGATGCTTCTTTGCCATTGTTTTTATGTGAATCAATTGCAACATTGATGAATAAAATGTATGTATATTAACTTTTCAAAACAGTTTTGAATTATGTAACTTACTGGTAAATATTTAATTAATGCCATGTAATTTCAAGTCCACTCAACTACATACTCATTGCGTCATATACATCCTCACACTATCGGCAAATCGGCAAGAAATAAACATAACACAAAATTAATGAATAAAGGATAACATGAAACACAATAACAGTATACTGTCTGTGGTTAGGCCATCGGCGGGAGATGTGACGCTCACGGATACGTAAGAGATGCAGCTCGAAGAAGACGTGAACTGTGCACTGCTAGAAACCGCTAAAGTTGTATCACGTAAGGTTAGTATCATGTAACGTTTAGTGTGGATGGATATTAACGAGTGTAACATACGCCTGATCAAAGCTTATTAGTTTCTGTTATTGGTATCAATACTCCTAGATAACCAAGCTTTGCTATTACCTGATACAAGATAATCTGTACAGTATTGTGATCTAAGCACAGTGTACACATATTATTAACATGGGTCCTCTCAGAGAGACACCTGCTCTGTTCTCTGCTGGTTATCCTCACACCACAACTCAATATATCTCTTCTAATCGTTGCTCTGTCTAATCCTGGCCTGTCATAATTGTATGGCTGTGGTCCGTGATATGAGTATGAATAAACATTTACAATTTCTTCAGCGTCGGAACTGTCATTGCAATCCATTGTTTTCCTATTGTTGAAATTGACCACACTCCCTCCCTCCCGTTACGTCACTTCCGGTTTTGTCATTCTTAGATGCGGAAGTAACATTTTCTCTCTAAAACGACTCCAGAAGCCATAGTGGCGTATTTATAAGTATATTGTAAAGAAAATCTTGTTCCTTTTTCTATACATTGACTCACTGGGGGCTCTAACCTGCAATATGCTCTTTAACCCTTACCTATCAAAGACTGGTAAAAAAAAAAAATCCCATTGGATGACATCAAGCCCATTCCCATTTTGTTTCACACGAGAATACTTTACATCACATTAATTCCAACCTATATGTTTATAAATGTATGTTTTGTATGGGTTATTTGTGTAACCCTCTTGAGCAATAAAGTGAGCATTAGGCCCTGTGACGGATTGGTCGGATCTGTGCATTATTTCTAAGGCACCTGTGTGGCTCTTCATCACATGGGATGACATTGGAAAGGAACCAGCCTCTGTTCAATGGGATCATCATCACTCTAATAATGTTACTAAAGTCTAGACTGGGGCTGGGGATGGTATGGGGCGCATAGCAGATTAACATCAAAAGCCATGCTCCTTGTTATCAAAGCTGAAGGCAATCACTGCCCTTAATCTCTTTGACCCACACTGTGTCAGGTTTATGTTCAGTCTTCTAAGTTGCCCTGGAACAGAGAGTGTCATCGCCCCGGCTCCACATCGATCAGGCTCCACAAGGAAAGTCTGACCAGGTCTGAGAGCTGGTCACACCTCCCAGTTCCGAGGGCTGGGAGGAATACATAATTATTAAATAATAAAATAATAATTATTTTTATTTAAAATAATTTTTGGAGGTGTTTGAAGAAATAATACCACTCCCTACAATAATCTCCCTACCCTGCTGGTTCCACCTAGCCCTGACTCTCCTGTAACCCTGCTGGTTCTGCCCAGCCTCATGTCATCTATGTTCCCTCCCAGCCTTCCTTTCCCACCTCCTCTGACAGCCAGTTTCTCAGCCCCGCCTCCCTTCAGCCCCTCTTCATCTCCTATACAAGGTCCTTCAGGCAGCAGCTCCGCTTAGTCCAGAGGATCCCCTGGCTCTGACTCTGAACCCATCACTCCAACATGGCCTGTTGACCTATCGGCATCACCAGAAACCATCATCCTGATGGCTCCACCGGGCTCCATTGTCCCAGCAGCGTCGCCTTGTTCAGACATTGTTCTGCCCACATCTTCGGCTCCGTCTGGGCTTCATCTCCCCGATTCACCTTTGCCCTCAGTCCAACCAACTCTGTCTCAGTCTTCAGGCTTATTGGTTCCATCAGCTCCACCTGGGTCTCCAGCAGCTTCTTCTCCATCGGTTGTCCCCAGGGTGTAGTCTGCCCAGTTTGTCTGGGCTCCTCCCTCCCTCTTTCGACTCTGCCCTGGGTCTTCATCCTGGCTGGTCTATGGACCATGGTCTGGCTCCCCCTGCTCCTCGCTTTCCCCTGGCTCACCCAACCTCCACTCCCCAAATGGACTGAGTTGTTTGCCCTGGACTGTTTTTGTTTTTCTTTGGTTCTATGCCCTCCTCCAGAGCTCCTCCCCTCCCTTCTCAGTTGTAACAGTTTGTATCTTTAATTTGATGAACTCCATTCACCTTTTTTCTAGTTTATTAACTCATTATTCCTGTGTATTTATACTCCCTGTTTGGTTCAGTTCTTTTGTCTAGTGCCATGTAGTGCCAGATGTAGTCAAAAACAAATTTGACCGGATTTCTTTCATAGTGTAAACACTTGTGTCGTTAAATGTGTTCAAACAGCTGCAAAAGACCGCCTACTCTCTGCCTGCTGACCTAATGGGTAAACATTATGGGAAGCGCTCTAGCCAGACGGGATTGAAACTTTGTCGGCTGGAGACCCAAGTTTGGTTTGAAGACGAAAAACGTACCAATCACCACGTTCCCTCACCACATGGTCTCACGGCTATCAGAGCAGAAATGAAAGTTGCTGCTCTCCACGTGTTTTTCCGTTGTCTCCAGGCACGTTCATATGTACATTGCACAAGCTTATTTTGTCCAATAGATCGAAAGATCTGGAAAAAAACACATACATTTATCCAACCATAGACCACTCCCTCAAAGAAATCAGACAGAAGTGGTTGAAAGTGGACAAATAAAACTGATTAAAACACCTTGTGATCCGATCAACCAAAACGCATCTTAAGACCAGGTGTAAACAGGACCTTTGTAACGTGGTTGTTTTCCTGTTCTCTTGTACTCCTATGCCCTGTGATCGTTTGTATTGTTATTGGTATTATTAAAGCATGCTTCTATTATATTATCCTGCTTCGTGTGATTTGTGCCAAATCATGACACACTGGCAATGCATAACAACAGATCAGTCGACCTGCAAACCAAAGGACAAAGTCTACACAGGATGTAAGGAACCGTAAAGGCAAAACATACAATTCAAAACAACAATAAACCACAGACTGCCTACGTCAAATGAGTGATTTAAAGTTATCAAACTGATTAGCCTGTAATCAAAGCACTCCTTTGACGTACATGCTCCATAAATGAAAACTGTTTTACTGCTGCTGTATTATTGTTGCTCTGTCCCACCTCTATTTTTCTTGCCTAACTTGAGGACTTTGTATTGCAGCATGTTTTATTGTCAAATGAAACCAAATTGTTTGGGTTACATTTTATTTTTATAGTCAATTTTAAACATTCTGTTGACTATGAGTAACATTGCACCTACATGTCTACTAACTCTCATTAGTAGACTGGTAGGGTTAAGTTGACATGTAGATGCAAAGTTACTTATAGTTAGAAAAGTATCTCCTAACTGTATAAACAGATATTAAGCAGACAGTCTACTAATACTCTAATGAGAGTTAACTGACACATAGGTGCAAAGTTACTTATAGTCAAAAGAATATTCAAAGGGTCCATCAAAAAAAAGTTTTACCATTTGTTGTAATTAGTGAACCGCCGTGTGTCCTAACTACACACAGCACCACAATACGTGATAAAAGGTATCTTTTCCATGTTAATTAGAGATTTTGTCAAGAGATAAACATGGCAATGATATTCTCAGGTAATGTTTATGTTCTTTATTTAATGTTAAAAGCGTGTAATGTGACTTTGAATATCATTTAGTGCTCCCAGATTTGTAACATAGTCTTACTAAAAGCAACAATGGATAATTCACCTCAGATCTTGAAATTTAACAAATGGATACAAGAGCGTCCAAACTTGTGAACAAACAAGTATATTCTATGACAAAGATAGTTTTAGTTACTCAGTATGTGTTATTAGTAATGTTTAAATTGTGTAAAATTTGTGAATTTGATTATGCATTTCCTTGCGAATGCTGTCAAATTTAATCTTTGGTGCCATAGCCTACACTTGCTGAAAGAGGCTGCCCTTATGCTGTTCTGATTGGCCTGGAATCTTATTGCATCGCGTCTGGTCAGGACATGGCGTAAGGTAACATTACTTTTAAAGTAAAGCAGTACAATGTAGTGTTACTTGTTATAAAAACTAACTACATTATTAACTTTTATGACTAAACTTTGTATCTTAATTGGATTCTCAATGGTTCTACACTATCAATTCAAGTCTAATCTGCAATTCACGCTTATAGGATATTACTTGCCATTCATTTTCACTTAAATATAATGCTTGTAATGAGAAAAATGCCAGCGCATTGCCATTGCAACTTACCTATGAGAACTGAGCAAGGGCATTTCACTCACATTGGATGCATCAAAGTCACATTTGCATAGGCCGTAGCCATACAATATGAATTCATAAATGGTTGACCGCTAAACAAAATATTAAACAGAACAATAAAATAACCATTAACTGGTTAATGGTAATTTCAAATAAGCATTTCCATTTAGAATTATTGAACTTGATTTTGTTTTCGCTTTTATGTTCCTTTTAAAATTTTGTTCATTTTTGTTTTTCGTTCCTTGAACTGGTTCAGAGCACTGCATGTACCTGAACATTATCATTATTATTGTTATTATTAAATACCCAAATTAAATTACCCAGATTTAGTATTTTGAAGTTTTTAAACACTAAGGGCCAGTGTTGGGGGTAACGCATTAAAAGTAACTTGAGTTACGTAATAAGATTACTTTTTCAAGTAACTAGTAAAGTAACTTTAAAGTAACTAGTAAAGCATTACTTTTCAAATTTACAACAAAATATCTGAGTTACTTTTTTCAAAAAACGTGTGAACGTTTTTCACGTAATAGTTATTGTAGACGTAATAGTTATTGTAGTTCTATTGTAGTTCTGAGAATTTATTCATTTCACTTGCATAAAGATAAAATCAGTCAAATGCAAAATATGCAAATCTCCAAAAAGTAAATGTTAAATAAAATGAATATTTTTATGCATTTAATCTACCTTTATTGACCAATTTACTGCTGACCTCTAATTATTCAGTTAAACCATGAGCAAAAATTACTAGATTTTTTTTTTTTTTATTGGTAAAACTTTTTTTCTCCTGCGTCCTATTCTTCCATTATCCAGAATGGCAGCGCAGCACAGCAGAGGGTGTGAATTCGTTTTTTTTTACCTCAGCCTGAGGCTTATTATTTCAATTTTGGTATAAAGAGGTCTATACATTTGCACAAAAATAGAACCTTTTTGTCATAAAAAACAAAAACAAAAAAACAAGCCCAGTCCAGGTGAGAAAAAGTAATGCAAAAGTAACGTAACACATTACTTTTCTTAAAAAGTAACCAAGTAACTCAATAAGTTACTTTTTTTAAGGGAGTAACGCAATATTGTAATGCATTACTTTTCAAAGTAACTTTCCCCAAAACTGCTAAGGGCCGGATTTACTTACAGCTCTTTTGACATTAAAAAACTACTGTCAGGATTTACTAAAGACATGCAGTGAAACATTTGTGGTTAAAAAGGCATGAACACAGTAATTTTTGCAGCTGAGCTTATTGCATATACATTTGTAGGAGTTTCCCTTTCAGATGCAAAATTTATGGGAGAAGTGAATCTGAATTTAAATGAATAATGCAAGGTGATTTACTAAGATTTGCGGTAGTCAATTGAATGGTGTTTGTGGAATTATCATTATACGCCTTAACCAGATGCAAATTTGCTCTGTTCTTTGTAGATTGGGTTGGTCATTATGGAAATGATCTGCGTCTGTGTTCTTTAATTTGTTCATCATCAGTAGATTGCGCGCAAAACTTTCCACTCCCAAGCACTCTCACGCTTATTTGCCTGTTTAGTAAATCTGGCCCTAAATTAATCATTATACTGAATTAATCAGTAAATAAATTAAATACATAGAAAATGTAGCATTACTTAAATTCAACAGTTAACATATTACTTACCTTGTTACTTAAAAAAGTAACAATTACTTATTCTGCTTTAAATTTTAAATTTCTTGGGATAAAAGCGTTTGCTAAATTACACATGTAATTAACTGAAGCAAAAGAGATACTCACAGGTAGGCAGCTTTGCCCTCCTCCAGCTCTTTGCTCTTGCCGCTTGTGGCTGTCTTTTTGCTGCAGAGCTTGCGGGTGATGCACATGAGCAGGCCGCACTGGCGCAAGAAGAAGCAGCTGACGTCCACTAGCACGAGCAGCAGCAGCAGGCCAGCTAACCCCAGCCCAACCACTGCGCCCAGGCCTAGGCCGCTGAACAGCGAATCTGCTGAGACAGGATGTATACACAACCATCAATGATGGGCCTCAACAACACATCCACTCCTTTATGGGACCTTTATTCATGACAAGTAAATACAGAATATGCTGCACTTAGAATGTGATGAAAATGGGGATACCAGCATTATTGTTTGCGTTACATTTGATTGAAAGGGCATTAAAAGGCATAATGGTTCATAACCCTGTTGAAAAACAAACAAACAGCATATTTGAGTTAGGTATGCTTTGAAGCATGGCGGCTGGTAAACAGGTCCTTAGTTGGTCATGAGCTGGTTTAAGTTGGTCCTGAGATGGTTATTAGCTGATCCTGAGCTGGAGCTAGTTTCTTAGGACCAGCTTAAACCAGCTGCCATGCTTCACCTACCAGCTTTTTTTGTTTTGTTTTGTTTTTTACCGGGAAAGATCAATTAAATAATTAATTAAACATAATATAATAAAACAACAATATTCTAGTAACAAAACAATACATATAGGAGTATCAAGTAGTTTAAGTTTGCTTTAAGAACTTCAAGGTGATGCAACTTTGTGACATTTTCTAAACTCAAATGGTCAAGACTTCGCATGAGGAAATGAGGTTGTCTGAGAAGCTATTCGGAGGGAAACATCTATTTTGAAGGAACATTCTGGGCAATACTGTTGCCCTAAACACATCAATCACACATGCTATTGAAAGTAGCATTGCCATTAGCAAAAGGAACCCAGAAGTCTGTTGTGTGTTCTGGACACAGTGACAGGGCATCAGAGTGAGAAAAGCGACACATGATAGATGAGAGTAAAGGACAGGGATACTAAACAGAAAAGACCATTAAAGAAATCAGTAGCTGTCTGAATTTTATTTTTATTTTTTTCACATCCACCTCAAACAAAAGTGTAGATTTGGTTCTACCATTTAGGGAGACATTTAAATTTAACAATGGCAAAACTTTACATGGTTTCATTTGTTAACATAAGTTAACATTAACTAACAATGAACAATACTTTTACAGCAATTATTAATCTTTGTCAACGGTCATTTCAATATTTACTAATACAAAATATATTGCTCATTGTTCATGTTAGCTAAAGTATTACCTAATTGTAACAAATTAAACCGTAAAGTTCTACCAAAAAATGAAAACATTACTGAGGGAACATCCGGTAATGTTTATAACCGTCCTTATAAATCTACGATCATGACCTCAAAACTTCAGATTAGGAAGATCATTTGACCATCATGATCTATTGACCATTTTCAAATGTCACCATGCAACTACTTATCAGTTTATCCATGGACGAGTTGGACTCAAAGACCTCAGATTTATTGATCCTGGTATAGTTTTACTTTTGATACATTGAGCACATGACCAACTCCACTGTGACTTATCAGCCAACACATCTGTTTTTCACCATCTTGTGGCGTGCACTTCTTGAGAAATGTGTCCCCGCTCCTATAGATGATTTGTTGTTGATTTATAACATCATTAGAAGCTCAATTTAGCATCTCGTTAATATCACTTATCCTGAAGTTCCACAAATGGGCGTGATCCATCCGCATCTGAGTTCAACGCACTCAATTAATTAAGTAAGAACGGTGATTGAGACTCAGCAATGAGAAGCAATAACTCAAGCTCGATTGATTGTGTCTGGACGGCACACTCACTCTGAAGGGAGGTCTGTGGGTGGGATCCCAGCAGATGATTGACAGGGTAATGAAGCTTGTAATCATGTGTGGGGCTTAATGGCCATGTCACGCTGATACATGACTAAGTAGGGCTTAAACAGATCCACGGTTTTCTAGTTTGGGAACACTTTTACATGGAAAAACTTCCAGCGTGAAGTACAGGAAATAGATGCATTTGAGACCCCGCTAATGCACTCTCTTCAAGGTTGAAGTACTGTGTATCCCTTAGCCTTTGAGCTGCACTGCTTAATCATTAAAACACTTACCTCTGCACATACGACACCAATAAATGCTGAAAGCTGGAGACAGAAATGGGTCTAAAAATAGACGTCAGTCAAACCAGAGTAAATCTGTTATGAGGGGACTTCAGATTACAGAAAAATACCATGGACATGACACCCTTACTTCATGCAACATTCAGTAAATGTTTGCCAAATGCAGAGAAATCTGTTCCAAATATTATGGTGAAATTCAGTGAAATTGTGAACTTGAATCATGAATAGGCAAGAAAATGTTTTTCCAAACTAATGAATAGCCAAGCAAACATTTGCCAAATGCAATTGATGTGCCATGAAAGAACATCCGTTTTTTTTGTTACCAAGCTTCTAAATGGCCAAAGTACCCCTTCTAGCTCACATGTAATGCCACTTTTATAGCTTTCTGGCTTGTATTAAGTGGATACATTGAGCTGACCAGAGACAGTTCTTTTTACTAATCAACCCATAAAACCCAAAGAGCACTCCATAAAATCAGACAGTTTTCTTATCTCCAGGCTGAATGGCTTCCTTCTGGAGTCCTGGGGTAATTTAAAGCTTTGGCTATTATTGAAAAGGTTCTGAGTTTTAAGACTCCTCCTCCTCCCTTCACCCTATGCTGCCCCAGCAACCTCTGCACTACCTACACAGAGGACACAAGCCAAGCATGACTCCATAATGATGGTTTAAAGACTCTGATGCTCATTAAGACGCTATGCTTGACGAGCAGAAGGGACCCTCTAGCCGTTAAACGATTAATAGACCGACTGCCGTCAGGATAGCCATTATCAGTGGCAAAGATGTCTTCGCGCAGTATGAGGATGGACTGATGGGTCAGAACGAATTAAATGGGTGTCAAGTGACACCAATTAAACGTTGCTTTTACATACTTTTAATAGAATTCGCTATGACACTTGTAGTGAATCTATCTGAGAAACTTAACATTATCATAACCATTTCATTGGATGATCAGGAACGGTCAATAAAAATTTTACACTCAAATGGAGGATCTGAAATAATTTAGCTGCTTATTGTTGTTCTATTTGTTTCAATAAACGTTCTTTTTTTTCAACAAAACAATTTTGAAAGTCCATATTACAATAGGCTAAGTTCTCAGACAGCACAATCACGTTTACTTGTCCATATAATGCAATACTATTTCTCCATATAATGCAAGTCAATGGTCTAAATAACATTGAATCCCATTGATTTTTGCTATACATTTTTTTTAAAAAAAGTTTCATTTTTGAGGGTATAGATCTCCACCTCTGCAATGAATTTTCTCTCCCTGTCCTAAAGACACATTGTTGCTTGTGTTGTTTAAGGAAATGTCTGATACCTTCTGATTTATGACTTCATACACCTGGCGTTAGAATAAATGGCTGTACTCTGGCTGGCTGGATGGACTTATTTCTCTTCCAGAAGCAAAAAAAGAAAAAAAAGCTTATTTATGGGTGGTGTGATCAGCTGTAATGGACAGCAGTAAAACAACAGGTCCATTTTCATTTGCCAGAATCTTTTCCAGCTGGAACAGTCAACACAGAGCCATTCTAATCTTATAAGAAGTCAAGCCACATTAGAAAATAAAGGCCTTAATGGACTGGGTTTCATACCCTTTCTTTTATCGAGAACAATATTGAGTTTTTTGACATACCCATAAATGAAATGCAATGTTCTATTGCCGTGTAATGAGAGAATGGAGAGGGCAGCACATAGGGATGATAGAGATTAATGGTCTCCATTGACTGAAATTCCATTGATTTGAGATTGTCTTAATTAGGTCAGGTATGCCGTGAGGGTATTAAAACCTCTCAACTTTTTTTTTTGTGTCTTTTTTTTTGCAGTGATAAAAATTTCAACTGCAACACATTATGAGCTCCTATAATTGTGATTCTGTACCATAAACACATAACAACAAGGCGTGTTTGTTACCTTTTTTCCAAAAGAAAAAAAACAAAACAATAAATAACAGTTTAACAGGGATGATGCTTTGTGGACAAGAGATGATCAGAGACAGATCTATAAACTAAAGATCACCTTAGATATCTGTTTTCATTGCTTCAGTTAAAAGTTAATAAACCTTGTCATTAGTAATTCTGCAAATCAGCCCTTCAGTATTGACAAAGGTTTATTTAATTTGTTTTATCTTTCCGTGATTGTTTTACTGGCCAGTGTTACATTTGAGCTATTCACTGTGCAGCATAAGGATTTAGATAATCCAATGCTTTTGTATTTGATTACCTATAATACACCAAATTATGCACACAACCTCCTTTGTATGCCAGTGTTCTACATTAAAGGGATAGTTCACCCCAAAATGAAAATTCTGTCATTAATTACTCACCCTCAAGAAGACTTTCGTTCATCTTCAGAACACAAATAAAGATCTTTTTAAAGAAAACTGAGAGCTTTCTGTCCCTCCATTGACAGTTATGCAACTAGCACTGTGAGGCTTCCAAAAGTTCATAAAGAGATCGTAAAACTGTAAATCAATATGAATTAAGCAGTTTAGTCCAAATATTCTGAAGAGACCTGATCGTTTTAATCGATTTACTTCAGGCTTTTATTTACATTTAAACATTGATAAGCGAACATAAACAGAAGCTCAACCGAACCTGCTTCACACAAGAACAAACCTCATTGGTTCTTGCAGAAGCTCAAACGTGCAGCGTAACACATTACCTCATTGGGCTTCCGTTTACCAAAGCTGATGTGCTAGTTGATGAATGTTTATATGGGAATAAAAGCAAAATTCAATCAGTTAATTATATAAAGCAATCGTGTCTCTTCAGAATTTGGACTAAACTTCTTAATGGATTAATTTTACGATCTCTTTATGAACTATTTGAAGTGTCACAGTGGTAGTTGTGTAGATGTCAACAGAGGGACAGAAATCATTAGATTTCATCAAAAAGTTATTCATTTGTGTTCCGAAGATGAACCAAAGCCTTATGGAATGACATGAGGGTGAGTAATTAATGACAGAATTTTCATTTTTGGTTGACTTATAAGTCATGATTAGAGTTATGATTAGAGTTAGGAATCTGAGCTCAGAGGCTGTAGTTATTGCATCAGAATAAACTAGTTTATTTGAGATAAATTCTGACAAATACTTCTACACTGCTTTTAACATGAATTGAAATAGATTCTTCAGACATGTTGCATCAGAATAGCAAAGAATATCTATATGGATTTCACATTTCATGGACCTCAAAATGCACTCTTCGGATAACAGAAAATAAATAAGCTTCTGACAAAAAACAAAAAAAAATTGATTTCATCAAATCAGGATCGCAATACTGTATCCACACAGTCAAGAAAGTGAAGTATGTCCATTCTTACTATTTTAAAACACACACTACTGTTCAAAAGTTTAAGGTCAGAAAGATTTCTTTTAAATGAAATAAAACTTTTTCAACAAGAATGCAATAAATTGACCAAAAGTAAAAAATAAAAAAAAAACTTTCAAATTAATGCTCTATTGACCTTTCTATTTAAAGAATCTTAAAAAAGAACCATGGTTATACAAAAATATTAAGCAGCACAACTGTTTTTTTTTTACCTTGATAATAATAAGAAATATGCGTGAGCAGGAAATCAGCACATCAGAATGATTGAAGCAATGACTGCTGAAAATTCAGGTTTGCCATCACAGGAATAAATGCATACATACAGTCAAACCAAAATGTATTCAGACACCTTCAACATTTTCTCACATTATCACAGTTTGTTCACTATAGTTTAGAAATGGTAATAAAATGTGACAAGAGTTAACTTGTGTCAGAACAAATTCATCATGAAAATATCAGATAACTTTGATAGAAAGATATGTAATGGATTACAATCAACCAATCAGCTTTCGGCTGTTAAATTTAAGAACACAATTAGATAAGACCAATTTAGGTCAACCAATTACCTAGCTTGTTCAGTCTGTGATGTATAAGGTCACATTAGCAAAAACATGGTCAGGTCAAAGTGTCTGAATAATTTTGGTCCACATTTTTTTAAATCAATTTCACTGTATGAATTTTTTTTTGGATATGACGTTAGTTTACTTTATTTTGCTATCCTCAATTACATAAATTAACTATAGTGTCCTGCACCCACTAGTTAAAAAAAAAACATCTGCTGTCTGATTAATTTTTGGTTTGACTAATATATATATAAAATGTCAAATAATGGCTTCCTTAAAGACCATTAGGGACTTTCAAAAACATTTTAAAAATCCTACCGACCTAAACTCTTGAACGCTCACCTGATTTTAGTCCTGTACAATGATACAGAATACTGACTGTTAGCTTAATTCACTGTATTCACAACTCCTTCATGACAGCAACATTCTACACAAATATTCATATTCCCAGACTGCACACGATTCCAGTTATTAATGTTCTTTCTTATCAACACTGAGAATGTACAGCAAAGTGGCACGACAACGTCTCAGCCAGAGGTATACCCAGAGAATGAAAATTAATGTGGATTATATTTTGACTTTGAGGGAGAAACCTTGTTTCTCACATTACGGGTAACAGAAAGTCGGCATGCTTGATTTATGATACCAGTGTTTAAAAGTCATATCAATTTGAAATCCTACTTGACTCCATTTAATGAGTGCTGCGTTCTATATCTTTGTGTGCGTGTATCAGCAACATCATTAAATGCATTCTCTCAAGCGATGCAACTGCTGACATTTCCCATAGTCATAATAAACCAAAACAAAAGAGCCTGTGGATGCACAGAAGATAGAAAAGCCCTAATGCTGGCGGCTTATACTGTGTCTTTTATAAACACCAGCAAAAAGGAGCTCATTAAACATAAAACTAAGGGTCAGATCGCTACTGTTACAGGTAGAGAACAAATTAACCGCTTGGTTTTTCCTCTTCCTTTGTTGTCAATAATATGCAAGAAAAAAAAAGTTTGGAATGGAGGGCTCGGACAATAAATGAACACCACCAGAGTCTGATAAGGAGCAATGAACCGGCATGGCTAAGGGTCAGCGAGCCACTGGTGGGGGCAAAAAAAGTTCAGAAAAAAGGCTCAGTCTTTCGGGCTCATTCCAGGCAAGGTGAAGATGGAGCAATGTCAACACAGACACAAGCACAGCAACAGTGACAAAGAAGCTCCGAAGACGGTCACCGTATGGACAGGCTGCATATGGGGACGTCCACGTCCGGTTGGAGGGGGCTCGCAACACTGATCTGCAATGAGATGGAGGGAGAGGGAGCGGGAAGGAAGAGGGAAAGACATACAGCAGGTGTGTGGAGCCAGCAAAGGACGCAGGGCGGTTACACACGTGAGAGAATGAAAAGCAGTTTATTCACAACACAAGAGCGTTGGGTTAATAGGATAATTACAGGAGTGGAAATGACATTATTTAGGTGCAGGTCAGGAAATAAACAGGAGTGAATGTGGCAAAAATGTCGACATATGAGCGAGGAGCGAGTAAGTAGTCCAAAGCAGTGTCCATGGGAAAGGTTTGTTTGATTGAAAGGATCGCAGGGTGTTTATAGGCACACAGAAAAGGAAGTTTAGTGGCAGTTCATTGCAAAACAAAAAGCCCAGCGATTTGCGATGTGGCCCAGAATGCAATGCATAATTCATTAGGTGGGAATTGGAGAACAGGATTGTTTAGAGTGAAACAACGAGACGAAGCACAATAGAATTATAAATAAGAGCATGGGCCAGGGGGGATGAAGTGGTGCAGGTGGAGAGGGAGAGAAAAAGGAAAGGATGAGGAGGAGTAGGGAGAGAATATACAAATGACATCGAATTAACAAGGTAAATCCAAGCTGCTGAGGAGCGGTGCTGTCAACACACACACTCACTCACATTCAGATGTACAGCTATGCATGCACTGACACTGCGTCTATCATCTATCTATCTATCTATCTATCTATCTATCTATCTATCTATCTATCTATCTATCTATCTATCTATCTATCTATCTATCTATCTATCTATCTATCTATCTATCTATCTATCTATCTATCTATCTATCTATCTATCTATCTACACTTATATATCTACACTTTTGTGTTTTTGAGTTGTGTCCCCTAATATAAAGCTGCAATTTTGCTTGGTTCATTAAAACAAACATTGTTATTATAGCAGGTATGATCCTGAGACCTCACGCACTCAAAGCAAAACACTTACATCGACACCATTATGTACTGTATTTATCCTCTATTCCAAACATCTGTTAAACTAAATGACAAATTCCCAGGATCGACAGTGGCAGGAAGTTAAAAGTCCACAACTTACAGTATACAGAAAACTTGGAATGGAAAGTTTTTTGTTAAGTTTATTTCATGATCATGTGGCATGTAAAAAATGTTTTATAAATAAAAAGATAAATAGACATTTTGCAAATGCCCTTCTAAAAAAATCTCCATTGTTTTTTTTTATTAATCAAAAGTCTAGTCTTGGTACTTCTATGTCACAGCACAAGTGTATCAGCACAGGATGTGAATTGTATGCGCCTTTGTTGGGTGGATATTAATATGCATCTCTTGAAAACCATGTTTATATCATATATGACATGCTGATGGTATGAAAACACATTAAACCACAATCACAGTATGAATCTTTGGCCAGAGAGAAAGCACTATTGAAATGTTTTTTTCTTTGTATTTCTCAAAAAATTCTACCATCACGTTTAAAAAAACACAAACTTTTCTGTTTACAATAGATGGCTATAATTAGAGTGTTATTTTGAACCAGAGGAAAGTACTAGCATCCTTTTTTTTAAAAAAAGAACAAGAAAAAAGATCTTCCTGAGAATGTCCACACAAACAGAGGTATTGAGTGTACAAGCAATCAACAGATCTCTTTAAAATGCGTTTACCGTAACATTGCTTTCAATTTAAAAAGCATTAGAAAAGTATTATTATACTACTGATGCCCAAATCACTTTTATGGATTTGGCTGGTTGATCACATTCCTCAACTATAAGTTTTACTATATATTTATATAGCAAATTACCCTTAATGCTTATGCCATTCAGAGACACTCATTGGCCCATTTCATTGTAATCACAGATCTGTTGGGACCAAGCCTGCAGCACTTCTGTAAATAACTGAAGCCTCTGCGCCTCGATCGCCCCCAGGTGGTTGGTCCCGGTATAGCTCATAACCCCGCCCCTCCGTGTTTTTTAATGGATGCGAGACAAAGTAAACAATCAAATTTCACTTCAAATATTTTTTCCCCAAAGTTAGTTAATGTCATTGTAGGCAGTTTTTTTTTATCACGATTTCATTTCAATTTTTAAAATAAGTTTAGTTTTAGTTAGTTATTTGATGCTATAAAAACGGGTGTGACCTCATGATTGACAGCTGAGATGGACGGCTTCTCTGAGGCACTAACAGACTTTTTTTCTGGATTTTTGGAAGCAGATTGGAGCTTTAGCTTTAATTTCTACATTTCCATAACTGTTAATTTCACACCAACATTATGAATTGATCTGCATCTGTGAGAGTGTGAGCGGGCTTTTGATATCGCAGCTGTACTTCCTGCTCTACTTCCTGCTCCCTACTGCGCACACTCCGGTCCCGAAATCCCTACTGCGCAGACTCAGCACCATGCTGGAAGCTTCAACTCTTGTCAGCGGAAACGGATGAAGCTGCGACATCCATATTTTTTACGGTCTATGGTTGGGACCCAGTAAATAATAAAAGCCATCTTATAAAAGCATGACTTCAAAAAAAGACCACAATTGCAAACTGTACATGGTCAGTGAGCCAATCACTGATATGGAGCCAGACAGACAGTTAGAATATAAATGATAAATATTAACAATAATGATAAAATATAGTCATAAAAAATCATTCTACATTGAAAAAAATAGCAGAGTCCACACCACATCTATAACGACACACAGAGGAAGAATATTGTTAGAATTACTTTCGCAACTTTTTTCCAGCTGATGAACGATAAAAACCATTGACATAAAGAGCTTGAGCATTTAAGGTGGCAGACGGCACAACTGCAGCACACGCTTAGAAGAAACAGAATGATATTGTGCGTTGGCGTGGACGCTAATATAGTTATCGCTGTAGTTATCTTTATAGTGATTGTTCTTGGTGTGAACGGGCCTTTAGGCATATTTTAGATCATATTTTCTTTTATTTTTGTAGTGAAATTATCTTTCTCATCTCTTTTTCCTAAGGGAGAAAGTGCTTCCTCTGACAATTTGCTCCTGATTAGGACACAGAATCGTTTACAATGGGTTACCCTGCATGTTTGATTGTGATTCTGAGATACATGAGCTCCATCAAGCATGGACGGCTGGCAAGTGTGCTGAACTGTAGCAGAGCACATAATTATAATGGGAGACATATAATTTCAGCTATAGATATTGTGAGTGGGTGATGAAGTGCTGTAGGGAATCTGACTCAATTTGTCGTATGAAAAAGAGTAATACTTTTTGTGTATTGTGGAAATACGTGTACCTGTGATATCAGGCTTCTGAGGCATGGAGAACTTCACAAAGGTGGGTTCAGACAGGCCTTTGACGTTGCGGGCGGTGATTTCCACCTCATACTGTGTATTCCACTGGAGCGGTTGCAGCAGCACAAAATCATTCACACCTGGAACCAGTTTTGTCATCCACTGCTCTTCCTTGTCCTACAGAAAACCAAAAGTGAAAAGTGTTTCATAAAATGTGTACAAGTAGACAGTATGAGCATGTGTCGAAACAAATGGCTTCAGGGAACATAAGACTTGTTTGAACAATTAGTTACCACAGCATTTTTGATACATACATATGACAGCTTTCTGGAATAAACAAGTGCGCACGCACGCACGCACACACACACACAAATGGCATAAAATTATGACCACTGACAGGTGACACCTGTTAGTGTGTGGGATATATTAGGCAGCAAGTCTCAAAGGTGATGTGTTGGAAGCAGGAAAAATGGGCAAGCATAATAATTTGAGCAAGTTTGACAAGGACCAAATTGTGATGGCTAGTCAACTGGGTCAGAGCATCTCCAAAACTGCAGTTCTTGTGGGTTTTCTGCAGTGGGATGTGCTGAACTAACAAGTCTGATCCATGGAGGCCCCACCTCACAACTTACTTAAAAGATCTACTGCTAACATCTTGGTGCCAGATACCATAGCACACCTTCAGGGGTCTAATGGAGGCCATTCTCCGATGGGTCAGGGCTGTTTTGACAGCAAAAGGGGGACCACCACTATATTAAGAATGGTATGCTTGAATATATATATATATATTAGTGGTGGGACGTTATCGGCGTTAACGTGCTGCGTTAACGTGAGACTCTTATCGGGCGATAAAAAAAATATCGCTGTTAATCTATTCTCAAAATTGGGTTGGGAGCTGGGTCTATACTACGCAAGCTATGATGACTTTCTCCTTGATATTTTAGCACGGCTGTATTCCAAGCCGAATTGCACTGTAGGGAGCGAGAACAAGTCTTCGAACCTGCGTGTATGCCTACTGTGAAATTACCACGTCAAGCGTGAACGCTGGCTTCCGAACTCGGGTGCGCACCCGAGTCCTGACGAGCGTGACTGACATACTGTAAGCAGAGAGCTGTACATCTAATTTCTCCTCGTCATCAGTGTTCTTTAGAGCATTTGCAGTACATTCGCGGCAGATAGACGAAAGTGCCACAACCTACTTAAGCTTTGGTAACAAAATCAACTGTTCAAAAACAAAAATTTAAAAGTTGGGTGAACAACGCTATTCATTTTGCCACCTTCTTGCTCGACCTCGTTTACCAAGTAACGGGGTAAACAGCTGCTGCTTTGATGATGCAAACGAACCCCGGTTCGGACCATAGACTGTATGGTTCGGACCCAAATAATATAATATGAACATATTATAGCGGAGGCAGGGGGAGGGGGGAGCAATCGAACTCGGGTTCGGTCCAGGCAATCGAACCAAATGTGAAAGCACTAAGTCATTATTTGGGTAGCACACATATTCTGAATGTCTTTAGCAGAATTCAAATGAGCCATTTTAATCTAGATTAGATTATATATATATATATATATGCTTGATATGATTTCAATTATATATTAATTAGATAATTTAATTTGTCGCATGTCATATTTATAAATTAATTTGTTGCAAATATAAATACAATTTGATAATGCATATTATTGATAAGTGAAATAAATATATTTTTTAATAAATGGTACTTCATTTCAGTGGAAATCAAAACATAATATTATATATTAAGAGACCCTCTGATCCTTCATCCTCCAAGCAACAGATAAGAAAGAGATGCTTTCCTCTAATCCTCAAACTTTTCCACACACTTACAGCAGAAACACTCCAACGCATCCATTATTCTCTTTGTGTCCCTGCCTGCAGAGCATCTAAGCATGAGTGTGTGTGTAATATAATGTGTGTATGTGTGTGCACCGGCTGTTCTTCCGGCTAAAATTTTGAAACTAAGCCCACACATGCTGCCTTCAAAAACTCAATGCTTTTATATTTTGACATTTTCAAAACGCCTCAGCTCTTTAAAGGCTAAATCGTTGAATGTGCCTTTCACATGTTGACAGTCCTTAGGCATACTGTGACATCTCCATTTCCCCTGTTCTCACCTCCACGAGCACAGGCGATCAGAGACCGAGCAAATGAGAGAGAGGGAGAGTGAGAGAAATAAAAAAAGAAAAGAAAAAAGGGAAGAGTACAAATAAAAGAGAAGGAAAAGATGCCAGCGGACCCTATTAAGGTCGAGGAGGAAGCGAGGCATCACCAAACAGACTGAGTAAGACAGAGATGAAGCAAATGAGGAAATGTTGTGGCCCATGAGGAGAAAAACAAACAGAGGGATTGTGGGAGAGAGAGCAAGCCAGCTGTGGTGAATGTGTGTAAATGCTAGTGTGGCAACACTCAATAAATGATAGATAAACTGTATTTATGTGAAACATTGTGTCAATGTAGCTCCATGACGTACAGTGTTACACAATAACATTTACAGAACGCTGACATCCTCATGGTCACAGCTCTTACTCCATGTGAGTTCTACTTGTGGAAGTGTCTAATTTTATGGTACTAACAAATACTGAAATATAACTGCAATAGTCATGTGACTGCATTAAGATTAATATTCAAGGCTTTGGCAAATGGCATAGTTGTCTTTATTGGGATATTTTGCTGTTGTTTGACTTCTGATTGGAAGAAGTAGTGGTGCAAGGATAACTTATTTTTGTAGGCCAACCTGGAAGTTAGGAACACCCTAGTTCCCTCGACAAAAACCCTATAGGATTTTTCCATTGGCTTTTGGATTATTGTAGAAAATAATGTCTGTGACAAACAAAAGCTTATGATCCTTACACATTTTGTTCATTGTGATCATTTTCACAAATTAACGTAACTTTTATGAATTTTGATGAGTGAATACAACCGGTAAAATTTAAAAGCTAAACGTAGATTATAAACAAAATACAACAAGTCCTATGACTTCAACTCTTTTAGTCTTTGTTTAAAAACATTTTACCTGAAAGTTTGAGTATTAATAGTTTGCAAGAGCTTGATAAACACAACGGGGCTGTGAATGAGGACTAGTGAGTAGATGTTTGGTTGATAATGTTTAATGTCGCCACAAGTTGTTAGCAAGTTGTAAGTAAAAGCTTTAAAAAAAAAACATGACCTTATTTCAAGCATTTTAACCAAAAACCCATTCAACAAACCACACTGACTTTGGGACGATGGAACCGAAAGTGCTAAAATGCTAACTCGTTTCCGGGTTTCGGTCAACAAAAATACATTAGACCTGCACCTGTACCATGCTGATTCTAAACCACAGATCGGAAGTCATTCCTTTCCAATGGTAGAAGCAGGGGAGCTGTGGAGAAGATCCAACAAAACCAGCATCCAAGTTAAGCTTCGGGTGCGTTGAAATATATAAACTTTTGTGGTTAGACAGTATGTAACTGCTCGACCGGTGATGCAATTGAATCAAAACAATGAGCGTGAGGTGAGAACACTATTTCTGTAAAATGAGTGGTTACATATAATTATGTTCAAAATAATTTATAATTATAATTATAAATGATTAGCATAAGAAAACTTGTAAACTAGAAAACAATGTTACACATTTGTTTTGTGTGTATATATAGATTAAATAAGAGGAGGTTGAAAGCTGCTTCAGGACCAAATGAAAAGTTCAATGTGACTGCCACTAGGGGGCGAAATGCAGATATTGTTGTAATGTGGCGGGTTAATGGAGTAAAACAATTTTAAATGCAAAAACACTGGCCTGAATGCGCCAACTATTGTGCAAAACAAGCATAATAAGTGTTCTTTTGTGCACAGAGAAGTTTTTTTACTATTGAAAAAACATATTTAACATAGCTTACAGAATTCAGACATTTTTGCTGTTTAATTTAAAATAAAATAAATGGTAACACTTTACTTTGATAGTCCATTTTAGACATTTTAACTCTAAGTAACTACAAGTCAGCTACCAGTCATTATAGTATTAGTAGACTTTCTTCTTAAAATCTGTAAACACTCCCCCAACAGGCATTTTACTGACTATAAGTAACTTTGCAAGTGGATGCAACTTATTCACTAATCCTAACCCAAACCTAAAAGTCTACTAATATGTTTATGCTCAACAAATATCTGTATTCTGTAAAATAGTTTGCATCACTTCTGGTTCAGGTCTTTTGTATGTGCTCCATTAAATATAAAGCCATTTTACCGTAGACTGTAAACAAAATATGGACGTAGTGTCCGTGACGTCACTCATAGGATTCTGAAGAGCAGTTCTGAAGCGTAAAGTAGGGACGAGCTGGCCGTTGCATCTTAGCAGTGCGTAACTCCTCGTGCATCACTCCCAGATTACAGAAAATGGGCAAAGAGGCGGGACGTGGGTGGAGTTTAGGAAACGCGATGACTAACAGGCAGCAGATAAATGGATACCCACCTGTCACTCAAAGTGGCCACGCCCTTAATTATGCAGAACTTTAAGGCTTTATATAATGTAAACAAATGAATTCACCCCCCTCACAGTTGTCATGAAGGGCAAAATTAGCCGTTTAGACCAAAACTAAAATTTGTGCCAGGCTGTAAACATGTTTTTTTTTTGCTGTAAAGTTGGCCATTTTAACATGGGGCTCAATGAGATTCTGCTCCCTTCTGGAGCCAGTTGATGAACTGCAGTTTAAGTCACTTCCAGACTGGCTTCAAAAGAAACCACGGGAGGTTGCAGCTTGCATTTTACACACGATACCTTTAATGGATAGAGCAAATATGAGCATAAAAGATGTTCATTGTATATGCAGACAGATATCTAAAAGTCTTTTTATTTTTCTTCTCCTCATGAATATTTAGATATTTAAATTGAATAAAATGGACAATAAAAAGAACTAGCTTGGTTAGCTGATTTACTTTAAAGTCCACAGATTTGTCCGTCAGTTTGATGCAACCTGTTTTCCTGTTTCTTCATGTGGCGTTCATCCTATACTAGGATGTCAGAGTAAGTTGACGTAGTTGCAAATAAGTTTCTTATAGTTAGTACAATGTCTTAAGTGGACTGTGGCATGGTCGGTGAGTGGGAGACATGGGAGGAGGAAGCGAGACCTCGAGTCCTCTCATGAGGGAGCTCAGAGGCATACAGGGACGAGCAACATCAGTGAAGGATGTTGTGTTTTGTTTATGTTTTATTATGTGTGTGCGTGGGAGCCGTCCGTGAGGGGCTGCCCGCGTTATTTCCGTTCTGATTATTTATTTATTAAAGTATTTTAAACGTTCGCCGGTTCCCACCTCCTTCTTCCCATATCTAAGAACTATATTACATGGACTATTGAAATAGTGTAACCAAATAAATATATTAAAAAGAGGATATTTCCCTTTTTTTAATGAGTCAAAGGAAACACACTGCATTTGTTAGTTATGTAAATGAGAATATAATTTAGACTTTTATTGTTTTCACATAAAGCTAATAATTATTACTATAGACTATCTCAACCCAAATCATAAACCTAAAATAAAATGTTTTATATTTAAAAAAACAAAACAAAAAAAACTTTGTTGCCTTTATTTCCCTTTTTAGGACATCTCTGAATGTCCCCTCTAAGTTACTATCACACTGGGGACTTTCCTTTGAATTATATTGTTTTTATATTCATAGGACATTTTGTCTCATGGGAAATGTTGGCTTTTTCCGACAGTGTATGTGATTTCAGTTCATTCTATCTCAACAATATATGCAAAACCTAATCCCCCCAAATCCCTATATTGCACGCACACCAGTTCTACAGAAAATGTCAATGCATTCACACCTGACGCACAATAGTTTAGTTGCTGAGAGGATAGCCCTAACAACAGCAGAATATCTTGTGAAAGAATTAGTTAAGCATGTTTTATGCATGCTGTAGTTTGTGCTGGTGCATAAACAAGGGGCATGGGCTCAAACTAAGAAAAGCATTTTGACTTCTCTTTACCAAAACCATCGCCCACTCGTCTCCATGTGTTTACTGGAATAACACCCTTTGCATTCCAGCTCTATCTCACAAGCCACGCGTATCAACAACAAAACCACAGGATTCCATTCAGTGCTGTTTTTCTACATTGCAATTTGTAAAATGTTCTGCTGGACATAAACTAACAATCCCCCAATTAAAGGGTTAGTTCACCCAAAAATGAAAATGATGTCATTAATGACTCACCCTCATGTCGTTCCACACCCGTAAGACCTCCGTTCATCTTCAGAACGCAGTTTAAGATATTTTATATTTAGCCTGAGAGCGTTCTGTCCTTCCATTAAAAATGTATGTATGGTATACTGTCCATGTCCAGAAAGGTAATAAAAACATCATCAAGTCCATGTGACATCAGTGGGTTAGTTAGAATTTTTTGAAGCATCGAAAATACATTTAGTTTTTTGTTATTTTTGGACCAAAATGTATTTTCGATGCTTCAAAAAATTCTAACTAACCCACTGATGTCACATGGACTACTTTGATTATGTTTTTATTACCTTTCTGGAAGTGGACAGTATACCGTACATACATTTTCAATGGAGGGACAGAAGGCTCTCGGACTAAATATAAAATATCTTAAAGGATTAAAGGATTGCTGATTATTTATTCACCCTCATGTCATCCAAGATGTCCATGTCTTTCTTTCTTCAGTCGAAAAGAAATTAAGGTTTTTGATGCAAACATTTCTCCTTATAATGGAGGCAATGGACCCCAAACGGTCTATCTATCCATCCATCTATCCATCTGTATATCCATCTACCCATCTATATATCCATCTATATATCCATACATCCATCCAGATTAATATCCTACAACAAATACTACAAAAAAAAAACCTTTCACATTTCTGGTATTTTTCAATGATTACAAGAAATAATAAAGTGCATCATTAATTATTATTATAATTCTTAAATAAGTATATAATTAAATATCATGTATTAAATAAAAAAAAAGAATAAAAAAACTATTAATGTAATATATTCTGTGCTGTAACAAAACAAAAACAAAAAAAAATCCCCATATAAAGTAGTTGTACCTCTGTGTGGAAAGTGGTAGAAGTGTGAACGTTACCAGGCTTGATGAATCCTCTAAATCAAGGTAAAATCATCACCAGAGCGAAGCTTCATAAACTGAATAAACATTGATATAGCGCTACTGCAACATTTCCCTTCATTGTGGCTTTAAGAACAGCTCACTTACTGTTTTGTATTTGACAATGTATTCCAGGATAGGCATTCCTCCATCGTCCTGCTTGACCAGACCCAGCCGGTATGCCTTCCCCACACCTCGTTGACCCTGAACCGAAGGAGGACTCGGCTCTCCTGAATAACAAAAAAAGACAACAATGTATGAATGGTCCATATTCATATTCAGAACTGGTTATCAATTAACTCAATGGTTGGCAGCAACAGTGTAGTGTAACAACTGAAGGTTGTTTTTCCAAACCTACTGTTAAAGGTTCAAAGCAGAGGGCACTCACGTATGGGCAGAGTTTGAAAGCTCTCAGTGCGGCTGAACTCCCCTTGACCTTTTCCGTTCACCGCCGCAACTCTCACCTCATAGGTGGTGTTGGGCTCAAGGTTAGTGAGCAACACAATTGCTGTGGGAGCGAAAAACAGAATGAGAAAGACAGAGACATGGAAATGATTCAATGAACATACTCAATTGGTCTCCTAAATCATGTACATGGTTTCAAATGATTGCTTTCTTTAGTCATGCTCTCTGCAAACAGGCCTTTTCAGGATTATGTATATTAGCAAGTCCCTGAAGTAGCCTAACTTGCTTATCTGATTTTTCTAATGTGTTCCAGACCCATGTGGGTGGAGAAATATAGTTGACAGAATACACTTCAATAATTAACCTTTGTATACTTTGAAAGAAAGAAAGTCACATATTTCATTTCTGGGTGAAATATTTAGTAAGTGTAAGTCTTGTTTTAATTTGTTTGGTGGTTTAACACAGGCATTGATAAAACACAGCAGTGGGCAACCATTGCACTTACTCTGTGTCCCCTGTGATTTCACATCCTTCCAGTCCTGTGAGCTGATATCTTTGTATTTGACCAGGTAGAAACTGATGGGTACACCACCATGGGAGTCAGGCTTCGTGAAGGTAACTGTGGCCACGCGCTGTGCCACCGAGCTCAGCCGAACAGAGTAAGGGTTTGAGGGAACATCTGTGACAGAGAAATTATGGGTCAGGGGAAGAAAGACTAACAAACGACTCCATTTATGCGCAGAGGCCACAGTTACTGAGAGTATGAAAGGAACTGGTTGTGTGTCTTTCTGTGGGCTAGAAAACACAGCTATAGAGGTGCTTTCAGGGTCTTACACAAGCTCCCTCAGTGAAAGTCTTTTAAGAACACAAACACACTCAGCAAGAAAAGACTGCACTGTACTAATATAAATAAATGAAGGTTGAAAGTTAAGTAAATAGAATAAAAATTGAATATAAAAAGTAGTAAGAACAACAAAAGGAATTCTTACTGCCTAAAATTGATGACAAATTAATGATAACACAGCCCCTCTCAAGGCTTATTGCTTTTATGGGCCTTGTCATACTCCTGCAATGCGCGATGCGGCGAGACGCAAGTGTTTTTTGCTAGTTTCAGCCCAACACAGTTATCCTTTTCATGTTGTTTAAATAGCAAATGCATTTGCACCTATTTGTGGTCTGAAAATGAGGTGTGTTCAAGCACATTGTTGGCGCATTGCTATTTTAAACGCCATTGACCAACAAAAACCTGGTCTAAAGTCAATGACGCATAATTTTTTTGTTATCTAAAGAGTGGTAATTAGTAATATGTGACTATAGGAGGGTCCACAACACACGTTCACTTTGCTCATTACACACACAGGGACATGCAGCAACACAAACATTATTAAATATTAAAAATAAAAGGAATCCTCTCTGGAGAAGTGTTCAGTCTTTCCATTAGCAAATTCCGCCATGTAAAAAGCAATCCATCATGGTGCAAGCACAACTGGCTTTTAAAGAGAATGGGAGATGAGACTCTGATTGGCACGTTACACCCAAGCGGCAAACTCCCGCGGTCTCTCTTGAAACCATCACAGAAGTGACTTAAACTACAAATCATCGACTGGCTGCTCCAAAAGGGAGCAGAATCTTATTGAGCCTCATGTTAAAATGGCCAAATTTACAGCAGTTTACAGCCAGGTACAAATTGTGTTGTAATCTATATAGCTAATTTGCCCATCATAACTGTAAGGGGGGTGAATGTTTTTCTTATAACTTTTTATAATAAAATTATATTAAGCCTTAAACTTCTGCATAATTAAGGGCGTGGCCACTTTGAGTGACATGTGGATTGCCACGATGGTCAAGCTAGGCAGGCATGGTTTCAGCAACCAGGCACCTCAGCTCCATCCACATCCTGCATCTGCCTATTTTCAGTTATCCGGGAGTGACGCACAATGACACGCTGCCAATATGGTAACGGACGGTTTTTAGGCTTCAAAACTGCTCTTCGGAAACCTACGGGTGATGTCAAGGTCACTACGTCCATATTTTTTTCCAGTCTATGGTTAAGCCCAAAACACACCCATTACTGATTAAGACAACATGGGACAACCATTTTAGAACAAGCACGGGGTGCGCCGACCATTTTCCTGTATAGAAAAAGTGGATTCGGACATGCCCTAAGTGCACTATGCACTTACATCGCTAAAATAGGGCCCAATTAGTTTTTGTAAAGCATTATGTTAACTCTTAAGGTAACACTTTACATGAAGGTCTCATTAATGCAGAAGTTAATATGATATATGCAATATATTTTTTACGGCATTTATTAATCTAGGTTAAAAATAAAAATTTTCATGTTACTTCACAGTGCATTAACATTGGTTAACAGACAACTTTTGATTTTAAAAATATGTATTAGTTAGTGGTGGGCATAGATACATTTTTTTTAATCTAGATTAATCTCACTGTGATCTTGGAATTAATGATCTAGATTAAAATGGCTCATTTGAATTCTGCCGAAGGCATTCAGAATATGTGTGCAACCCAAATAATGACTTAGTGCTTTCACACTTTGGTTCGATAACCTGGACCGAACCCGAGTTCGATTGCTCCCCCCTCCCCCTGCCTCCGCTATAATATGTTCATATTATATTATTTGGGTCCGCGTTTGCGTCCTCAAAGCAGCAGCTGTTTACCCCGTCACTTGGTAACGACGTCAAGCGAGAAGGTGGCAAAACGAATAGCGTTGTTCACCTAACTTTTATATTTTTGTTTTTGAACAGTTGATTTTGTTACCAAAGCTTCAGTCAGTAATGGCACTTGCATCTATCTGCCACGAATGTACTGCAAATGCTCTAAAGAATGCTGACGACGAGCAGAAATTAGATTTACAGCTCTCTGCTTACAGTATGTCAGTCACGCTTGTCAGGAAAATGAGTGAAACACACATTTTTATCAAATCATACGTCATTAATAGCGGTTCTAATAGGCTATTTTGACTTAAGTTTACTTGATATACCTCTAAAGACTTGGAAATAGCTTGACATACCACAACATGTTGAGTGCTCTGCAAAGGTAAAGTTATCTGCCATTTTTAAAAATATATATTTTCAGATGATTGTGGGGGACAAGCTTAAATCCAAATGATAAAATGTGTAAAATGCAGATTAATACACTGTTATTGGTAGCTGAAAAACTATAGCCAAAATATCTGATAAATGAAAGCACTAGGTGTGTGGGATACATCACATTTTATGAATGATTCCATCCAGAGTTTTTCATAACAGAGGCACCAGTATTAGCTCATAGTCCTCAGGCAACACAAACCATGATGTTGCCAATCTGATACAAAAACATGTTGCACCCTGCCTAAACCTCTCATCCATATATTGTAAGGGTATGGGATAGTTTCAGATGTTCTTTGCAATCTTTCATGCATTGGTTTTATTTTTTTTGCCCTGCAAAGCCAGAAAACACAAACCGCTTTGAATAACAAGCATCTGAAGATGGGAGAGCCAGACCGCTGATGGAGAGAGAAATAGTAAATGAAACAGAGCGAGGCGGCAGGAAGACAAATAAGGTGTGTGTTATAGAGGATCATGGAGAGGAAGTGCCAGTGGGACAGAGTGAGACATTTGGGAAGAGATGTAAAGACAGACAGAAAAGGGAAATCGTGCCACAGAAGCCACTGTCACCTTTGCCTGTCTGCTAGTAGTATGACAGAGGTTACAACAAAGACAAGCACACACACGCATATACATGTGTTTTCATTGTGCTAAACACTTAAAGACGCAAACAATATAACAACAGTGGACAACAATCCGTCACAGTGATCTGCCTTACATTCGAAAAAGCTGCTGCCATAAGCTCTTCAAAGTTTGAGTAACTCGAAACATGCTTTTGCTGGCTGTTTGAAAGCCAAAGCGTGTTTACTTCCAGTGCTGCCACGCAGTTCAGCCTGATACAAAAGTCAGTATTATCTGCTGAGGAGCTCTGTGAGAAGATTACATGTACGTGGACAGGCTTTGACAAGAGTGCGACTGGTTGGGACTTCTAATGTGTCTAAAATCCATTCAAGCCGTAAAGGTACAATGTGTAATTTCTGCGGCACCAAGAATAATTGAAATAATCATAGCTTCCTGAACACCCTTTTTGCCATTATTCAGCCAAACAGATAGTCTTGTCCCGAAAGCATGGCATTGCTTGAGACGAAAATGTACATTTTAGACCCGAGGGGGTCGTAACTTGACTGGTTAGCGTGTAAACTACACAATATGAGCCTGTTTCCCAATTGATGGCCATTCAAAAGTAGTCAAGTATTCAATTAAATAAATTGTTTCGAAAAACATATTTTTTTTTATTATATCAGAAGTTTTGCCAGTGACCAACTGAAGGGCTCAAAATATTTTCTTTTTGTTTTGTTAGTTCAGAAGGTCGAGAAACTGCCATTGAAATGAATGGGAATGCTAACAGATAGTGTTTATAGACCTCTATGCTCCACTAAAGCAGTGGTAACAACAATTATTTTATTTTTTTAATTCCACTTCAAGTCAAAGAAATTACACACTTAAACTTTATGGAATTAATGGATTTTAGCCACATTAGAAATCGTAATTAGTTTCTTTCTTCACCGCATTCGTAATTCATGGTTTTTACTGTCCTCTGGAGTGACCTATATGTTGTTGTCTCTACATGTATAACTGGGATTAAAGAGCCTTTCAACAATGAAAATGACAAATTTTATTACTATCGTCATGCAGCTAATACACTGACATACACAGTAACCAGATGGATTTTACCTGCTCTAAACACTCACCTGCCTGAGCTAAGATGAACTCCTGGAAGCGCATCCCAATGTTGTTCCTGGCTGTGCAGTTGTAACGGCCAAAATCTCTGTCTGACATTGGGGTAACCTGAGGACAATGTGTTATCATGACATACATAAATTTTTCTTGTTTCACAGGTTTGTCATTTTATATGTCTACTGACATGAGATATTGTTGTTTTGTTGTTCTTGTGTTCATTTGACACTAATATGGCTCAGTAAAAATAACTGCTGATCTGCTTCAAGAGAAGTGAAGTGTTGTCGAGTCTTGTCAGAATCCAGACGAGTTGTCTAGTTCAGATGAGGTCACAAAAGACACATCTGCTTGTATCACTACAAATAATATTCACTGCAAAGGTTTTCCAGGTTTTATATTATAATTTAGAGGCGATCCAACAAAATTGTTTAGCATGCAAGAAACCTACATTAAAATGAACTGATATTATCATAAACTGTGCATGATCAGTAGTGTAAATAATAGTTTAAATAATAAACTGTGAAAATGTCGTGGCACATCAGATATCTTTATAATTTGTATATTAATTAATTGTATATTTTCTCAGTATTTCTGAGCTTTTTAAACAAACCTGATGGCAACATTACTTGTTTGCATTCATGACAGCCAGCATCGTCTATAGCCCAGATGTCATTAATGTCTAACTCCCTTGGTCTTCCTATCTTTATCAGACCTCGTGAGGAGATTAGTTGAGCAAACACAATGGAATGAAAATAATTGACAGCAGTGGGTGAGTTACCTCTAGGAGCGATCTGCCGGGGGCACTGTGCACTCGCATGTTTCCAGCACCCTCACTGGGGATGGTCAACTTTTCCCGTCTCCACAGCATTGTTGCCGGAGGGTTAGACATAACATCACAGCTGATGTTGACCGGGTTCCCTTCCCAAGAGAAAAATATAGAGTGGTTGGTCTGGAACTTTGGTGCATCTGTGAAAGAACGTTAAAGGAGTACTCAGTAATGGCACGCCAAGCTCTTCTAACAGTCATCCATCAAAAAACTCATTCAAGATTAGCAGCCGGAGTCTAAATTAAATTCAAGCATGTACCTAGCAGGTAGGTGCTTCCACATATGAGTTAACTGAACACTTTATCAAGGAGTTCGCTTTCACCTGGGTAAAATGGGCCCCTAATCAAACTGAATCTGAAGCATGGCCAGTTATTGCAGGTTGCCTCTAATTTTTCAAAACAACCCACATAAATTCAAACCCCCTCTTCTCCCACAGTGCAGTGGGTGGTGGAAGATTTCCTTTGGCAGCGTGGAAGAGAGACGCAATGAGGCAGAGGCTGTGAGATAGAGAGTATCGTGATATTGGGAAATGCTGCATTATATGTGATTTCTCAGTCTTACACCCACATACACCGGCAGACACACACATACACAGACACAGAGAAACAGCACACACACAATCACACCAATTTTTTCCATTAAAGAGATTGATGCAGCCCACAGTGTCACATCTGTGACAGATTGAGACTGAATGAACGGGTATATTAGCAACCCTGCTAGATGGTCCATTCCAGTGCACCCCATAATGAGATATACATCTACCCTGCTGCAACCACTGGTTCTAAGGATACATGATACAGAATTGCACTTCGAATTTGAATTGTAGGACATACAATTAAAATTAACATACATTTTTCAGTATAAATCATATATTATATATTTATTTTATTTTATAAATAAAATAAAAATAGCGAATAGGCATAATTAGTTTAATTAAATGATGCAATTATCTATGGAATGCCTTTCTTTAAATTCCTCTTCTGGTCACACTCCAATTCAAATACCAATTAGTTTACTGCAAGCTGTGACTAATTCAATTCAACTTCCAGCTCATAAATTCTTAAACTCCACCCTGCATGGAACATTTAGACCACTCACACTCAATATCCAGGAACATGCTCTTCTGATGTCCACCGATTCTGCTGAGAGCCTCACAGTCAAAACGTCCCCAGTCAGATAGCCTGACTCCAACAATAGTCAGCATGGATTCGCCATAACGGCCTCGCACCTCCACACGCCCATCCGGACTCTGAAAAATAATATAAAAATCATCACATGCTCCAGTTATTTTGAAAAGCAGATAAACCCGATAATCAGTGAGTCAAGGTTGTGGGATTAAGTACGAAATCGCATAATAGCAAGAAGTGGGGATTTAACAAATATGATGACTCATTCACAAGGACAGATCCAAACCGGGGAGTTTTTAGGAGATGTATGGGAGGGAAGCGTGCAGAGATTGGAACTTTTAACATACCTCAATTTCCCTTACATGATCAGACAGATAGTTCTCATGGGAAATGAGTACAGAACTGTTTCTAACTTTCCGCACACTCTTTTACGACTTGTGAACAATGATTTGGGACTAGAAATGTGAAACAACAATGGTATTTCTTAACATGCAAGTAGTTCTCCCACAGGGACACATATTCAGGTTAGAACTGTCATGTCCTCCTTATTCCATTACTCCCACTAAATAAAGAACATAAAGCTATAAGACATGGTTAAGAAATGCTATAGAAAAACTTGTATAAAATACAGACAGGCATAAGTGTGATAATACAAGGCACCAATGTTCAACAATTAGAAGTTGTAATATAGTTAATTAGCATAACTGAGGTGATATTATGCATACAGGCTCTGTGCCAAAGTGAGCTGCCTATGTAGGCAGGCTTTTAAGGTATGATAAGCATGCTACCAACATAAAGGCTGTTCAAGGAAGCATAATTATGCCGCCCTCAAAGAAACCTTCTTGTAGACAATTTCTAAAGCAGCATGAAATTAGCAGAAAATGCAACACCAAGCTAAGAGCGAAGAAAACCATTCCAAAATGGTTACCATTCAAAAGTTTGGGGTCAGTAGTTTAAAAAGAAAACCTTTTTCTTTTATACTTTTATTTAAACAAGCATGCATTTATTTGATCAAAAGTGACAGTGAAGACATTTACAACGATAAAAAAAATAATAAATGAAAGTTCTTTTAAACTTTCAAATAATCAAATAAAAATGTATTGTAGTTTTCACATATATATATATTTAGCGATTGTTTTCAACATTGATAACAATTAGAAATGTTTCTTGAGCACCATATCAGCATATCAGAAAGATTTCTAAAGGGTCATGTGACACTGAAGACTGGAGTAATGACTACTAAAACTCAGCTTTGCCATCACAGGAACAAATCACATTTTAAAATATATTCAAATAGAACATTGTTATATTTAAAATGTCAATTTTTACAGTTTGTTTGATAAAATAAATGCAGCGTTGGTGAGCAAATGAGAGTTCTTTCAAAAATATATATTATGATATCACTTTTATTCTTGGAGTACTGTGTCGTTAGCTCAGCAACATTATAATGCCAACTTCTATTGAAATTAATAGAAATGTCCCTTTGTGTGGAAACTGCTATCTGTATGATGCATGATGCTGCCTATGTAAAACTTTCCAAAATGCTCCCTAATCATGTTACATTTCACTTGACCAATTTAGCAAACAAAATTCTTTTAGAATACCGAACTTCTAAGGCTTTTTTGAACCACTTGCAAAAGAAATGCGAATCTGTGAGAGGATATGAATGCCATAGGGCGGCATGGTCCCGGAATAGATTATCATCACTCAGTCCCTAAAGGATGCAAAACAGAAACCCTTAAAAACATGGATCTCAGTCTGTCTAAACCTTAATCTTAAAAGCAAACAAGTTGAGCAGACATCACACAGACCTCTGTTTCACAGACCACAACACTGCTCTGATGTAAATCACCCTCTGAAGCGTTCACTGCATAATAAGCAGTAAAAGGATGTGTGGCGGTGTCAGTTTTGATTAGTGAGAGTGAGCAGTAGTGTGGTTAACAAGAGGCAGTGCATGATGACAGAGTTGAGGCCTGTCTCCTGTCTCAACACCCTGCTCATCATCCGAGCTGACCAAAATTGCCCTCAGTCAGTCACTAATCTCCATACTCACACTGACACATGCATCATAGCAGCCAGACCCATTTCCCAGTCGCTTCCTGCTGAAAGAAACAGGTCACACCGCTTAAAGGGATAATTCACCCAAAACTGAAAATCCTGTCATCGTTTATTAACCCTCACGTCGTTCCAACCCTTACTGGCTTTCTTTCTTCTGTGGAACACAAAAGAAAGTCTGAAGACTGACTTTCTATGCAATTACAATGAAAGGCTTTCCAGTTTCCCCAAAAAAATGAAAAGAAAAAAAAGGTTAAAAAGCATCATAAAAGTGGCCCATATGATTTGTGCACAGTATTTCAAGTCTTTTGAAGCTATACAATATTTTTGTGTCGGTATTCATTGACACCAGTTCAGTGAGGCAGTAGGTTAGACTGCATTCAGATTTTTGTGAATAACCAATTCACTGATGAACTCACCAAACTCGCCATTTGATCATGAACACATAATTGAGATTTTCCTTCGTTACACTAATCTATGGTGGACTAAGTATGGTGTAACAGTCATTTGTACTACTTCTATGAATCTTTTGCTTTAATGGTCATTTGACAGCCTCTCTGTTCACTTTTATTACACGAGAAGCATGAAGTGTGGCCCAGTGTGTTCTTATAACAGATATTTATTATGTAATAATAATTCACTGTTTCATTTGTTTTTTTTTCCCCACATGCAGACGCCTCTGAAGTGAGACATATCATTCTAAGCTGTTAATTGGCCCCCATGGGCTGTGCTAAAGCGGCAAATGTCAAATCTCTCACCTCATAGTTCCACCATTCAACTCGTTTCTAGTAGTGAATTGGTGCCCATTTTGAACTCTTACTTTAACCACTGAGAGTAAAACGGAGGGGAGGGAAGAGTCTCCCAGTTCAATTGTTTGCAACTTCTGAATTCAGAGCACAGGTTCTGTCCCGGCCCCTGAGTAATTGTACCAGACTAACTCCCCTACCTTACCTCCACATCCCCACACCTCTGAAAGAGCAGCTTAAATCAAACTCATTTTGTTCATATTGAGTGGCGGCAAGCGTCGCTGCTCTCCTACACCTCTTTGTATGAATCCTCTTTCATTTTCCAGCCACGCAGGCTATTCTAATCGCTACCTGAGCAGCTCTCGCTAGATTAACTGTGATGGGGAGTCTATTCACAGTTCCTCCCTGGAGTCAGGCTCCGTTTGCCTCTATTGTTGACGCCAACAACCCACCTTTCACAGAATTCTAATGATCTTTGACAGTTTCTGTTCCCATCATCTTTCCCGGCTGGCCACTGCAATCGCATTTGCCATTCTGCAGGATACATTCGTATTCAATGCAGACACAGAGCATGCCGGTAGGAACTGCACAGCATTATTGGAGCACAGAAAGCCTTCTTCAGCCTTCAACTGGTACACAGACTGAGCGTGCCTCAGGGCTGTGTCTCTGTGTGCTAGTCTATTATATCCTCTAATGTCCATGACTATTACAGTGGGCATGAGCAAAGACTGAACGTCTCACATATCTGGCAGTTAATGTGTTGGCAAAATGCTACTGTGTAGTGACTGAGAAAACCTGCAGCTACACATAAATGTGTTCTTGGAAATAGTTTGGTTATAGTTCACAAAGAAAAATGACAGTAGATGATTCACAGCACTATTTCAACAATTTTTCTTTTGCATTTGCCTTTTTTAGTTGGATTCTTCTAATTATATGTGTATATATATATGTATATATATATAAAATATAAAAAAAACTGTTATAATATCTTACAACATTATCATATACAATTTCAGCCTTAGTGAACATAAGAGACTTCTCTCAAAAACATTAAAACATCTTATCGACCCCAAATTGTTGAACGTATTTTTTTATTTTATTTAATATAGTTCATAATAAGAATCATGTTGTACCTTATCTCCATCTAAAAAGCTGTGCCCATCACTTGCTCTCCTCCAGGAGATTTCAGGCAAAGGTTCCCCTTCAGCCTTACAGGAGATCATAGCAGCGCTGCCTTCAACTGCCGTCACGTTCCTTAGCTTAGTAATGTGGGGCTGGACTGCAAGAGACAAAAGAACAATGTGACAAAGACAAAAGAGAAACATACAGAACTAAAACAATGAGCAAACACTTAACCTTAGCTTATAATAGTACATATATAATATCCATCACTGACTGACATTACATGACAAACATATTATATGTCTATGTAACCCCTCCTGTTCGAACCGAACTGCTCCAAGCAAGACTTGAACCCGGGTCTTCCGGCATGAGAGTCGGACACTAACAAGGAGTCTAAAGGCTGCAACATCTAGCGTCAGTCGCTAGAGCGTCTCTTGAGATCAGAGGAGTGAGGTTTATTTGCACAGCGACTACTAGCTGGCCTCCGTTAAGCTCACGCCCCTTAACTTCACTCCCATCCGGGTCACGGCACCAATGTAACCTCTGTCGAACCGCCCACTCCAAGCGGAACTCGAACCTGGATCCGTCTGCATGATAGTCGGACACTCTAACAAGGAAGGGTAAAGGCTGCAACCTCTAGCATCAGTTGCACAGCGACTTCTAGCTGGCCTACATTACATATAGCATTCATATTCCAGTAGCTTTAGAAAATATAAACATCTTTTCATTTTCAGAATAAAGAGTTGCTCTTGGGTAGCGATTCAGTAAATATCAGACTGAACTTTGCGTCGACAACATCATTCTGGTCTGACAATCAAAAATCCTTCATGGGCACCCAGATGGAAGAGAAAACAACAGAATATTGCAGAAAGGTCAGCATTATGCTGTCTGTCTGGAGTTCAGAAAAAGAAACAGCACATTGACAAGCACAACACATCTGTTGCTATCTGAATCTAACAGGCTCCCACTGGTAAATAAACATTAGTAAACTGCAGGGGTTGCGTGGCATAGGCATACTTAAGATTCTCATCATAAATCTAAGATAAGGCTTGTCTTGTGTAGCTGCTCATTAGTAGGGAAACTGATGTACAACAGCGGCAGCCTTCAAGCAAAGAGGTGACACCATCGCAGCATTTAACCTGATAAATATACATCAGAAAATGTTTTCCCGCAGGGTGCACAATAATAGCGGATAAATAAAAGAGAACAGCAGAACAGTAAGAAGAATGACAACACTTTACAATAAGGCCCCATTAGTGAATGTTAGTTAATGTATTATCTGACATGAACTAACAATGAGCAATGCATTTGTTACAGTATTGATAAATCTTAGCTAATGTTTGGTTCATAAAAAAAAGAAAAAAAAACAACCTCCACAACTGTTCGTTTCAGTTCATGTCAGCTCAGGTTCATTAAATAATATTAACAGATGCAACTTTTAATTTTAGTAATGCATTAGTAAATTAACATGAACAAAGATTAATACATTCTTTAGAAGTATTTTTCAATGAACTAATGTAGTCAAATAATGTTAACAATTGAAATTTTATTGTGAAGTGTTATTGACAAAATCTTTCTTGCTGTGTTGACATTAAATATGTATGGAGTCCCTAATGGGACATGGATGGTGGTGGAAAAAAAAAATAAGATGGGAGGAAAAATAATAAGTCAATGTTTTTGCGCTCGCTCACAAAATGTTTGCATCCTCTGAGAAACTTTCCGTCCTCTAGCAAAACTTTGTTTCTCCTCCAATCTCATATTTTATTATTCACCATGTCCCTCAAGAGGATGAAAAAAGAGATTGATTCAACTAACAATTGACCCTTAAACAGGCAAGAGTAGAAAATGATTAGCAAACAATTATTTCATGTTACTTTTTATTTAATCTGGAAACATATCCAAAGGAATCTAGTTAAGAATGCAAAGATGTTGTTAACTGACAATGATAATATCAGTTTAATATTCACACGTTAACAGTTATATTACAATATTAACAGTTAACATATTGTCAATGTTTTGGATTAGCCCGTTTTCTTACCCTAATCTGGCAATGTACCTCAGGGGATGCAGATGTTTCAAAATCATAAACAACATATAACTTAATTTTAAGCATTTTAAGACAATTTTCACAATTAATATGAGCTGTTTTACCTTTTTAAATGAAGAAAAGGGAGATTAATACCTAACTACTTTCTAACACAAAGTCAGAATGTCCAGCACCATGGGTGGACGTGTTGGTTTTAGGTCAGACTGCCAAAACCACATACTCAAAACAGACCCAACTATGATAACAATTACAGTATTGGGTGAGAAAAATCTCTCATGCCTCCTACAAGAGACTATGTATCTTGTGATGCACATTGCAATCTAAGAAATGAGGAAAATCCTAATGATACCGACTGGTTTTCATTTAGATGTTCTAATGCTGCCTTTAGAATAGATTAGAACAGATGCAAACTTTTTTACCTATTTTTTTTAAACCTTTGTCAATAGATAGCAAACGCAGCTATCATTTGTCAGTTTCATTATAGTTTCATTACACACTTTGAACAATAATCATTATTTAAAAAGGATTACTAAAATACTGGAAAACCCCCCACAAACATATCAGCAAAAGAGTGCTGAGATAAGGCGTGACGAGATAATCCAGCTCTTAAACCTTGGGATGCCATTCATTAAAGACAAAAACAAGTTTTATGAGCATGCAGGAAACGCGAAAGATACGTGCCTAGCTGAGTGGAAACCCTAGCAGCCCCGTCTCTGTTAGCTGTCAGGGGTCATAAAGGAAAGTTACAACTCAGGATCCCAACACGCTTTGCAAAACAAAACTCCCATCCAATAACGGGGGCTCATTTAAATGAGTTGCTTTGAAGAATACCCTTTGCTTGCACATGGAAAGGATTCTGATGACTACAGAATAAATCTCCATACATTTACATGAGCAGACAAGGAGCTATCAGAATAATCGGCGAAAATGTTGGCAGCTTCATGAAAATTGAAATCGAAATTCCTTGCCATAAAGGATGTGTCACCCATTCTCATGCAATTTAGGCTGTCTGTTTATAGAAGAAAAGCATGTCATATGGCCGGTTCTGGAAAGCACAGGGATGTACCTGTCAATCCTTTTGTTCTCAAAACATATGTTGTACTATCCATTAGGAAGATTTAAAGTTTGTATTTAGCTTATTTGCACTCAGGAGTGATAAGAGCAAGAGATATTAATGTAACTGTAATGTAAAATAAATGTAAATATACGCTTTTTTATTAAATGTAAATGCCGTTAATAATATACATTTAAAATATTTTAAATGTAGGCTACATTACCATTTAAAAGTGCAGCGGTCAGCAAGATTATATATATATATTTTTAAACAAAATGTATACTTTTATTAAGCAACCCAGGCTCATTGGAAATACGTGACTCTGCCTACATTTTTGCAAACCCTGAAATACGCACCTCCAGGTACGTTTCCCTGCACTTTTCGGGTAAAACGTCCACTAGAGGCGCTGAGTGGTATCAGTTTTTCTCAACCCCTTCCCTAAACCTAACCATTTGTGTATTATAAAAAAACAGGCAGGGTTACTTAAGCGATTAGCATTAAGCTTTGTATCAGTAGAAACCCAGGAGTATATTCAAATTATCGTACTTTCCCCCTCATATGACCCTGAGACGAGATAATAATGTATTTTATTTCTGGAAAAATTCCTCCAATGACAGAAATATCGTAATTTTGCATCATCGGAGGAGTTTTTGTACAGAGGTTAAAGACTACAGCCAGCAGGAGGCGCTGTTTCAGCATGTTTTCAATATCACACTCACAGCACTCGGCTCGGGGAGCTGCGGAGATTCATGTACACGGAGCGGTGGAGAGCAAAGTGAGTGTTTCAACTTTTCAAATGAATTCCTATGAGAGTTAATCTTCCAAAGACATGAACTGAAAATGCTCCAGACTGATCACGCGCAGTGAATGCAGCCGCAGCCGCGAATCCCACGGTTACCTCAGCTCATGTGATGAATGTAATCCGATCCTGCTGCGTTTGTGCCATGTAGGCCATGACACTCAATCGACTCACTCAGAAAATATTGAACAGACACGTTCAGTTTTTAATTGTAGCGTCTCTAACTGAACTGATTTTATGAAAATGAACGCGGTGGGCAAGTTGGTAAGCCGTGCCTAGAGCAGCCTCGGGCAGTGCATTCTGGGAATTGTTGTCTTTCATTCCCATGAGACAAAAATAAATTGTCTGTGTTTTCTCAGTCTAGAAGGCACCAAATTAAAAAATAATTTCACATTTCTACTACATTAATGACCCAGTTTAAATACAGATTCATCTTCCCAGCGCTGAAGTACCCCTTTAAGAGAATTATTTAAATGAAATATGAACGAGTGGCGGGTGTTCACACGGAGCGGTGGATTGGATCATCATTTCAGCGATTAAAACATTAAGATCCACTCTGTTCTTCACATGAAGATATCTTATGACTTCAGAAGACTTGGAATGCAACATATGAGTTAATACTTGTACACTGTTTTGGTCAGTTTTTGCAATAAATATCTGTGCCTGTACTTTTATGTGTTTTATTGTTGAGCAGTGGGTAGGTTTAGGGTAGGGGTGGGGTTAGTTGCTCCAAAATATAAAAGTAGCTTTTAAATATTCATAAAATCATGTCTACTTTTACAAATGCAAAGAATTAAAAGTATTTCAATAGGAATTAAAATTTGTGCTTACACCACGTTTTTCTTGAATTGTGCAGGTACATATTTCAGGGTTTGCAAAAATGTAGGCAGAGTCACGTATTTCCAATGAGCCTGGGTTGTTATTAAGCAAGAATGCGTTAAATAGATCAAAAGTGACTGTTGTAAGACTGTTGTAAGGATTTCCACTTAAGCCGGGCTTCCGCCGTAGGAACTTTCCCCAGGAACTATAGGGACTTTGAGGTGGAACTATGTTTGTTTCAACTGCAGGAACCAGGGTCTAAATTAAGTTTCGGGTAAAAGTTTCCCCCACAGAAAGCCCCGGCTCGCGAGGTAATAGTATTTTTTATTTATTTCAGGAAGTTTCGGGGGTGGGACTTGAACATGATTGGGTTGAGTTCCGCAGCATTTTGATTGGTTGACTCAATGCAGCATCTTATTTTAACCATGCAGACAGCAACAGAACTGGGGATTCCAGGGACAAATTAGGTAATTTCGGTGGAAATGTGGCTTAAGACTGAACTCGAGAATCCTAACCTGTAATAATAAAAAAAATAGCTCACTAATCTTGAGAGAAGATCTCAAAGAAAAAAGCCTAGGACAAAGCCTTACCCAAACGTCTCTCCTTGCTTATCTATTCACCCCTCTCTCCCTACTCCCCTCCTTTCACACTGACTCCAGTCACAGATAGTTTACTGAGAATGTCGAGAACACATAAGATATATATTGTGAATCTTTTGTCTTCACTTCACGCGGTGCTGTGAAGTTGCTTAGTTGCACACTGCTGTGTGTTTCTTCTCTGTCAGGTGTGCATTTTTTACTCTTAGATTTAATCTTTGAGCAATTAATGTTATGTATTATTTCTGAATTGGCTTCTAATTGTTCTAAATGTGTAATTGGCATGATACATTTGACCTGTTATGTTTGTTTTATTCTGTAAAAAAATGTGTCTAGTAGATTCAAGTGGAGTCTAGTGTGGCCAGGATATATCACAAACTGAAGGCCCAATGAACGGAGCATGGAGCACATCATCTAGGACCTTCCGATTATTGACTATCACTGACTTTGGGCAAGTTGCAGCTTTGTCTTTTACTGAAATTTTACACTTTTTGTTACATGCAAACAGGGCACGGCCTTACTTAAAGGGGTGGTTGATTATGATTTCACATTTTAGTTAGTTTGTAATGTTGCTGTTTGAGCATAAACAATATCTGCAAAGTTATGACGCTTAAAGTTCAATGCGAAGGGAAATACTTTCTTTTAAAGAAGATTTTAAGGACTACAACAAATGGCTGGTAGGGACTACACAAGCTTCGTCCAGGCATGCAACAAAGGGGGTGAGGCCATGTTGAGAATTTATAGATTATCATGGCAGAATATGCTAATCAATGACTTGAAGATAGTTAACTCCACATCAGCTACATAAATTCATCAACTAACCATTCAGAAACGTCCTGCCTCATTCTACACGTTGTCACTTCTTCTTGAGTCTCTCCATCATTGTCTGACTCCAGTTTGAACATAAAAGGCTGAACAAATTCATTGCCTGTCTGCATGAGGTAATCAGAGCTGCTAACTGGAGTTCTGGAAGCTCCGCCCCGTGAGCAGCAGCTCATTTGCATTTAAATGAACACAAAAACGGCACGTTTTTTCTCACCCTCAAAAAGTGACAATTTGAGCATGCTATAAAAAAATAACCTGTGGGGGATTTTGAGCTAAAACAGCACAAACACACTCTGGGGACATCTTGACTTATTTTATATCTCGTAAAAAGGGGCAATCAAACACCCCTTTAAAGGTAAATAACACACCCTGCATCCTCTGTCTAAGATCAGAACTGGCGATTTTGTGTCCATGTGCTCGCGACTCAGCCGACGTGAGTCTGTGCGACAACGGGTCTCTAATGAATGAATAATTGAAAGTATGGAATACCCAGAATTATCAAATATCTAAATGAATACATAACCAATATTTATGATTAGCTCCTGATTAGAGAGGCCAATCAAAACTGAATAACCATTTGAAATTGGAGTCAGATTCAGCATGGAGCTAGAATCTAATTGAAACTAAATTCTAATAAATTAAGTGAACTTCACAGAAGCGCTGAAAAGACCTACACGCATTATACCTCAGCCCACACCTTTACAGTCCTTATACTGTAAAGCAGGGATCTTCAAATCCACTTTCCTGCAGAGTTTAGCTCTAACCCCAAGCAAACACACCTGAACATGCTAATCAATGTCTTCAGGATCACTAGAAAATCACAGGTAGGCGAGTTTGATCAGGGTTGGAGCTAAACTCTGCAGCGCATTGGCCCTCCAGGGCAAGATTTGAGGAACCCTGCTGTAAAGGCATACAGCAAAAAATGAAATGTATTATATAATTTAATAAATGATTTTTTGAACTTTCAATTCACAACACTGTATTATGGTTTCTATAAAAAGCAGCAAAATTATTTTTACCAATGAAACAGTCAAAAAACAAAAGAAAGTCCTGCCCACAAAAAATTGCTTTATTTGCAATATTTCGGTCCCATGCTCTCGTCGGGCATATACAACTCCAATTTTAAATATACCATTGATACTGTAACAGTACACAAATAGGAGCATCTAAATAATCATATTAGAATGATTTCTGAAAGATCATATGATGTGGAAGACTGGAGTAATGGCTGTGGAAAATTCAGCTTTGCCATCACAGGAGTAAAATCCATTTGAAAATAAATTAAACAGCCATTTTAAATAAATATTTTAACAATATTACTGTCTGTATAATATTTTAATCAAATAAATGCTTGGTGAGCATGAGATTCTTTCGCAAAACGTAAAAAAACCTTCTGAATGGTATTTTACATTTATATATTTTTTTTATTTATTTTAGAAATGTGCCAATTACCCCACAGTAGCTCTGCATGTAAAGGTTTCATTTCACAGCTTAGTATGCATTCATTTTAACATCAAAACTGTATAAAAATTATTTAAAAATGTATACACATTTTTGACATGGCTTTTATAATGAGCTGACATGCAAACATACTTAATGACCCACAACTATAATTATCACTACATGACACTGTACTCAAAGAACAAACACAACAACACCAGTGCAAAATATTCAGTAAACAATAAACAATAAGGCTCTAATTAGTATGATTTATTCATGCTGCCGTGCATGCTGGTCACACGTGACATCACAACAACTTCTTTGTGATGAGGCTCAGTGATGGGGGAAAAAAAAGCACCTCATGTGAAAAATGTTGCCCGGCCTTCACCTAAAATCAGCACTTGCACAGTAACCATCCTGACAAAGCCTGTTTTTTCTTCTTCTCATTATACAGTAGTCTGTGGCTTCTTTTTCAAATGGTTTTTATAAAGATGTTTAGGTAGCAACAACCTTCCCCTTTCATTTCAAAATTCAAACACTAATTTGACAGAACAGCAAACACACTAACAGTTTGACAGGTAACATCCTATTTAACAGATGAAGTGTTATGTAACCCATTAAAAAGGAGTTCTCACCAAAAACCTTGAGAAACAGCTCATGCTCAACTTCTCCCGCCTTGTTAGAAGCCTCGCAGGTGTAGGAGCCCCGTCGTCCTGCTGAATGTTTCGAACTGTGAGCGTTGTACCTCGAGCTCTCATTACATACCGCTCCGATTCCTGGAGCTGCACTCCCTTCCTGACAAACCACACATACACAACACATGTCAGTTGAACAAAGCCTTAATTCTCAACACTGTGGTATTCCTCACATTGCAAGACAAGAGAAAATCTCTCCGACCAGCCAATCAAAAATATTAAACATAATGCAGATGTAGGAAGCAAAGAAATGCCAGGTGATGGGTTATTCATCACAGATGGAGATGCAACATTGCAGCATATTCTGTTATGTTACATTCAATAAACATTCCGTTGGTATGCCGTTTGAGGTGGAGACAGGGTAATGAAATATTTTTGGGAGAAGATTACAGCACGGCTTCAGACTGTCATAATATTAGGAGAGGAATGAGCGGAAATGAAATCTATTTAAAGCAGAGAGACCTGTGTGGCTACAGGAAATGGGGAGAAGGGAATCAAATCACACTCTCTCTGGCTATACAAAAAGAGTCAATAGAGACAAAAACAGACGGATTCTTCAGAAACTGAGCAGATGTTTTTACAGCCAGAGGACATTACAACACACTAATTGTAGTGACGCTAATTGTACACAAGTCTCACTGGTGCAACCCAGTGCAGTGCTCAAGGGCACAATGGTAATAGAGAAGGTACGTGATCTCAGTAACTTTCCAATTTCTTGGAATTAACAGTTCTTACTATATAAGTGTCACGGGTACGTGCAGGAATTAGCACTACACAACTTAAAGTAACGCTGGCCCGGACAAGGGTTGCAGGAGAAGGAACAACTTAAGCAGTGAGCACAAACGAGGATGATTAATTACACACAGCTGACACATATGAACCAATAATGACGGTAACCAAGGAGACAGATGATTGGCGGATAAATGTAAATGGATAACTGAAATACCTCTTTTAACATAAAAGGGTTCAAATGTTTGTGACTGGTTCATTTTACCCTTTTCTCTATAGTTCATTTAAGCAGTCATGTGGTGTAATAAATATTCAGTATAGTGAGGTAACTCAAACAGCATAAAATGGATCATTTTTAAAGAAAATCTGTTATTTGTTACCCTGAAAATAAAAGAAAAGGTTTTACTGTGAACAAACTATTTTGTGAATATCTGCAACAGTTCTCACTGTTTACAAAGCTTGTTGCTTAGGCAGTATTAAGTATCATATTTTAATTTACACAAAAAAATATTTTGGTAACACTTTAGTTTAAGGTCCAAATTTTACTATTAACTAGTTGCTTATGCACTTGTTAAGTCGTGACGTAAGGAACGCCGTTGCTGGGTCCAATTTTTATTGAACAATAATTAATTGTTTTATTTCAAAATAAACATAGTACATAGTACACACTTTGCAAACGAGATTTTTTTTTAAACAAGTATTAACTTAGACATGATTAAAAAGCACATTTTTCTTAGGGTGTGCCTTTAACCCCATTGTACCATGATACAACTAATTTAGAACATTTATAGTATATAACCTTTTTTAATTGTATATACCATTAACATGGTCTTAATGAAATATCATAAATATGATGTTATAGATACTACTATTAACTCAGAAAATTTATTATAATAGGTAATAAACTTTATAGGAGTTAAAGTGTGACAAACTGTCTAAATATTCTATATGATGATTTACCCGCTGATGCTGGAGACTTGAATTCATATTTGCAAAGTTGAATGGGCTTTAGCCTCTCTTTTTGTGCCCATTGGTCTTCTTTTTTATGAAGTCATTGTTTTAAGTCTACAAAGTGTGCTGATAAAAGCAAATGTTGTGTTATTTATATTAGATCAGAACAAGTACAATGATTTGATAAGACAATTATCTTCCAGAACGTGAATATTTTGCACAAGTTGTTAGCACAGAAGACCAGAGCAAAACATTACCGACAGAAATACAAAAATAAACTACCAAATAACTAATTCCGCGGATAAATCACTGTCTGTAATGTGGATTGTGGTTTGTAATTTACCTGTTAATGGGACGACTACGTAACTGAGAGCGCGCAACAGAGTGTGAGCGATGCTGCTGAGCGAGCGGGAAAACACGGAGCGGATTAGCGGAATTAGTGGAATTTTAGCGGAACTGAACACATTTATGGGTATCCTCTGAGGGTAAGGGAGGGAAGGGCGCAAGAGGGGCACCTCAGCCGATGAGGGTAGAGGGGCAGTGGCTCTAGCCACCGGGCCACCCCCCTGTGCACGGCCCTGGTCACAGATATTCATATTTTAACGATTTATAAAAGATGAATCACTGTCTGGCCATCTGGAATTTTACACCATGTTGTGAGTGCATATTAGCAACGTTTGTTGTTTTTCTTGTGGTATGAACCCGGAAGTGCTGCCACTTTATGTCAGACTTAACAACCGGATTAGCATGTATATTACTATGATATTGGCAGTTTATTAGTAGGCTACTTATAAAGCACATATTAATGCTTTTTATATATTAATGCTTATTCTGCGTGACCGTATTCTACATCCGTAACTATCTTTCTAAATATTAATAAGCAGTAATTATGAGTTTATTGAGGCAAAAGTCGTAGTTAATAGTTAGAATTGGACCCTAATCATAAATGTGACCAATATTTTAAATTACTCAACTCTATTAACTTAACTGGCATACATTTATGTAGGCCCTATAGCATTTACTACCTCATTTGGGCACCATCACACATGCACACACAAAATTAAATGAAAGGTTTAACAAGTATAATGCAACTGGTGGTGGTTATGCTATGTTCCAATGTTTCAGTGAGTGGTTTGGTTAGGCTCATTCATTAAAGGTCAACGTGTGAGAATGCTCGGCAGGGATCGCTTTCATCACGAACATTCTCATCTGAGCCGGAGGTAATTACAGTGATTGAGAGCCTGTAATCAACACATTGTGCTGCTGTCACTCAAAGCCAGCACATTAAGGATGGAACAAATGTGTCCGTTCTCTATTATCACAGCTCTTTCTTGGCTGTGCTACCCTCGTTCCTTTTCCCCCTAATTTATGCATCCTCAGTTTCAGCATGACATCTTAACTCATTTTTTTTTTTTTTTTACATTGTACTTATTTTTAAATGAGGTGAGGTTAAGGGGATAGTTCACCCAAAAATGAATAAATTGGCATCAATTACTTACCCTCATGTCGTTCCAAACTTTCTTCGAAACACAAATTAAGATATTTTAATGAAATCTGAGCGATTTCTGTCCCTCCATTGAGAGCTACACAACTACCACTTTAAAAAAAGTTAATAAAGAGATGGGTAAAACTAATCCATATGAATCAAACGGGTAAGTCCAGATTTTCTTAAGAGACAACTTTTTACATAAACTGACAGTGGAGGGACAGAAATATTTAAAAAAAAGATTTAATCAAAAACTTAATTTGTGTTTCGAAGATGAATGAAAGAAAGACTAAGAGTACATTTGGGTGAACTTATTTTTAAACAATTATATAAAGTTATCGAAAAGTTTTATGACTGTCAATCAATTTATTTTAATTTTAATATTATTTTATATGTTTAATACATAATATGTTTATATAATACATGTAAATAATAATTTAATAAGATTTAAATAATAATATATTACAATCACATTAAACTGCAAAAGTCCACCTCATTCAAAAACACTCCCTTGGCTTTAGATGTTTATTATTATTTATTAGATGTCTGATATTATCAGATTTATTTCCATTTGAACATAATCCATCCATATACAAGTTTATGGCAATGGTGAAAAGTCATACCTGTGCCAGGTAACATCAGGTTCAGGTGAGCCATAGGCCCGGCAGGTGAAGGTCACAGATTCTCCATAGTCCGCAGTGGCGTTGAAGGACTGCTGCGGCACAGAGACAACCGGCGGAACTGTTTGACAGAGAAAAAATATTGTATGGTGTTTCTGTTTGTCATCAATGAAAAATGCAAGTACAACTTCTAATTTTTCAGTGTGAAATCTCTTGGCAGATTTCATGTAATTTCTCAAATGTTCCAGTCTCAACAAATACTTATTATTCAAATGACATTCATTCACAAGCCATCAACATGTTCTCATGTTCACTTCCTGGGAAATGGTGGTTGACAGCATGTGCTAAATAATGCTCAAATGCTATTTTCTAAATCGTGCCATAAAATATCCACCCTAAAAATAAATATTCTAAAATAAATGTATAAGTACACTAAAAATACATTTACATATTACGCGAAATAAATACCCTGCAATTGTACTTTCGGTAAACTTAAAGTCTGCTAAATTGGAACAACTAATGTTGTACTTAAAGGTGGGGTAAGTGGTAATTTAAAAATGCTTTAGAAAAGTGTCTCGGGCTGAGTACCAAAACAAACGTATAGACAATCAGCAGTAAGGGCCGTGTCTACTAATGATGGGGAGAAGAGAGCGCTCAGTGTACCTCATTGTTCAAAAGACATGACATAGGATGGACATTAGCCAAGCGACAACAGAAAGAGAGAGAAGGCAGATAAAAAACATGTGGAAAATGTCTATGGAACAAAACAAGGCTTAAGATCAGGCAAGAAGTATCAGATTTCCAGCGCTGGAGAGAACTCAAGGAGCGGGAAGGCCTGCAATCGGACGCAGAGGTTGCTTTATTTCTTCTCGATAGGCGAGTAAGAATTTTGTTTTGTTTCACAGAACTATGCTAGGTTTTGCTTAAATATGCTTATGTGTCATGCTCGCGTGTCCATTTGCGATCGTATTGTTGTTCACTTCAGCGATGATAATTACCCATTCATTTCCACACCATATAAGCCTGGAGCGTTTAAACCTCCTCACTGTCTGTTTCAAGCGTCAGCTCACAAAAAAGTAAGATAATATACTCCAAAAATGTTTTTGTTTGCTTTGGTTCCTCTTTTCGTGATCAATATAACCCTTTAATCTTGTCATAACTGTAATATATTCATCAGTTGGACTGTTATGCTCGTGCTATCGAGTTGTTCATGATAACTGTGTTTGTGTTTTTGGGATGGAAGTGATTACTTATTGATGACATCATAGCTTTCTCAATCTTTCTCAATACTGCACATTTGTGGCATGTTTGTGTATGCCAAGTTTCAGCTATAGAAGCACGCAACATCCAGTTGGTGAAGTTTGCTCTATCTCATTGGCTATTGCGGTATCAAGTCAGAGGCAGCCCGATCAAGAGTTGTTAATATCAAACATGTTCGCAACAAGCACTGAATCAGGCCATGCCCCCTGACCGCTTGGGGGTGCAAATTCGGCTCAAAATCAGTTTTAAAAACTTCAAGTGTGTGGCCAGCATGAGGTAAAGGTTTTTTTCACTAGGGCAGTCATGCTGAAAACAGCTGTTTTAGAGTGTGTGACAACACAAATGCTGTATTATCAATGTAGTGAATATAATTTATTTTCCAACACACACAGGCAAAGCAGTTGATAGAACTAACTCCTTATTCACTCACCTTCATCTCCTGCGCATACAGATCATCAACAACGTGATCACACTCGAAAATTCCCCTCACAAGCCAGAAACAGAATGAATAAATACATCAGCAACCCTCTGTCTCTGAATCAATATGTTTGGAGCAGTCCACTAAATTATATAGTGAAAGGTCAACTGAGAAAAACCTTGGGTCAAACAAGAGGTCAATCTGGATGACCTCAAACAAACTTCCACTAACAATCTCACAAAAGAATGTTTTTTTCCAGACTTTATATTCATGAGAAAAAAGACTTATCTTCGTAAAGTGACTATTTACAGGTCAAAGTATATGTGTGTGTCTATTAAAGCTCTATATGTGCACTATAAGGTCAAGCAGATAGCAGATAGATTTTTATTGGCACAGTGAGTCTATTATAGGTATGTGCAATGATTGAGTGAGAATTTTTATATTTCCATCTCTGCAGAGAACTGGGGGTGATAAAGTAATTTCAGGCTGAACCTAACCCAATTTCGACTCATTCAGAAATTACTCTGCCTTGCCCTTCAGAATGAGGTAATTCACCTGAGAGGGAACAGCGTTCAAATAGTTTCAATAATAGGTAGCAATGTTCTTCTGCAAACTTCCTACACTGATTTTTAAATACAGCATTTTTGTTCCCTTTTCCAATTTTCTGGTTTAGGGAATGGATGGCGCTATCCTGTCTGGAAAAAGGCATCATTTTGAGTTGTGACTGGTTTAAAGACATAACACAATTTAATGGAGTGTGTGCCGGGGTAAAAAGATTAGATTAAATGGATGTTTTATTCATGGTCACTTTCAGCCTGACTTGGCAGTATATTAACACATCGCTCTCATCCTCTATTAGAAATCATAAACGCACACACTATTTGCTTTTCCCCTTGCACATTATGGGTCATTCATTAGGTAAACCCAAACTTGCTGACAGCCAAGTTCAAATTAATGCCAAGATCGTTTTGCCATTTGCCATTTGTCTCCAGTCCATAGATGGCATGCATTACTCCCGCAAGGGCACTATAAAGAAGAAATAAGTGTGTTTTTGTTGATGAGATGACAGCTGTGGAGGTCCTGATGGGGATCATCATCATTACGGCTGGGGTTCAATCTCAAACCTCTTTTCAAACCAGAGCACTCAGCATGCTTTGACCATTCTCAGGGTTAAATAGTTTGAATCTTTGAAGCAGTCCTACAATTGAGCTGGTGGTAATGAGGATATCTGTGTGAGTGGGCAGCCCAAAGATCACACAGAGCACTGCAGACTTGTCGGTTTTTATCTTTTCTCTGAATTTGATGGTATTAATGTGCAATCCCCACCCCATAGTTACAGTGATAAGTTAACTTATCATACTGTTCCACATTTGATCTTTCTGTCTTCTGCAAAACAGAACCAGAATAAAAGTAGCATAAAATTGACCCATATGACCTGTGCACTAAGTCACACTTTAAAGCAACAATATTGAACATTGCTATTTTTCTCTTATTAATTTATGAATGTGCCAAAGAGAGCAAGGGCGGCAGTCAAAACTGATTCATTTACGATTTGTGGATGAATCATTCTTTTGAAGCAGATCTTTTCAGTGTATGCACAAAAACAATTTAGGCTAATCTGACACAGCAGACCGCTGGAGATTAAGCTAATTAATGACTAACAATTTAAAGGTGCAGTAAGTGATTTCTGAGAAACGCTATTGAAAGTGGATCGGATTGAGCACAACTAGTAAGGGATAATCCACAGCTAGCTGTGCATTCAAGGATTTGAATGCACGGCATGGAGGCAAAGAATAGCCCGACGTGACGTGAAGCGGAGCCGTGGATTATCCTGCTTGTGCCATGGTCATTTGCCAAAATAGACAACTTAAAGCTGTTATTGATGTTAACAGTGCAATATTTGACCAGAAGGGTACATTTTTTGGTTATTTTCGTAAATTACAGCTGGTTAGATCTAGCATTCTGCCCGCTTTGAATCAGAGACAGAGATAAAGTAGTGCGTAAGATAAAATTTATTTGAATGAATCAATTGTAGCATTTATTTGAATGAATTATCGCGAGAGCAAGCGTGAGAGAGAGAAAGAGAGAGAGATTTGTACCTTCTGTTCAGCTTTTAACAACGAATATATGTGTTTATTAAAAATAGTAATGTAACCCCATTGTTGCTGATAAATATAATGTAGTGATCCAGTAACAAAGCTATTTTATTGCTAAAAGTCTCGAGCAGCATTGATAACGAGTGTTTGTGCTCCTGAATGATGTAGTCTGTGCACAGCGCAATCTCCGCTCTGTGTGCGAGTAACGTCTGTGTGCCTATGTGTGTGTGTGTGTGTGTGCTTTAATGATAACAATGCATTAATATTGATTCAACTGATTTGGAACTACCTATGCATTAAACGATTTTATTGCACACCATCCAGCAAATCATAATCGAGTATTCAGACAGACCATGGTATAACACACTTGTAGCCAATTAGCAGGGGGCATATACAACTCATGATGGGGGAAGAGATATGTTGAGCAAGAGGGAGATTTGAAGAAAGACCGTAGAAAGAGAGAGGGCTGAGAGACATTACAAAAGAGAAAAGGTTCAGAGAAATATCGCTGGGAAAAGAAGGGCTATGATCAGGCTTGAGCTTTAGGACCTGTGTCAGTATTAGAAAAGCTGTCCAGCCCTGAAAAGACATAAGCGAGAAGGCCTGAGAATGGCACAGAGGTTGCATTGTTTCTGCTCCATACATGAGTAACATTGGTTTTGCTATATGTTTCACAGAACTAAGATAAGCGGTTGATGAAATGTTAGGACAGGTTTGAGTCCTTGTTTGTCTGGAGCTGGTGTGCTGCTGGTGAATAGTAATGAACTCTGTATACTGTTCATTGAAGCATTATTTTGCTTTGCTTCAGCCATTAAGAGACAACCACGCATTGTTCTTTCATGCATTGTGAGGCAGAGCAATCAAGATAGTTTTTTTTTTTTTTAGTTTATTTGAAATAAAACAGTTTTTTTCTTTTGTTAGGTTAAAGCATTCAATCCCCATACATTAACTATGAAAAAATGGAAGCGTGTAATTGGCATGCTGACTGCAGGAATGTCCACCAGAGCTGTTGCCCGTGAATTGAATGTTCATTTCTCTATCATAAGCCGCCTCCAAAGGCGTTTCAGAGAATTAGGCAGTACATCCTGGCAACCAAAGACCACGTGTAACCACACCAGCCCAGAACCTCCACATCCACCATCTTCACCTCCAAGATCATCTGAGACCAGCCACCAGGACAGCAGCTGCAACAATTGTTTTGCATAACCAAAGAATTTCTGCACAAACTGTCAAAAACCGTCTCAGGAAAGCTCATCTGCTCATTGAGGTCTTGACCTCACTGCAGTTCGACTTGAGTGGGCAAATGCTCATATTCGATGGTGTCTGGCACTTTGGAGAGGTTTTCTCTTTACGGATGAATCCCGGATTTCACTGAACAGGGCAGATGGCAGATAGCGTGCATGGCGTTGTGTGGGTGAGTGGTTTGCTGATGTCAGAGTTGTGGATCTAGTGGCCCATTGTGGCAGTGGGGTTATGGTTTGGGCAGGTATATGTTATGGACAACGAACACAGGTTCATTTTATTGATGACATTTTGAATGCACAAAGATACTGTGTTGAGATCCTGAGGCCCATTGTTGTTCCATTTATCCACGACCAGCATCTCATGTTGCATGGTAATGCATGGCCCCATGTTGCAAGGATCTGTACACAATTCCTGGAAGCTGAAAACATCCCAGTTCTTGCATGGCCAGCCTACTCACCGGACATGTCACCTATTTAGCATGTTTGGGAAGCTCTGGATCAGCGTATACGACAGAGTGTTCTAGTTCTGTGGGCGGCAGTGACTCAGTGGTTCATGTAAGTTGTCTACAAACCGGAAGGTTGGTGGTTCTATCCCAGTTCCATCTGACCAAGTGTCGAGGTGTCCATGAGCAAGACACCTAACCTCAGCTGCTCCTGACGAGTTGAATGGCGCCTTGCATGGCTGACACTGCCATTGGTGTATGAATGAGTGTATGAATGGGTGAATGTGAGGCAATATGTAAAGCGCTTTGGATGGCCATAGGTCTGTTGAAAGCGCTATATAATTGCAGTCCATTTACCATTTCCTGCCAATATCCAGCAACTTCCCACAGCCATTTAAGAGAAGTGGACCAACATTCCACAATCAACAACCTGATCAACTCTATGCAAAGGAGTTGTGTTGCACTGCGTGAGGCAAATGGTGGTCATTTAGAGCAAAACAAAAGTGTTGCGTTTATAATTTTGTTCAGTGTATATTTGCACACATACACTGTAGAACTGTGCTAAGACAGATAGAGGAAACACACACGCACACACACTGCTCAGCACTGGGCTGTCATGCACCGAAATGGTTCCAACAAGATTATCATTGACTTTCTTGCCAATCGATGCCTATTTTCCAAAGGCAGTAATCTAATTTAACCTATTCCCAGATACGCATACCCAACTGAAACAGCTCTGCTAATGTGAGACACAATTGGGCATTAAGACATCAAATCAGACCAGCAAACCATCTAACACAGACTGAATTGACCTTTAGTATCAACAACTAAACGCTTTCAAAGGCTAATAATTCAGTTATAAATAAAAATGACTATAAAGCAGTTCTTTTGAAGGGCAGTACAACTTATGAGAAACTGAAGAAAATGTGGAGAAAATTGAAAAAACCTGTAGGAAAGAAAACCACTGAGATCTCATTAATACCTTAATGGTTCCTCTGAGACAATAGAGAGCAAATGCTGCTTAAGTCTCATGGGAATAAAACAATCTCACCTGTCTGTGGCTTATTTAGAGTTTCAAATGAGTTTCAAATTGTGCATAGATTGATCAAGAAACCAAAGCCAATTCAAAATTCAGGAATATTAATATGAAACATATCATCAAAGCTCTTTCATAATTATCAAATTATTTGAGCTACTCAACAAAGAAATTAATACTTTTATTCAGTAAGGGCACATTAAACTGATTAAACATTAAACGTATTAAACATTATTAATGTCTTTATTATTTTAAATAAAGAAGAATCCTGAAAAAACAAACATCACAGTTTCCACAAAAATATTAAGCAATACACCATTGAAAAAGATAAAAAGCAACTCTTCTGAGCTACGAAAAGAAATGAAAGTGCAACATTTGAGTAATGAAATCTTCCATAATATCCCTGATATATATCTAAGTAAACCAATTATAGTGAAGCGAAGATTTCTCAAGATTTAAACATGTGACAACTTCAAATAAAAATGTAACTTGCAATACCAAAACAACCACAAAGACAATATTAAAAATATGAAATTCCACTGTCATTGATTTATGCAAACTAATTAAAAGAAAACTCCTCCTTATCATCTCCACTTCTTGAACAGTCATTTTCATATATTTTTTTATTCATATCTATATTAATATACACACATCATGCAGGGGCCAAAGGAAAGCTAAGCTCTCTGCAGCTTTACTCCCGCATTAAAGCCACAAGATATTAGAGAGACGCTGTTTAGTATGTATGGGCTGGGCATTTCAAAGTCATCTCAAAGTGTCCAACAACACCCGTCCAGAAAATGCGTCTAACTTTGAAAAGATCAAAACGTCTCCAAGAGGACAAAGACATATTCATTTTGTATTCCCTATCTAACACTTATCTGACCAGGGGCTTCTTAACAGCCCCGCAGAGTGGCATTTATTTTATGTCGGTCTCTGATATGTGTTGTCATGTCGGCAGGATTATCGGTCATGCCTCATTGAGCACCATGATTGGATCAGCAAGGAAAATATCAGAAGTAAACTAAACAGACACCCGTTCATGTTTGCTATCATTGCATTAGACAAGGACAAGCAGACGAGGTGATGTCACTGTGCCATTTCCTTTCACATCAGAGCAAACAGGGCTAATGTCATTGAGATAACAGGATACACACGGCTTTCTTCTGAAAGATAGGGCTGGAATGACTATAGTTCACCAAAAATATTTCATTATGAATATAATGTAATAAATAAACTAACAGATCTCAATGACTACTGGATCCTACAGCTCTTACATTCATGTGTGCTGCGGATATCACAACTTCCCAAACTCACCGTTAACCACCAGGATGATGTCCCGGAAGTCGATCTCTCCCCTGGCCTCGACTCTGGCCTCGCAGCGATACACTCCTTCATCTGCTTTAGTTACTCTCTGGACTTGCAGATTGTTGTTTTGTAATAGTTGAAACTCTGGAGAATAAAATATTTGGTGATGTTAATAACAGGCTAATTTTGCCTTCAAAGGAGCTATTGCTGGCTGAAATCACATTTACATAAAACACATATTTTTTTACCAACTCGCTTGTTAACACTTGTCAACACTGAGTTGTGAAAGCGAATAACATTTTAAAAGTCTTACAGTGAAATTAGGACTTAAATCATTAATTTATTCCTTTTTCTTTTTTTCTTTTTCTGTTTCTAAAATTACATCCAGAGGAGCATGAACTCAACATTGACTTTCAACAATTCAAGTGTTCATTGACAATGATATCTATATTCTAGCAATTATCTTTTAATCCTATTTTAAAAGTCCTTTACCGCTTTTACTATATAGGTGATAGCCAGTATGGCAGATTACTTACTCTCAGTATCTTCAATGATCTCCACATTATTATAAAACCAGGAGACCACAGGCACGGGGGAGCTGGTGACATCACAGATCACTTCAGCCACATCGCCCTGTCGAAACTCCTGAGGAGACCTCACATCTCTGAACGTCAGCTTCTCTGTGGATCAGGGGGTAGAACAATTATGTGAAATGCTACTTGTATATATACCATATTGCTCCGAATATAAGACAACCCTGAATATAAGGAGGAATCTTAGTAGACAAGATTTTACAGAAATATTGAATTTGAAGCCATCCATCCTCAGGATACTGCATAATACTCTCTATACCCCCACCTAAACTATCTATAAAGGTAGGGTAGGTAAGAATTAGCCTATCTAAAACACTTTTGTCCAAATTTGTTTAAACTTCCTTTTTATATCAATACATAATTAAAATATAAGTAGTCTGAAAAAGAGAGTATAAAAGTGACTTAATCTGCAATAAACACCGCTCATTATTTTAATTCGGGATGAAACAAGTGATTGGCTTGTGCGACTGTCACTCTCTCTCGCTACCATGTCTTGTCTCCGGAGTGTAGTCATCAAAGTCAACAATGCTTTCATCACGGAAACTCTTACATGCAAAACACCGTATAGACCTATGTTATGAATCTTACACGAAATTCATCTTCATCACAGTATAACTGATGTCACTGGAAAAACATGTATCAATGCTACCCGTTTTTAGCTTTGCCTTATAAATATAACTAGCTCGTTACCGAATCAAACAAAAATAAATTGTAAACTTTATCAGTATCGGTATTCTAGCTTGATAGTGAGTACTAAAATAAATATGTTTTGTTTATATTCATACTGATAAAGTTAGATTTTTTATTAGATGTGATTCTGACATGATGTCCGCATGCACTCCGCTCCTTCTTCTCCGCTTGTCTCAGGTAAATAATGCGTCTTCAAGCTGAACGGTTGGCGGAGCTCGTTCATGTGTTTTGGGGGCGTGGCTTTGGAAAGAGCCCAGAAGGGAGACGGTGGAGTGATTGGAAATAATGAGCCGTCTTTAAAACAGTCGTGAGAGGTCTACAGACACTCAATTTTTAAAATTTCAGAGTACTTACATTTTAATTATGTATTGATATATAAAGAAAGTTTAAACAAATTTGGAATTTTTTTTTTAACCAATTCTTACCTACCCTACCTTTAAAGGGTTAGTTCACCCAACAATTCTGTAAATAATTACTTTCCCTCATGTTGTTCAACACCCATAAGAACTTTGTTCATCTTTGGAACACAAATGAAGATATTTTTGTTGAAATCTGATGGTTTAGAAAGGCCTCCATTGACAGCAATGACATCTCTCAAGACCCATAAAAGGTACTAAAGACGTCGTTAAAAATCCATCTCACTACAGTGGGTCTACAATAATTTTATGAAGTGATGAGAATATTTTTTGTGTGCAAACATAATCAAAATAACAAAGCATCACGAAGCATGAGCGATAATATGACATAGAGCCGGCAGAGGCGAGAAACTTTGTTTACAAGCAGAGGAAGACAAACCGTACCTAAGCTGTTGAACTCTACATTGATTGTGCCTTAGGTCTTGTTCTAGTGTTCAAAATGGTGATAAAGTGTGCATTTCCTGGATGCCCGAATGCCGGCTCTATATCATATTCTCACACATACTGCCTTTCTAAATATCTTCATCTGTGTCTGAAGATGAACAAAGGTCTTACGGGTGTCGAACAACCTGAGGGTAAGTAATAAATGAGAGAATTTAAATTTTTGGGTGAACTAACCCTTTAACAATAACTTCACTCTACCTTATTTAAAAGAATATTCTCTATGTATACTTCAAATTAATCATATCCCACTGCTACTGCACTTTATGTATACATTACTGTAAATACTTATATAATTGTGAATTCTGTTTTTACTTGTGGTATTGTATATTTTTATTGTAATATTTTACTGTAATAATATTGTAATATTACTGCTGTCTACTAGTCATCATGATTGCCTGTTTCACTGTTGTTTCCAGAAGAAACTGTTTAGTTTTTTATCCATTGCCATGTGATGTGCTAAAAATGAAAGTAAAGTTGACTTTGATAAGACAGCATTTTCAGGTTTAGAACACATCTGTATCTGTCTGAGCCATGGCTAAGTGGTTAGTCCACATGCTCTGATATGGTGTCATGGTGCATATTATGAAAATACAATTTCGATTCTACCTTGTGACATTTCCTCCTTTCTAACTCTTGAATGAAATGTAAAACACACAAACAAACCTTTCCAATTAAGCTAGATATGCTAATTGTTCAGTATAGGGTTGTATGTGGGGTGGAATTTGTACAGATTTGATTTGTAACATTTGAAACCTTAGCTGTATGTAGATGATAGAACAGCACGAGGGCTTTGGAATCCTAGTTCAGACCCCCAGTGAGAAAACCAAAGAAAATCACATGACATGTCAACATCTACGTCTGCTTGTCATAAATCAGGTATGCTTCTACATAGTCTCTGATTATTCACAATTCACAGCCACATTCTATCACACCAAACACACATTCTGTTTGTGTGGGAAGCTGGTGTAAACAGCTGCTATGCTGCAGTATAAGAAAATGTTTCTTCAGAGGGCTGAGAGATGCTGCACACCCTCATCAGCGCAGAAGCTCTGCGTATTGATCTGTGAGTCATGTCTGTTTACACACGGCTCCCACTGCTCTAAATAAAACTTCTAATGGAACATAGGCAAATGCCAAGCCTGGTACAAAGTCAGCCACAGAGAAGCAAGCTAGTGAAATATCTCCTGAAAGTTTTGCAAGATTCACTAATTATACACACTGAGGATTCAAATATCATTCCTACATATTAAAAAAAAGAAAGAAAGAAAGAAAGAAATAATCTGGTGCACATTTCATGTAGACTTGTTATACCCCTGTGCTTCAAGCCTTTGAAGTCTGCCCCATTAAAGAGATATATTTCCTCACCCATGCACCTTTCCTTTTTTTACACTTTGTCTGAGCTTGGAATCATTCATTTTCACACTCATTCATTACCTCTTCCTTGTTAATTTCAAGAGTTTAACAAATAAATTACGACGCGTTTCCAAAAGGAGAGTTCGCTCAAAAATGAAAATTCTATAATTTTCTCACACTTATGTTGTTTTGAATCTGACTTTTTTCTTCTGTGCAACATAAACAGTAAGAAGACATTTTAGACTATGTGCAGGTTGCTCTTTTCCATCCAATTACAATAAATGGGAATTAAAGACTTATTGCTTCTAAAAGTATGAAAAAGCATCATAAAAATGTGAAAAGATTTCTATTATCAAGTCTTTAGAAATCTATGATATACGGAGCCCCTAAAGAAAAAAAAAATTTGGATGGGAGGAAATATTTTTCAAATCTTTAGCGTTCCCTCTCTGTGAGTCACCTGCTGTAATTACACTTTCTGTTTAATAATGTCCCACTGACAGCATTTCAAACAGCCCAGTACTTTAACAATGGAGCGGTTTATAGTGTTTTATTTTGAGCTTGGACTTAAAGCAGCACTAGGTAACTTTTCAACCTTCATAATATATTTTCAAGACTCATACATCAACTTACAATAGGTTTAATGACACGTCTGCCATAGCCTGACGGGGTCTGTATCGTTTTTAATCATACTTTTAAACTTCGGGTTTCGGGTAGTAGTAACCCGAGAACAAAAAGAACTACAAAATTCGACTGCTTTACGGCATACAGGTCCTCCTAAAAAAATTAGCATATTGTGATAAAAGTTAATTATTTTCCATAATGTAATGATAAAATTAAAATTTAATATATTTTAGATTCATTGCACACCAACTGAAATATTTCAGGTCTTTTATTGTTTTAATACTGATGATTTTGGCATACAGCTCATGAAAACCCAAAAATCTCAAAAAATTAGCATATCATGAAAAGGTTCTCTAAACGAGCTATTAACCTAATCAAATGAATCAACTAATTAACTCTAAACACCTGCAAAAGATTCCTGAGGCTTTTAAAAACTCCCAGCCTGGTTCATTACTCAAAACCACAATCATGGGTAAGACTGCCGACCTGACTGCTGTCCAGAAGGCCATCATTGACACCCTCAAGCGAGAGGGTAAGACACAGAAAGACATTTCTGAACAAATAGGCTGTTCCCAGAGTGCTGTATCAAGGCACCTCAGTGGGAAGACTGTGGGAAGGAAAAAGTGTGGCAAAAAACGCTGCACAATGAGAAGAGGTGACCGGACCCTGAGGAAGATGGTGGAGAAGGACCGATTCCAGACCTTGGGGGACCTGCGGAAGCAGTCTGGAGTAGAAACATCCAGAGCCACCGAGCGTGTGCAGGAAATGGGCTACAGGTGCTGCGTTCCCCAGGTCAAGACACTTTTGAACCAGAAACAGTGGCAGAAGCGCCTGACCTGGGCTACAGAGAAGCAGCACTGGACTGTCGCTCAAATTTTGCATGTCATTCGGAAATCAAGGTGCCAGAGTCTGGAGGAAGACTGGGGAGAAAGAAATGCCAAAATGCCTGAAGTCCAGTGTCAAGTACCCACAGTCAGTGATGGTCTGGGGTGCCATGTCAGCTGCTGGTGTTGGTCCACTGTGTTTTATCAAGGGCAGGGTCAATGCAGCTAGCTATCAGGAGATTTTGGAGCACTTCATGCTTCCATCTGTTGAAAAGCTTTATGGAGATGAAGATTTCGTTTTTCAGCACGACCTGGCACCTGCTCACAGTGCCAAAACCACTGGTAAATGGTTTACTGACCATGGTATTACTGTGCTCAATTGGCCTGCCAACTCTCCTGACCTGAACCCCATAGAGAATCTGTGGGATATTGTGAAGAGAAAGTTGAGACGCAAGACCCAACACTCTGGATGAGCTTAAGGCCGCTATCGAAGCATCCTGGGCCTCCATAACACCTCAGCAGTGCCACAGGCTGATTGCCTCCACGCCGCATTGAAGCAGTCATTTCTGCAAAAGGATTCCCGACCAAGTATTGAGTGCATAACTAAACATAATTATTTGAAGGTTGACTTTTTTTGTATTAAAAACACTTTTCTTTTATTGGTCGGATGAACTTGTAATTTTTTGAGATAGGAATTTTGGGTTTTTATCGCAATATGCTATTTTTTTAGAAGGACCTGTATACGTCACCACCACCCCCACTTCCTTAAATTCGGACGTGCAAGCCCAACTATCGTTTGTTTGCCGGATGTTATAGTCGTGATCGAAGCAGCACAGAAAAATTAGAAAGCAAAGGTTTTGTCGGAGGAAAGCAAAAAGAGGAAACGAGAAAGTGATCGGATTAAAGGCAGGATGAGGATCAACACTGGGCCAGCATTCACTCGTTGGCGTGAGCTGAAGGAGGAGGAGGGTTGCCCGACCGATGCTGACTTCGCTGTCATGCGTACAAAATCATATTTTAGGATACCTAACATGTCTGTGATATTTGTATATTTGTCTTGCCTCAAGTTATAATGCAAATATATGTTTCAAATTTGCAGATTCATCTATGGTAGCTTGATATTATAATATTGATGATATATAGTTATTACCTACCACTCAAACATTGAATTGAAGTATCATATAGATTCTGTAAAATGGTAAACAATAGACTAAATTCCAAATAGATCATTTGGAATTTAAAATGAAATTATATTCATATGACATGCTGAAACATATGCCCCTGTACCTAGGATGAAGACATTTCACACGCGACGCAAGCAGAACACCTGCATGTGAACTCCTCCTGCAGTGTTCAGGGATATCTTGTCATGTCAACAAATGCACGTGCGTATCCCCTGATGTAGGATGACAGAGTTTACGACAGTAGTAGAGGACAATACTGTTTCCCAACTGTAGGGGGACCCAGAGAGCAAAGCCTACCTTGTGCTGCTTTAAGTATAAAGAAATACAGTGCTTAGTACAACGAGTTCAGTAAAGTTGGCAATATATTCACAGATTCAAACTTCCCGGAACAATAACTCATGTGAGCTAAACGTTGTTAAACACAATTGACACGTAGACAATGAGCTACAACCTAATTTTCGTCAAAACAAACCTTATAATATGACAGAAAGACAAACCCAAAGGGACAGTCTGCAAAGTTCAAAACCCGAAAAGCATCACTTCAAAGTCATGAAAGTCACATACTTAATATATATTAAGTAAATAGATTCATATACATATAATTATCTTTTACATTGTATTCCTTTCATTTGTAATATTTGGCATGTTTGTGTGCTGTTGCGTTCCTGTGTCTAAAAAGCAGAGTGTACGCGCGATGAGCAACCCACCTTTATGCGCACATTACTAACACGCCCTTTAAATAACACAAAAAATACTCCGCTATTGACTTTATACCAGGTTTCAGTTGGTCCAAGGTGCAGTCTATTTTAGTGGCCTCAAAATAGCAACGCACCAACAATGCGCCTGAACACACCTCGATTTCAGACCAGCACGCCCATGGGTGAACAGACGGGCGTGAGTGCATTTGCTATTTAAACAACGTGGCACTGGACATGAAAATCATAACTGCGTTGGGCTGAAACTAGCAACAAAACAAAACACCTGTTGTGCCGGGGGCCCATAGACTTCAGAAGATTTAAAATAGTAGCCTACACATTTAAAATTAAGTTATGCATTTTTTGGCACTTTTGCATCTTTTTTTGTTAACTTGAAAGCTATTCCGCATTATAATTTTATAATTAAATTTTAAAAAAAAAGCAACCAGGACATTCTATAAAATGTCTCATTTTTGTTCCACAGTAGAAAGTAAGTTGTGAACAACTGCTTTAAATGCACCCGTCAGGAGCATTCAATTTGGTTGTGACCACAACACAACTATTCTCTCTTTCTTAAAGTGAAATCCTCCCCCTATCCCTGTCACCTTTTCTCTCTCATTGATGCTGGTTTTCTCTGCCGTGACTCGTGTGGCAGCAGCTGTCTCGTTGTTGGGGGAATTACATTTAGCTTTACATCAACAGATTTGTCAAACATCTTTGGGTGGAACAGGTCCATTTTCCCTGCATTGTGAGGCTCTCTCTTTGAAAGCTTTTGGATGTCCTCTATACAGAGGGAAATCAAAACAGCTATTTCAATGGGAGTATTTCCAATGGTGGAAGGTTTTTTTGTGCTAACACACATAATGTCCTTTGCTATGTAATGGATTCCTAAATAGTTGTGCCAAGATGTTGTTCCATTGTAATTTGCATCAATATATAGTACTCTTGAATTGCTTTTATAGCCGGGACATGTAACAGCATGCTTCCTTGTAATATGCAGAATAAATCTCAATGTAAATGTATGATCATTCGAGGTAAAAGTTTGCATCAAATTTAATCTGCAAAGAGAACAAATGAGGACAGATGGAGGTTTTTTTTTTCAGATGCATTTTCTTTTTTAAACCTTTGTATCGATTTCAGCCATGGCTGAAATTGGAATGTGTCATTGGAGAGAAAAACTTTTGAGGAAACATTTGAGTGATGCCATTTCAAGACATCTCAACACATACATCCAAAGAAAAAGGGTGAATTGAAATGCACACTTTACTTGAAAACATGGAACCCATTTGCTGTTTTATTTTCTCTGCTGGTTTGTAAAATAGAGAGAGAAAAAAAGACAATTATCTAAGCACCTCTGACTGGTCTCTCAGCACATATGTGAGTCTGTGGGCTCTGACAGTAATGGGACGTTGAAAGGGACATCCCCCCCACTGCTCAGAGACCATAGGCGTGCCAGGAAGTCTTGTATCCCCAGAGTGGATTCCGTGTGCCACGTGCCATGAGCAGGTGGGAGAAAAAGCTGCTTGCTATTTATGCATAAGAACCCCTCAGTGTTGAATCACAGGTGATTTAGAATATTTTTCTTTTTTTTTTGTTCTTTAAATGGTTCTGTCTCCAAACACAAACAATATCCAGTAAACATGTTAACATTAAACAATTTGTTTTTCAAATTAGGCTGAGGTGCTAATACAGGCGATGCAAGTTCAGTTCTGACTCAAGTCATTTCCTGATCCTCACTCTGCTGTACAGTACAGAAAATACAGTTCAAAAGTTTGGGGTCAGCAGGATTTTTTTGAAAGATCTTATCTGCAACAAGGCTGCATTTATTTGATGACAAATACAGTAACACCGTCATTACAGCGTAATATTGTGAAATAGTGTTACAATTTAAATATATTTTCAAATGTAATTTATATTCCTGTGGTGGCAAAGCTAAATTTTCAGCAGAAATACAAGGACAGGTGTGCTGTTTAATATTTCTGTGATATATTTAGGATTATTAGATGAGAGATAGATGTCCTGTTTACACATTTAAGATGCGTTTTGGTTGATCGGATCAGATTACATTCTCTTTTGTCCACTTTCAACCACTTCTGTCCTGATTTCTGATAAATGTATGTGTTTTTTCAAATATTTCGATCTAATGGACAAAATAAGTTGCAAGACTACGTCAAACGCTGTGTGTTAGAAATGTGTGTGTATATATATATATATATATATATATGTGTGTGTGTGTGTGTGTATATATATATATATATATATATATATATATATCCAGGGCTTGACATTAACAGCCACTCCCACTAGCCACTGGGCTTAAAGGATTAGTTCACTTTTAAAAAAACTTTTGCTGATAATTTACTCACCCCCGTGTCATCCAAGATGTCCATTCTTTCTGCAGTCGAAAAGAAATTAAGGTTTTTGATGCAAACATTTCTCCTTATAATAGACTCAATGGACCCCAAACGGTCATAGATGCCTCATTCTACTGATCCGTGCAGGCGCTAATGAGGCATCTACATTTACATCTATGACCACGCTCGTATTTGACCTCACTTGGCGGAAGTTATGGCGGAGCTCAGACATGATCACGTTTGTCTGATAAGAGGTCAAATAATAGCATAAATACTGCTCGGTTTCTCTCAGAAACTGATCGTTTGGCTAGATAAGACCCTTATTCATCGTCTGGTATGGTTTAAAGCCATTTGAAGCTGCACTGAAACTGTCATTCGGACCTGTAACCGTTTGGGGTCCATTGAGTCTATTAGAAATGTTTGCGTCAAAAACCTTAATTTCTTTTCGACTGCAGAAAGAAAGACATGGACATCTTGGATGACATGGGGGTGAGTAAATTATCAGCAAAAGTTTTTTTTAAAGTGAACTAATCCTTTAATATGATTTCAGCCTACAGCCAAATTAAATGCCAAGACCGTCATATCACAAAATTACAATTCAATTACAATTCTTAATCTCTTATTGCCCACACGCTCATGACTCAAAATCAAGTAATTTAAGAGAGCCAAAGTCAACTTAAATCATAAAAAAATGTAATTTCCAAACAGAAAAATTGTGGCCAGTGAAAATGCTGAGTGACTAGTAACTTTGGAAAACCACTAGCCACAGTGGCTGCAAAAAAGTTAATGTCAAGCCCTGTATATATCTATATCTATATCTATATCTATATCTATATCTATATCTATATGTTTGGTATTTTTACCCCAAGTTCCCATTAATTTCTGATCCTATTTCATATACATTAACATATGAAACATTATAAAAACCATAATGACAATAAAAAGTGTTTATGAGCAATTTATTGTGAGTTTGATACTCACGGTAGATCTCCAGCACCACGGTGGCCTCCTCTGAATGTCCCTGTGCGTCACTAGCCTGGCACCGATAGATTCCAGCGTCTTCTATTTTGGCATTGTAGAGGGTGAGTCTGGAACGGATACCTTCATTGTGCAGGGCCACCCGCTGAGACGGGACCATCCGCTCCCCCAGCGGGTTATACCAGTCCAGATTCACAGGCTCCCAGACTCTGTTCACACACACACACACACACACACACACACACACACACACACACACACACACACACACACACACACACACACACACATGTTGTGTTTCCATGTTTTATGGGGACATTCCATAGGCGTAATGCATTTTATACTGTACAAACCGTATTTTCTATCCCCTACACTGCCCCTGCCCCTAAACCTACCCATCACAGGAGACATTCTGCATTTTTACTTCATCAAAAACATCACTTAGTGTGATTTATAAGATGTTTTCCTCATGGGGACCAAAAATGTCCCCACAAGGACAAAAATTTGGATATTGCCATCTTTGTGGGGACATTTTGTAATGCCCCATACCGTAGGGATTACCAGTCCACACACACACACACACACACACACACACACACACACACACACACACACACACACACACACACACACACACACACACACACACACACACACACACACACACACACACACACACACACACACACACACACACACACACACACACACACACACACACACGGTAACAGTCATGGTGTAGTACAGAATATAGTGTAAAAGACATCACGACAATATTGCACGGCATTTGAAAATTATAGGACTGCACAATATTGGAAGAAATTGCAATATTTCTTTCTGCAATATTGCTATGTGAAAACAAATATTTTAAACTAAAAAGTCATCAGAGTAAAACATTTCTGCTGTACATTGTTAAATATAATATATATTTTTTAATCCTTGTAGGGCTGAATGATTTAGAAAAAAAAATTAGAGTTCATACTTGGGTTTGCTTTTTCCAAGAACCAACTGAAACCTTTCAGTAACCATAAAGTGAATCAAGTTTAAAAACAAGCATCTCGTTCCACTTAAATTAAGATTCAGTTTTTTGACCAATTCAATATGACAGTAAAATAATAATAATAATAGTACTTATTATTATTATTATTATTATTATTATTATTAAATACAAAAATATTAAATTTAATCATATTAATGTACTTAAATAAAATAATTTTAATGTAAAATTACAATACTAATATTTTATATTCTTAATCTGATTTTCAAATGGTGAACCATCAAGCTTAGGCATTTATTTAAAAAAAATAGCATAAGCCATATCGCAATTTTGATTTTCTTTTGATATATCATGCAGCCCATATACAGTATGTTCATATCCAAAGCATCCATGTTGTTCTTCTAGTGGTGCAGAACTTCTCCTTTAAGGATATATCTTAAGCCTCTGGTAGTGGCATACACTCTCTCTTTGTCTCTCAATCACACACACACTGCGATAAACGAAACCCGTCATGCGCATTGCCCTGGAGAGACCGGCTGGCCGAATCCACATTTGGTACCAAGGTGCTTGGTGCTGTAAATCCTGCTTTGCTGGAAGGTCATAAAAAGCATCAGCATGGTGCAGCACTTCTCTGCTCAAAGCATCAATCAGCTGCACAATGGGGGCCTTTGCCTGCGCTACGGGGGAGCATGAGACTGGGGCTCCAGGAAGACGGGCAGGCCGAGGATGCAACCGGCCCTGTGATGCAGCTCTGGCAGGGGAGAGACGCTAAGAGCGGGCAGGGGGTTATCAGCGAAGGAGCAGAGGCTGATCTGTGGGATGTGAGGGGTTCAAGGAGAGGACATGGCAGCATAATCTCAGCCCGCTCAGCAGACGCTGGACCACAGAGGAGTCGCTGAAGGGGTTAAGATGAGATGTTTGGGGTTCAGGGAAAGTTTAGCGCACTTTGCTGGTCGAGTTCAATTGTCTTTGCTTGTGAATGAAATTTGGTTTAGTTTGGGAAGAGAAATAATAATGGTACGGCGTAACGGTTAAAGATCTAGGCTGGCAGCCAAAAGGTTGCAGGTTCAAGGTTTGCAAGCTGTCAACATTGTGCACTTGATTATGACACTTAACCCACTTGTCACGGTAAAAAAAAAAAGAGTTAGGAACACACGATACTGCATAAAACATAAAAATAATTTAAAAAAGATTAAAAAGGTTTTTTTTTTTGGTAATGGAAAAATTTGGGTGTTCACACTTAGGTTTTCTCTTCGCAAAACCCAACACAAACCTCTTTCAGCAAGTGAATTTTTTTTTTTTACTTTTTAATCTCACTTTTTCTTGCAATTGCAAGTTAACATCTCACAATTCTGATTTATTACACACAATTGTGCATTTATATCAAGCATTTCTGAGAAAAATAGTTGCGATATGCTTCCATACTAACATGATCTGCACTTGTATAAATGAAAACAGTGCTGTGGTAGGGCATGTATTTCAGTAAATTGCAGCCTTTGTAATATGACTATTGCATTAAGCCATAATAAAAAAATCTATTTTATTCCATCATGTCGTGGAGCTCTGTCACTGTACATAAAATAATCTACTAAAAGACCACTTTAGACATCAAAGACACTGTTTACTGGGACCTGTTTGTTTTCTATTTCAGTATGCACTGAACAACTAGATCTTTGCTCAAAATAGGCTAGCATTGAAAAAATTATAAGACATTTAATCATTCTTCAACAGTTGGAGCAAATTATTTCCATAACATGCAGCAACCAAATTAAAGCATTTGTCTGTCCAAAAATAGAACTTTATAAATACATCTCAGCAATATAATTTCACTCACATATCCCTGCATATCCCAAAGCTATTCTGAAGTCAAACATGCTGGTTTGCCTCAGCTATTTGACCTGAAGGTCTACAGGGCATATGTGTACTCTCCCTATCTCCAGACACATACCAGGTGTGCAAATCACCCGCAATCTGGACGGCGTCCAGCAGGGGTCAGCATGCATCACCCTGTTTAAAGCAGGCTGTCAGGTAGGTAGTGCCTGGAGCTCACACAGAAAAGTCTTGCCACCTGGATACAGCAGCTTAGCCATGTGAAAAAGAAAAACAATACCCAGTTTTACCACAAAACCTGCCTGACATAATCTACCCCTGTGCACATGGATATCCATACTCGTTTCCTCCAGTACACTGTCCAAGTACAACCTTGCCTGCAGTGTGCAAGACGAGACAGGCTTAGGGATTGTGGTTTACAGACATCACTCGACTGGTCTTGAATGATAAGTAACTTTGAGCAAGGGAATTGAGCTGATTTGTAGTGTTTAGACTACAGGCTTTTAATGGCAAAGACCCCCAAACATGATATTACCATCTATATATTTTCATGCATTAAGGTGTTTATACTATGTGAGAAAAATATTAATTGTGTGTGTGTGTGTGTGTGTGCATGTGTCTTTCAAAAGACTTCAAAAGCATCAAGGCTTCATTTATTTGATTATAGTTAAAACAGGAATATTTTGAAATATTTTACAATTTAAAGGAATATTTCACCCCAAAATCAAAAACATATCCCATAATTTATTCACCCTCAAGACATTCTAGGTGTATATGACTTTCTTGTTTCAACCGAACACAACCAGAGTTATATTAAATAATATCCTGGCTCTTCCCAGTATTAAAAAGCACATCCATCCATCATTAAAGTAATCCATAAGACTCCAGTGGGTTAATAAATACCTTCTGAAGTTTTTGGGGTTTTTGTAAGAAAAATATCCATATTTAACCCTCTATGGCATGGTGTTGCCCATCAGTCAACAAACTACCTTTTTGGACCTCACACCGCTCCTTTAATTTTTTTATATATATATATATTTTTTCCTATATAACATCACCTGACATGTCTGTTCAATTAAATGAGGGGCTGAAGTGGGTGTGGTCTTTTATTTTGGGTTGGAGTAGTCATTTCATTAAGCATGGACACAGTGCCACCAATTAGTAAGATAAATATCACTTTTTAACATGTTTAAGTTGAAATAACTTAAAAGGGAATATTATAGGTCTAGGACCATATGGTGCATTCAAGACCTCCTGGAAAGTTTGTTTTTACAAGTTCAGAAAACTCAAAGAATGCACATTATGTGCCTCATTTATTATTATTATCATTATTATGCTGCCACAGAGAATGATGGAAAATGTAGTTTGGCCACTCACGCCTATCAGCTCATAAACAGGCTAATTGAGTAATGTTTTCTGGCAAACTTGATCTTCTCTTCTTCATTAACAGTGCACATAATGCGTCTAAACTACATTGTACTTTTGTCATTGTCGGCATTCAGAAATAAATGTATCATGATTGAAAATAATTCGCTTCCATTGCTTTCCACTCGTAGTTAGGACTTTGAGGTGGCTTTCATGTGCATTCAACTAGTAAATACAATCTTTCTGACATGACTTGAACGCATCAATGAATAGACAATGTTTTTTGCTACCTACTGACAACACAGGAAATGGACAAGAACAATTTATGGGCAGAAGGAACATCGAATCAACATCGAAGCAGATAGGGTCATTCCTTCTGAGAGTGTGGACAGTGAGCTTGAAGCGAGTCAGGAAGAGTGGATTCCAGAATCAGGTTTGAGAGACAGGAGGTCAAGGGTGAGCCAGCAAAGTAACGCGTGTGTGGGCATGAGTATGTGTGGTGAGTGTGCACTGGGTTAATATGTTTATATGTGAGGTTATATAAGGTGTTAGTTGTAATTAGTAGTTTATTTTGATTGTTTCGGGATTGATGTTTGTCAAAATAAAACTTTTTCTAATGCACATATTGCTTGTTTTCCCTATTCCACCTATGTAGAAAGCCTTGTTTTAGTTTTTAGTACCCTCAAAGCACATTGTTGCTTTGAGGCAACAAACAAATATTTGTATCCCCCCAAAAGAAAAATTCATGCCATAGAAGGTTAAAATTTTATAAACTATAATCACTGGCTTCCGGCAACGGCCGTACATGTGTTTATGAGAGAGTCGAGTTCCGGCGGCAGGGTGACCTCTGACCCACTATTTTTCTTATAGAAACCTATCGCTTCACTTTAGAAGACATTTATTATCCCACTGGAGTCGTATGGAATACAGTTGTGCTGATTTTAAACATTTAAAACGACATTTAATTTATTTGAAATATAACTCTATATCTTCGTAAAAATATTAATAAAAAAAATAAAAAAATAAAAAATACTGTCCTGAAGTTGAAGTTTGAATTAAGTTTTAAACAGTTGTGTGTTTTTTTTTTTTTTTTGCTTTTACTATTACAATGACTGCAATTATATCAATTATCAAATTCAATATCTGCGATAAACAACAAAATAAACATAACTGATCATATCATATTTTAGGTTAGCACAGTAATGTTAACAGCCCTTAAAATATATTTGGTCAAATTCCCTCAAACACATTACAGACCCCTAAACCACCCAGTTTTGTAAAACAATCAATATAAAAACAGCTGTCAGTCCATGAAAAAAATATTCAGACATACACATCCAATCACACACTTTGCCTTGGTCATGAAGAAAGCCTTAGTCTTACTATTCAATACTGCTTACGACAGGAGACGTTATTTAAGCCGTTCCACCTAAATAAATGACTACTCGAGTCAGCACTACGTAAATTGTGTGCAGTCATGCATCTATCTCATATACATCAGTGTCAGACACATGATCAGGTGGTGCTGTGAGAGATCTGACCTGTGCATGTGAAAAACTTGGACTCTCCGACGCTCAGCTCCACCTTTTTTAGCGAGATTGATACCTGGAGGACACCTGGAAAACAAAGAAAAAGAGAAAGAGAGAGATGAGAGAGAGATAGCAATCCAAAATTCAGTGCACGAACCGCAGGTACAACAAGAATGCTTCACATGTTCCTGCCACAAAAATCACACCAAACCACAGGCGGCACAAAAAACTGTCTTTGCAAGCGGGAGAGATGAGAGGGTACAGAGAGACTTCTATAAGCCCCCTCCCAATCACTTCAATCAGGCTAGCCAGCCTGGAACATCTAGCACCTAGAACAAAAAAAGTGAGAAAAAGAAAAAGACACAAGACAGACAAAGCTTTGATCTGTCTTTTCTCTTTTTTATATACATGGTCTGTTCTTACATTGCATTTCACTCTCAGGGAGGAATCCATAAGAATGAACACCCAATGGTAGTGTCATTTATTTGTATTTGTTGTCGGTGTTGTTTTATTTAAATAAAATTACAATTCCACACTATATTCTAAAAGCATTTAAAATTGTGTATGTAATTTATATATATATATATATATATATATATATATATATATATATATATATATATATATATATATATATATACATACAGTGGTTAAAGTGGGATTTGGCAGGTGGGGAAACCCTCAAATTTTGTATAGGGGCAACAGTGAAAAATTATTCACTGTGGGGCAACATATTGAGTATCGTGGTATGGTAATACTTTTTGGGATAAGAGTGTCACTGTGGCACCAAGTATCACAATACATATTTACTAGATATTTTAATGGTTTTATTTTGGTCCATCTACATCTGATATGATGACGATATTTTGTTAAAATTGCTGAGCACCACAATATGGAACACAACCTTGTTTTTCACAATGTATTCATAAAAATGGGAAGTCCAAAACTTATTAAAATGTAACACACAGAAATGGCTGAAAACACAACTACAAAATAAATAAATCACAACCTAGATAGACCTATTGCAGAGTCAGTGTCAAAATGCAGAATCAAAAGTTTTGCTGTATCACAAAACATAAGAAACAACCACACCAAAACAACAATGTATGATGGTCCAAATATTGTGGCTATTCTCACATCCAGTCAGAAATGAATAGCTCCCTTACTGACCGGTACTGTGACTTGATTTGTCCTTTTAACTCCACTGCAACCAGGCCCAGATTAAGAATACGTGGTAGGGTCCTGAGGCTATAATAAACCCAAGGGCCATTGTAGCTGATCTTGATTTTAAGTATTAAGTAGGCCTATATATAAATATTCCAGGCTGCAACACAATATCAGCATAAATGCATTAACTCCAGATGTTAAAGCAAACAGGTTTCCAGAAACAGCAACAACTTTTGAGCATGCAACTGCCTTAAGGAGTTTTAAAACCAGTGAGGTCCCAAATTTGAGCTATTTAGGGGTTCGGGGGGCATGGTCCCCCAATACATTTTTTATTTCTCTGATCTACAAATGTGCATTTTAAGATGGTTAAAGGCTAGAGAAAAAAAAAAAAGTTTTTAAAACCATGTCAGTGGGCAGCATATCTGTCATAACTGCTCTCTCCTCATTTCATCATTCTCTCATTTCCATCACTTTTTATTTTTCTCTCAGCTAGTTTCACCGCAGAGCCTTTACTGATGTTGTTCTTGTATCAAATTCAAATGGATAAAGCGACTGCCTGACGCACGTTATCACTTCAATAGAGCGGTGAAAGGGCCTATAGAGTTTGTCAGCGCTGTGACTGCTGGACCTATTTATTTATTAATTTATCTGAGGTGCCAGAACACAGTTCCGTTCCGGCCCGGCCCACTTTAACCCCTGTATATACACTCACCTAAAGGATTATTAGGAACACCATACTAATACTGTGTTTGACCCCCTTTCGCCTTCAGAACTGCTTTAATTCTACGTGGCATTGATTCAACAAGGTGCTGAAAGCATTCTTTAGAAATGTTGGCCCATATTGATAGGATAGCATCTTGCAGTTGATGGAGATTTGTGGGATGCATATCCAGGGCACGAAGCTCCCGTTCCACCACATCCCAAAGATTCTCTATTGGGTTGAGGTCTGGTGACTGTGGGGCCATTTTAGTACAGTGAACTCATTGTCATGATCAAGAAACCAATTTGAAATATAAAAGTAAAAGTATATAAATAAATGTGTATATATACACCATTAATGATTTCTCAACATTATGAAAATATGATTAATGATTAATAATCAATAGATAATATTAGCCATGCGTGCCCATTTTTGTAGCTCTATTCCATTTATAGTTGATAGTTTAAATACACCTTGGATAAAACTGTATTCATTTGTATTATTTTCCTTTTAATAAGTTCAAGCTTTAATCATACCGACTGCACAGGCTACATTACGTTGTAATTTTAAATATATTAATTTAAAATATCACTTGTCACAATATGTACTTGTCTTATAAATACTTTTTCTATTATTCGGTACAGTTTGTTATACGCTATAAAGTTGTTGTCTTTCTGAATTCTGGCTTCCTTAGTGACCACTGTCCCTGGCCCATAATACACATTTAATGTATTGTATTGTAAGCAGCTTGAGCATGCAAAACAACCCCTTTTGTGTTACATGCAACAAAGAAATATGGTAATTTGAGTTTGGGATGACATGAGGGTTAGTGGGTTTTTTTCCCTGAGAACTGCTCAGAATCAGATGAAATCACCATGTTCTTCTACCCACAGATCCAATCATATGGAGATTACAGTGGGAGGTCTGGAGTTCCTCGTTAAAAGTGGTCTGTGAACTTGTGGCTCAGGTAGAGGTGTGGGCAGTGGACCGCATGTGAATGAGAACACGAATGAATGCTGGAGCATGAATGTGCGAGAAAGCAGACAAACTCCTTGAGCTGGAGATCCCTCCGTTCATCCGAGATCGACCAACTCGAGTCCTTTTTATGATTTTCGCACATCTGCATGCAAGAGTAAAGAGCAAAGTGGACACGACACACACACTTGCGAATACACACTGACGGAGCTCATGGGGGAAGCACTGGCATCTGGCGTAATGATTAATTACAGCACAGTGGGGCTGGAGCTAGTCATCTGGATGGAGACAAGTCTGAGGGTATGTGAGCTGCTGCCCTTGGCAACCAGAATATAATTACTCCCCAAGACTACTTTAAAAAAAAAAAAAAAGCAAGCCTTCTCATTAAGATTTTTTTCCACTTATTGTACTGTTCAAACAATATTACATATTTGGTGTCATAAGTTAATGAATGAAATAACACTTAGTATAGTGTAAAAATGATTTAAAGATATTACTTCATTGTACACTTTGAGTTGAGCATATTAACACCGAATCAAAGTGTTTGTATCTCATATTTAACAAAACATTGAGAGAGGATGTTTGATAAACTGCCTGTGCTAAACTTAAGCAGCCTCACACTCCTGGAACATATTTCCATATGTTTGATCTCTCCTAAAGTGAAATTCACCTCAAGACATTTCAGTGTCGAAGAAAATGCATAATTCATGAATATAAACATTGATCTTGAACTAAATTTTGCACACACATGTGTAACATAGATAGACAAGATAATGAGCCCCTAAAAAGCCTAACAGCCTATAAATGCCAGAGGTAGCAGTGATGTAATCCACCATCATATACTGTTCTTTTGATAAAGTTAAGATTTATTTGCTGGTGCAATTGCCAAGTAAACTTGCTAACATATACACTACTACTCAAAAGTTGGGGTCAGTAATATATACTTCATTTTATTTAGTCTGTGGTGTAAAAGGTCACATTAGCAATTAAAGAAAAACACTTAAGAGAAACATGGTCAGGTCAAAGTGTCTAAATAATTTTTGTCCAAAATTTTTATCAATTTTACTGTATGAAGAATGTTTGGGTATATAATATGTCACAGTTTACTTTATTTTGCTATCCTCACTTACATAAATTAACTATAGTGTCCTGCACCCACTAGTAAAAAATATATATCTGCTGTCTGAATATATTAGTTTTTGGTTGGACTGTACACACACACACACACACACACACACACACACACACACACACACACACACACACACACACACACACACACACACACACACACACACACACACACACACACACACACACACGTGTTGTGTTTCCATGTTTTATGGGGACATTCCATAGGCGTAATGCATTTTATACTGTCCAAACCGTATTTTCTATCTCCCTACACTGCCCCTGCCCCTAAACCTACCCATCACAGGACACATGCTGCATTTTTACTTTCTCAAAAACATCACTTAGTGTGATTTATGACCTGTTTTCCTCATGGGGACCAAACAATGTCCCCACAAGGATTTCGGATATTGCCATCTTTGTGGGGACAATTTTGTCCCCATACCGTAGGGATTACCAGGACACACACACACACACACACACACACACACACACACACACACACACACACACACACACAGACACAGACACAGACACAGACACACGCACGCACGCACGCACGCACACACACACACACACACACAAAAGAAAAACAAATATACAAATATTATTAATCTGTGGCTCTATTCCATTTAAATCTCCCAATTTAAATACACCTTGTCTAATTAATAAAAGGATAATTAATTCACTGTCACAAAAGTTGCTTTTGAACTTTCTATTCTTCAAATAATTAAGACTTAAATACATTTTTAAAAAAAATTAAGTTTTTACCATTGACATAAGACATGTTAAAAGAAGAAAACCTAATGCCAGAATATTGGAACGATTTCTGAAGGATCATGTGACATTGAAAACTGTAATAATGGCTTCTAAAAAATTCATCTTTGCCATCACAGGAATAAAATAAAATATATTCAAATAGAGAACAGTTATTTTAATTTGGAATAATATTCCACTTTATTACAGTTTTTACTGTATTTGTAATCAAATAAATGCGGCCTTGGTAAGCATAGGAGAAACAAATCTAACTGACCCATATCTTTTGAATGGTAGTCCACTTACAAACAAACAAACAAACAAACAAATAAAATACAATATATATCAATGAGGCTCAGTCTTTCTCTGGTCATTCTGACATACTCTCACCTGCCTGTTTTATCTCCTTTTGAGCTCTGATAGCATGTGGGTTATCTTTGACGACTTCCCTTAGAGCTAGGGCTGCATGGAACTAAATGTAATTAAAGCAATTAATTATTCACACTCACACGAGAGTCGGCTCTCTGATTAAACCTAACTGTCTGTCAGCCAAATAATCTAATTAAACTGATATGAATCAACAGTCATTGGAGCAAAAATAAAGAACACCAGTTTTTTCACCAACATTTCAAGCAATGGAACACAACAAGTGTGTTTCGTTAGTAGTGCGTAGCTCTCTGAAACAGAAAACGGAAGAGCGCAGGAGAGTGCGGGAGTTGTAGAGATGAGGTGCCAAAGCAATTAGATGTGCAAATGGGGAGAGCCAGCCACAAATGTACAGGCTGTGCCAGAATAAATAAGTAATGCCCCAAAATATCAATACCTGCCAAAAAACAAAAATAAAAAATTACTGAGACGTAGCAGCAAGAAACTTCTGTAATGATAACTAAAAGCTGTAAATTAAAGTGCATGGGGCCCTTGCTCACGCGGGACCCCGGACCAATAAAAACAGTCTGAAATCAATGGAGGCCTGAGGTGCACACATAACTCTGCTTTACTGTAATTCTGTGGTGTGTTTGCCATTCCGAACAAAATGCCTTTGTGGAAGACGTGAGTTAGCGGTAATTAAGCAGGCAGCCGTGCAAAGCCCCCAGGCTGAAAGGCTACAGCAGTCATTAAACAGTCCACTACGGAGCTCTATGCTTTCTCAATGCCTCCGAGATCATTCCCATCTTTAGAATGAGTTCCTCTTAATGAATCGGTCAAACTGAATCACAAATAGGTCTGTCTGAAACTGATGCTGATTGGCCCAAACCCTTCTTTGCGGCTATCATGAGCTTTGATGTCGAAAGTTGCAGAGACCAGGATGGATGGATGGATATATGAATAAGTAAATTAAAATAAATAAAGTAGTGCTGTCAATCAATATTTTTTTTTTATTAATCATAATAAAAAACCATTGCCATTTTTATTATTTTTATATTGTAATAAATTCACAGTTACTCTCCAAATTAATGTAGAAACAACTTAAAATACTTTTAAATATTTATCTTTTTTATGAACGAAGGCCAGTATCACTGATATTAATACTGCTACTGATGTTTCTATGAAATAGATTTAAAAAACAAAACAAAACAAAAATAAAAACAATTGATGATATACATTCAGCATTACAGTATAATTGAAAGCTATAATTTTTAACATAGGCTTTAAAAAAATAACAACTTTTAACTAAAGTGAACTTAAAACAATCTTCTCATAAATCCATCATTATACATATTCAAAGTCATATTTACCTGTGGCCTTCCTATCTAACAGGTAGGGAATATATGAGGAACTGAGTAGTTATCAAACACTTTACAGTATTAACTGCATGCATTATATATATATATATATATATATATATATATATATATATATATATATATATATATATTTCCTTATTAAAGCTACAATTTTCTCTGTTACTTTTGTTCTTTGATTAACATTAAATGATTAGTTCACTTCAAAATGAACATTTCCTGATAATTTACTAACCCCCATCTCAAGATGTTCATGTCTGTCTTTCTTCAGTCAAAAAGAAATTATGCTTTTTGAGGAAAACATTCCAGGATTGTTCTCCACATTATAGACTTCTATGGCAACCAAAATGTAAGGTAGTTTCAGTTGCAGAAAACTTGCAGATTCAAGGGCATTTTGGCATAATTCTGTGTTATTGTTTGTTCAAGCGCGAAAGAGAACTCGATATTGGAGCGTGTCTCTCTGTGCCGTAGACTGCTCTGTGCACAGAAAGTGTGTGCGTCAGTCACACAGACATTCTCAGACTCTTTGGCTCTAGAATAGTTTAAAAAAAAATTGTGAATAAGAGATGATCATAATGCAACACTAGACAAATTATGGTGGGAAAAAACAGATGCTGCGCTAATTGCGTTAAATATTTTTAACGCGATGATCTGAAAAAAATTGTTGCAAGCGTTGATGTGCTAATTTTGACATTTTATTAAAATAAAATTGATAAACTGAAAGTAGGCAAAACAATTCTACTTTTGAACAGCTGTTAATGGCGAAAGATGCTTTTGCCCCTAACATTTTAGCAAATTTATATTTAAATATAAATATAATTTCTTTGACCTAATTCAATTAAACAAGTTCAAAAGATCCAATTTTCCAAAAGTTGTAGGACTTTCCAAGTTAACTCACACCGAATGGCCTCATACATTGAAAAACCATACATTTACTTGTAAACTGACAGCAACATTCACTCGCTTGTGCGATCTTATTTTCACATAGTGTCAAAAGAATTATATGTGATTTGAAAAGTTGTCTTCCCTCATTGCAGGCTTTCCTATTAAAGTGGCTCTTCTTTAACCTCTCCCTCCACAGTCTGGACCTGTCCACCATGTCTTGAGGAACTACTGGATGGTATTGGGCATTTGCACAGCTCTCTCTCCCCTGAGATAAGACTGGATTCTACCACAGAGGTAATTTAAGTGCTAGAGAGAGGATGGCTACATTGCTCCCTCTCTCCCCCCTGTCTCTTTCTGTGCATTCCCTTGCAACCGAAATGTCAGAGTAAATGACTACAGAGAGATCTCTCTCTGTCCCCTCTGCCTCTTTACATCTCTCTCAGAGGAAATAGAAATGACCAAGGTGTAACATACTGATAACCGGGACACTATGTGCTACAGATGAAACTGACCAAAGTTAGTGGTTTAACAGAGACTAGATGTAGTTAGAACCTTTGGGATCTGTTCAAATCAAATCCTTCAGAGCAAACCAAACCCCAAAAATTGTCTGGGGATGAGCGTTTTCCCAAAAGTGCTATCTAATCATGTTTCACACCAGCTCTGTATGTCACCAAAATAGATTCGAACGGCAAAGGAAAGGGTCAAGCTCTTGTGAAACTCTCATAAACAGAGCCAAAGGAGAATTGAGCACGAACTTCTTCTTTTCAAGGAACCTGCTGGGGTTTGTAGGTTAAGATTTCATTGTGCAGAAATTGAATCAGACTCTCCGTCTAGTCCGTGAGAATTTATTATCATGGCGGAATTGACTTGACATCGGCTGACCTGCTTAAATAAGGGAGATGTGAATGAGTTCAATTCAACTCTTCAGGCTGACAATGCTGCCAGCTCGCTTGCCGTACGAAGAGGGACAAGTCTTATCTGTTTTAACTCAGTGGCTATATGACTGAATGCAAGACGGACGCTCATACTGAAGCCAATCAAGTTCTGAATGCGTGAAAAATCCTTCTCTTTATGTGGAATGACCTGAACCTATAAAGAGAATGCTAACCATGCACAATACAGATAGCTGTGACCAAATGTGCTTATTTAGACCAATGACCTACCATTAACTTTGAGTCCATTATTTTTTCATTTGTCGCACGTATTGAGTTTTGCCCGGCATAATTTGACAAATGTTCTGCATTTAATGTGTTTACGATATAAACAATTCACGAGAGATGTCTGACATCAGGCTATGTTTACTTTCCATCTGGATTGAATTCAGATTCAAATGCGATTATATGTGCAATACAGAGAGAGACATGCTGGAAATGTTAATTGTTTTCTTTCTCCCTGCTGTCTGGTTCTTGCTGTGTTAATTAAATGCAAAGACATCACTTTTTTATGTGTGATGAGAGCTGCTTTTCTTCCCCATGTGATATTAATCTGACAGAAGGGCAAACTTGAGCAGAGAACAGGGAGAAAACTAAAAAATCACAGTTTAAAGAGGCCATTTTTTATAGTCTTCCCAAAGGATCCCTTCTGAGTGGACTGAAGTCTTTTACCAAGGCCTCTGTTAACTGGAGCCTGACCTTACAGTTTGTGTGGCACATGCAGTGTGAACTGTTTTGTGAACTTGTCACAATGTGATCCTGGCTTTGCAAAAAGGCTATTTTTTAAGAATGGGGAAGAGAACTATATTGCATCATGTAATATGCAAGCAAGAATTGCTAGTCATTTCACTTGCAAAGAGGTTAGTCAATCGTAAAAGGTCTGTTTATTTTGATTCACATAGACAATTCTTAAAGCGATAGTTCACCCAAAAATGAAAATGTCATGTTTATCTGCCCACAGGGCATCCAAGACGAGAAACCGAACAGTATTTATATATATTTTTTACCTCAAATACAACACTATGTCCAACAGCCGCTAGCGCACCATCACTTCCGCTGGGTGAGGTCAAAATACACAACATCACAGCCGCTTGTATCCTATTGAAACCTCGAAAGGGTTTAATTTAAAGTTGTTTGTGCATGTTTTTTTTACTCTAATAGAATTACACCCCATTGACATGCATTATTTGACTGGCACACTGCAACGGTTGGAGAAAAATCTTCATTTGTGTTCTACTTAAGAAACAAACACACCTACATAACTGAAATTAACTGACAATAATTATGAATGGTAAATTAGTAAAACTAAATCTGAAATACAAATAAATTAAAGCTTAATATAAATATTTTAAAAAAGTGCACACAAATTAGAAAATTTTATAAAGTTACTAAAAAAAAAAGAAAACTGTAAATAAAAAAAAAATATTATAGTGTATTAATAATACTGAAACGACTGTGCTTTGGTTCGGAAAGAAGATTAAGGTAAGTAAATGATGGCAGAATTTGTGTTTTTTTATTGTACTCTCCCTTTAATGTACACACAACATACTTCTGCACCCGTTTCCTTATTCTAGAGTTGAAGACAGATTGGCTTAAGCTGTCTCCTCAGACACACTGCTGATGTCTCACACAGTCTTCAATACTGTCAATCAGTCTGTGCCAGGAGGACTGTGATATTTGTCAGCCTCAAACAAACAGTGAGGAATGCTCACCACGCTTATGTAGCACTGACACAAATAAATACATTTCTCTCTTCACTCTTCAATCTTCTTTCTCACACCCCACTGGCGGTCTATCGCTTCAGCCCTCCTCAAAAATGAAACCTGTCACACCGATACATCCATTCCTTTATCCCCTTCAACTCTCTTGCATGTCCGTACAGCAAAGTCCTACTACTGGGATCTGCCTAGTGGCTAAATGATAAATACACAAATGCGCGAGTGTTTTTGTCTTTGTAACGTTAATTGAACGGTTTGTAGAACATCAGAAAGGGAAGGGATGTAAACACAGTGTGGCAGTGTGTCAGCACTCCCAACAGATCCACTGCTATGTCACACACTCCCCCGTGCTGGGACGCTGTCAGTAAATATTAATAAGCCACTACATCAACCGAGGGTGGTCCCCTGTCACCAGATTAGCATAATCAGTGCAGTTAAAATGGCCGCCCTCCTCCGAGCAGGGGGAGGATAATGACGCTGATTGAGCGTGCCCTCGCACGGGCTGTGATATACGGCAAAGTCACCGGATCCTGTGCCGTCACTATGTGATTTGTGGGGACTCGAGGTGGATGAAGGAGGCCTCTCTGGGATTGAGTGCTGCGCCAATCACTGATTGGATGGAACGAAGACTGGCCCTGTGGTGCAGGCTCAGGTTACATGAAATGTTTGTTTTTGTCTACGCTGATTGCCAGTTTGATTTCAGTACAAGCGGTCAGCCAATCAGAGAGTTGTGCACCTTAGAACCCTGGGAAAGGCTAAGGAGAGGTCATCAACAGAGATTAGATCATCAGCACGAAGAGGAATGAGAAGATTATGTATGGAAAACATGATTAGTGTGTTATTCCTGTATCAATTAACACTTTAATGAAATTTGAAAATTCAACAGCTGATTTATCCACTTAGCAAATGCTTAGCAGTGCGGTCACACTAGACTTCAAGCAGGCGAAATCATATCAGACACTACATATATCGCCAACAGGATATGTTCTATGGCTTTGGTTTTAAAAACTTATATATACTACAGTGCAAAAGTGTAAGGTCAGTAAGATTTTGTTTTTTGTTTTTTTGTAAGAATTGTGAAAAAAATTAATACTTTTATTCAGCAAGGATGCATTAAATCAGTAGTGCTCAAACTTTTTCACACCCCCATTTAAACCATTGCAAATTGACATTTCCTGGGACTGAAAAGTTGAGCAAAGCTGAACTTTATGCAAAAATGAAGCAAAACTATGCAGCGACTACCACAGGAGATAGTGATCCACTACCTGAAAAAAAAAGATATTATATTTGATTCAACCATTCCTATTGAATATCAGCCAGAAGAACTGGCAGAAGTTATGCTGCTCAGCACACTTCTCATGCCTATTTAGAAGAAGAAACCCTTGTATTACTAGTCTGAAGCAGCAGGGGGGTGTTAAGATCTGATTACAGCATTCACATGCAGGGCTCTCTTACTGGAAAAGAGGTCAAACAGTGAGAGAAGGATTTTGTGTTTGCTCTTCTGGTATTTGCGGCAAGATTAGGCAGCATACCATGACGTCTCAAAACAGATGATAATTTGGAGAATGCATTAGTCATAATGACTCTGTACAACCATCCATGCAGACAAACAGACCAACACATAAGGATCACTAAGCTGTTAGTGCGTAAAGGAAAATAATCATTTTAAAATTATACATTAACTGTAGTACATTCATTTATAAATGTTCATTTTTCATAGCAATACCAACCAAATTGCATGTTCCCATTAATCACCATTACACTTCAATGAGCTATCAAGAATAAACAAATACCCTAAATATTATCCTTGACCCAAAGCACAACCAAATCTGAGTAATGAGGTGTAGTGCAATTATGTTTGCAAGCTAACGCCGTTATTAGATATTTTTACTTTATCTTTTACCCCAAAATAATGTGGATGCAACAACACTGGAACAAAAATGTTTTAATGTGTGATTGTCACTCTCAAAAAAGAGTCTTACTAAAATAATTTAGTCATCTAATTTAATGATGGATGGGTGGATGACAGGGAGAATGATATAACAAAAGATAGATATACAGACAGACAGAACAGAAGAATGATATATTGATAGATAGACAGACAGACAAATAGGTACATCGATAGAATGACAGATAGAGCGATAGAGAGATAGACAGACAAACAGGTAGATCGATAGAATGACATCGACAGAGAGACAGAGATAGAGGGATAGATAGACAGACAGAACAGAATAATGATATATAGATAGATATATAGACAGACAGACAGACAGACAAATAGTTAGATCTATAGAATGACAAATAGAGCGACAGATAGATAGATAGACAAACAAACAGGTAGATCGATAGATAGATAGATCGACAGATCGACAGACAGATGGACGGATACATGGATAGTTAGATAAAAAAAATCAAAAGAAGGATAATTATATAGACAGACAGACAGACAGATACTCCATATGATTTTAGAGGACATTCCAGACCCCGTCTCAGGAGAGCTGTATCAACATGTGAGCGTGATATGAAATATAATATACACTGTTATCTTAGAGGCATAATTACCCTCTCTGAGCAGTTCGCAATAGGAGTGACCCCAGCCATATGGAAAACACAAACTCATCTTCGACACTTTATTGACACTGTGCTGCGGGGGCCGCATCCCTTTCCATAAAGGAAGGTGTTTGCTCGAGCACAATATCTCCAACTGAAAACACCTGCCCAGCAACAGCAGCAGAGACCATGGAAACACTCGGCAGTCTGGGATATGTCCTCAGCTTATTATAGAGCAGTGAGATATTGTGGTATTTATAGTTGACAGAGCTTCTTCCTAAGTTCTTTCTCTCTCTCCTTTTTTAACGGGACCAACCAGTGAGACTGTTGAAGTAGATGTTGCTCACTCCTTTCTCATAATCTTGAGGATTTATTATAATCCTCAACTCATCACTGCCAACAGCTGAGTGGCTGTGTGCATAAAATACTATCTCTGCCCTGATTCTGCTTTTACTGGTTCCATCAAAATCTTTACGGTGCTGTTTTTCGAGCTGTGAGTTAACTAGGCAGAAAATAGGAAAGACCAAACAAACAAAGCATGGTATGCCGCCAATCAAACCGCATGATCAAACAGGATCTGTGTATAAGGCTGCATCTATGCGAGAATTGCAGGGATTTGGTGTCCCAGAAAATCGTAATGAAGTGGCGAGGTTGTCAAGAGACTACAGTCAACAGCTGCCGCTTTTGTTATGATCCAACAAATCTGAGAAGCATATGAATATTCAGTTATATCATTCTTAACACAAGACACAATTAAGTGGTGTTAAATTTGCATGATGTGCTGAAATGGCTGAGAAAACAAACAGTTATGTGTATAAAAGCAAGTAGAGGAACCAAACCAAATCACTATTACTATTAAATGATGAAACCTCACTAGATATGGCACAGTTTCAGTGAATCAGTGACAAGCCAAAGTTAAAGCGCTGTGATCCAACGTGTTATTTTTGTATTACTATATCTAATATTCATCTTGTACAAAGTTGAAAGATAAACAAAGAACCATAAGGAATGAGATTAAATATAAGAGAAGCAAACAGTGTAGTGCAGAAATAAAGGACATGCATAGCATAGCGATACATTAAATGAGATTGGAGGACTATGAATGATATAAAAATATTAAATTGTAATCTTTTACAACAGCAGTATTTAAAATGGGGTCAATTCACCAGACTACTGTACGTCAGGATGCAAATCTGCCATATATACTGTTGTAAAAGAGGCTTAAAATATGTGTTTACCATACAAACTGTGTATCAGGACTTGGTTAAACCACTAAGAAAACACACTAAGAGGTCAAAAGTACAATAATGGAGAAATGGAGAAGACAAATGTCCTCGTGTTATTGCATCAATACACCTGTCACCTCCATGAACATAACATAGTCTCTCAAATTAAACTCTATTGAAGACTAGCTAGACGCTATTATTGTCACACCTGCGTGAGTCACTTATCGTGTTAAAGAACTACTTGACAAAGTAATACACCATAGCCTACTGTTCCTCTCCTCTATGTGGGATCTGTGACGTTAAGCCATCAGTGTAACAGATTGTCTATTTAACCCCATATGTAACCCAGTGTGGCGCTGAATAACTGAAAAGACTCGGCACCTTAAATAGACTTTGAAGCTGTAAATGGATGCTTGGCTTGCAAGTTGCGTGTACGGTTTTGGGCCAGCGTTCAGGACAAATGGTCAATCCATCAGGCTAATAGAGAGAGAGAGGAGAGTGAAGGAGAGACGGGTTGCGGGTCTCTGACGGCGATCTGGAAAGCTGATGCACAGCAGCGTGTGACGCGAAAGGCCACATTAATCCATCTTCCCTCCACACAGGGTGAGGAAAAAAAAGGAGCTTTCTACATAATTTTCTGTCATAAAGATTCAGAGTACCAGTATAAAGGCACTAAATTAAAGTGATGTACTGTATGCAGTAACAAATTAGTGTTGAGACCGGGTAACACGTAACTATAATCAGATTGCATTATAGTTTTATTTAAAGTTTAGCTATTTAGCTTTATTAAAGCTGTAGGACAGACTTCCTCATTAACATAATCAATACATTTTCCTGTTACACATACTACTTGTCTCCTGCCCCCTGCTGGATTATCTATGCCATGTCCGCAACCATGTCCAAATCTTTGCCAGTTACGATAAAGTTATTACAAAATGAATACTTAGTGGATTCTGACATAGGCTTACTTGATATTTCATATATATATTAGTGTTGAAAATGTGTGTATCAAATAGATTTTTTTTATATTCTATTATTTATTTCAGTGTACTGAATTTTACGATGTATCAATTAAACCAAATCAAAACTAAAAAATAAATTTAGTGAAATATTACTTTAAATATAATTTATAATTTTCAAAATAAGATTTATTTAGAGTGGGAAATTATCAGATTATCAGAATGATCAATAAACAGCCTGATGTTACATACCAAAACAACTATTATAATTATAACTATTATTACATTTTATTAATAATAATAAATATTATTATTATTGTTATTATTATTATTATATAATTATTATATAGCACTACTACTACTACTACTATTATTATTATTATTATTATTAAATAATTATACTAATGAAATAATGGTAATAACAATACTACTACTAGTAATAAAAATAATAATTATTGTTGTTATTGCTCATGTTGTTGTTGTCATCAGAATTATTGCTGTAAAATCAACGAATCATGATTAATCATATCCAAAATAAAAGTATGTGTGTCTGTGTATAATTATGTATATTTGAATGTACACACACATTTAAGAAATATTTGCATGGATATTGTATACATGTATATACTAAATATAACAACTTTTCTTAACTACATGCATGAGATATGATTTTTGAGAGGACATTCCAGACCCAGTCTCAGGACAGTTGTGAGCAACAACAAAATGCATTTGTGTGTATTTATATGCACATAATTATACACAGTAAACACACATATATTATGTAAACACAAACTTTTATTTTGGATGTGATTAATCAAGATTATTCGATTTGACAGCACTAGAAATTATGTAATACTATTTTATCATTATAGTCCAGGAAAACCCTATGTTGTGGGGATGAAATGTCCCCACAATGATAGTAAAACCAAACATTTTTTTAGTAGCAGGGTTCGGTTTGGATAGAGAATATACAGTTTTGTTTCGAATAAAAAAAACATGTCTGTGGACAAATATACCATGTCCCTATAAAACATGAAAATGCAATGTGTGTGTGTGTGTGAGTGTGTGTGTGTGTGTTTCTAAAAGTTTGGGCTAAAGGATTAAATATTGGATATATATGTGAATATATATGTGCATCACATATGTTCATACAGTCTTTAATGCATCTGACTGAAGCTACCGCACACAGAGGAAAATGTCCTTTGGCTGCTCTGCAGATCACGAATAACAAATGAGTATCAAAACTGGAAGAGAGACAGCATCAGTCCCAGCAACAGCACTGAGATACCGTGACAGTTTCATTTCTCTGTTTTATTAACCATTCCAGCCGCCCTCCTCGAGACGGATATTAGCAGTAAAACCTACGTTATCTCTGGTACGACACTTCCTCTTTTATTTACCATCTCTCAACCCTCAGTGTCTCAAGGGACGAGGCTGAGCGGAGGGCCCAGTCTGCACTGAATCATGAGGCAGACAGGCAGATCTCACTTCTGCATCAACCCTTCACTCGGCACTGCAGCTCTTGAAACAAAGCAGGAGTGAGTCACTTCTTAACTTCCTTACACCATCAGGTGCAGGTTTCTGAAAGAAAAGCTATTTATAAAACAGCCCATGAGAAATTGCACTCTGAACCCCTCTGGAACAGGTGTGGTGGTTTAATAAAGGGGCGGGCACAGGAGAAGTCGGAAGACATGGATCAAATGGATCCAGTATTCCAGATGCATGAAAGAATAGCGTAATGCAGTGGCAATAGCATGTGTCAGCTAAAGTGAGCAGTGCAAAAGAAAATTGTTCAAAATGGCAGAAATGCAAACTTGATAGATGTCGACCAATATGTCAGTTGTTCATACACTGTAAAAAGTGATCAGTTTCCACACACACACACACACACACACACACACACACACACACACACACACACAACACACACACACACACACACACACACACACACAAAAATGTAGATGAAACAGGTGAAAATTTAGCAGCCCTATATAAAAAAAGGGTGACATACAATATTTTCGTTATTTTTGTTTGTTTTTGGGCACAAAAAGTATTCACGTCGCTTCATAAATTTGAGGTTGAACCACTGGAGTCGCATGGACTATTTTACCTTTTTGGGCCTTGAAAGTGTTCCTTGCTGTCTATTGAGTGGTCTGAGAGCTTTCGGATTTCATCAAAAATATCTTAATTTGTGTTCCAAAGATGAACAAAGGTTTGGGGTTTAAAACAACATAAGGATATGAGTACATAGACACAGCTACAATGCAAACACACACACACACACACACACACACACACACACACACACACACACACACACACACACACACACACACACACACACTGTAGTTCTGCCACAACATTCTCCAAGCGTCGCACAAACATGTAGGTAAGCTACACAAATAAGCCAGCTGTGACAAAACATTAATACAATGTCTGGCAGGGGAATATAAAGCACCATGAGAGAGTAATGTTGATAAGACCTCATGTTTATGGCATAATTACACCCCATAGTGTCCCTGGTTAATAATTATGAGCTGTAAAACCAACTATTTTCACCAGTGTGTAATTAATAATGACAACAGACTCATTCCCTGTGGCAACCCATGTCCCTCTTCATCACTCTGAATTATGTGTCACGGCCTGTGGGAGATTGTTTATGGAAAGCAAAAATCTAAAACATACATGAATCAAACAGGGGCGACAACGAGGGAAAATGAGCAAACTGTGAACGTACAGGAAGGGAGACTGAAAGAAAGAAGTATTGTTTTTAAAAAGTCCAGAAATCACAGAGATGGAAAGCAAGCCTTCTCTGTGACAGACAAGGTTTCTACAGAAGATCTCTAAAATGCCTAGCATGTGCTCCATAAAAAAATAAAGTTTCAGACGTTCACCTTTGATTGTACCCACTTTGCACAAACGTATGTATTTTTAATACAACCCAAATACAAGCTTCTTGTGATAGCCCACAACACATCATGTTTAATATACGGCACTTAACAGCGCAGGCGTCAATTATTCATGCTAACTCCGTGTGCACTTCTGAGCATCTCTGAATCAGTGACATTTATCCTTCTGAACTGAAACATCACCTTATTACAATTCAGCCACTTACAACGAATAGGCAATAGGCAACTCAACTACTGTCAACTACAGTCTCTTTAAATGCCAGCAGTTACTTGCTGAAATTTGAGCTGTTAACCTGTGCTGGTCTTCCAAGTCTATACACTCCACCTAAAACGCATTGATCTCTGCTGGGATGGGATGTGCACTGCCAGTATTGAGAAATGGGATAGAATAAATGAAAAGAGGTTTAATAATAACTGAATCGATTCTGAATTTAATGAAAATGTGCCTTATCAGCAGTGCCGTGCTAAGTCTGGGCTGCAACAATAAGCCCAGGGTTCCCTGCGGCTCTAATGTATGCTAACGAATAGCCGCACAAGGGGCTGGTCATCTTAAAGGTGCACTCATTCATTTTTTGCTAATTAAAAAAGTTTATCCTTAAATATATTAAATATAAGAACTATTCAGGTGCTGAATAGCAATGAATAGAAATATGATTCAAATTAAAATCACATGAGACGAAGACTCAAGTTGCATCAGCCTTTTAGAAAAAGCAGTTTTATTCTCAAGGATGTTGCCGTGTTACTACAACAACTAATAACAACAAATGAGCTCTTTGTAAACCAAATGCCTTACAAATTATAATCGTATGCAGGGATGTGTGGTGGGGTAGTGTTGCCAGATTGGGTCGACGATTTCCAGCCCAAAAGCTTACAAAAATGCGCTTACCTTTGTGTTGCTGCACTTTGCGTTGACAAAACTAAGTAGCCTACATAGAACACGCAATTAGCACAGTCAAACTGATTAACTGTTGATTAAAATCTCTTTCAGCAGCTCTCGTGGTTGCTAGTTGCAGATGTCTTGAGTGTGTATATGACGATGGACAGGAGCCATGGTTATATTTATAAAGAGTCTTCGAGTCACTGGTGTAATCCAAGTTTGAGAGTTGGATCACTCCAACTCTTTAGATACAACTTACTGTATATTTATGCCACTTTGGCATAGCGATCACATGAATATACAGCTATGATTTATTGTGCTAAATACCTGGCTGTCAGTCATGAATGAGCGCGTCTGCCTGCTGATCGATAATTGGCTGAAAGTGACAACAAAACAGTTAGTTGTAACAACAAATAGTTTTATATAAAATAACAGATTTTTTTTTTTTTTTTAAGATGGTCTGGAAAAATTAATGTATTTACACAACTACTTGTTATTAGTGCACTAAATGGATGAAAAACAAACTATTTTAAACAAAAATATTTCAAAAGTGTGACTGGCTATGTATTGCCTTTTTGAATAGTTGCGCAATGTAGTAGCTGTGACTACGGTGTTTTGGTCTGTTATTATTGTAGCTATTATTATTTATTTATTTATTTATGCATGATTTATTAATTACAGAGCCATGCAGTGCGCGCGCTGTAATTAGTAATAAAAAATTACTACATTAATAATAGAGCAAAAACACACAATAGTCACAGCTACTGTATACTGCAAAATGCTTCCAGTCATGCTAGCATCAGCAACACATGTGCACAGCTATTTGTTAGGACTAAATGTCCATTGTATCAATGTGTGTATAATCAAGTAAGAAAAAAGTATGAAAGAAAGATAAAATGAACAAAAAAGACAAGCAGATTTGGTGTGAAGCAGCAACATCACGCATCCAGGCCAAACAGTGTCAGTATAAAAACAAAACCACTGGTACTACTGGGTCACTTACTAAGACTGTTGTTGCAGAAATACATCAACAACAAAGTTAGATGAGCTAAAGTGTGACTACTGATTTTGTATGTGCGGCGTGAAGGCGTGATTTATGGTTTCAGGCTAAGCAACAAACAGTGATAGTTTTGGTATGAGTCACAGTAGTTGCCGTGAGGCACAGAAGTCACACTGCCTCTGAAATGCACTGCGGTTGAACAGCTGCTGCTACAGGGTACAAAACAAGAGTGAGAGTAAACTGTGGGGGAAAAAGAACGGAAGTGTAACAATTCCTCCAAAGACACTTGTCAAACGGGTTGTCAGTTTTAAAAACGGGGAGGACTGAGTTGATGATGTTTCTTTGTGCAAGTGGCAGCTAAATGTAAAATCTTAACAAAGAATGAGAAACATATGATCAGTACATATTCTTCTTGCTATCACCTACAGTATGGACTCACCTGATCCCATAAGGATCATATACATTTTTTTTTTTTTTACCCAAGAGCAGTTTTCAGACTAAAGGCCAAAGCATACTTTTTTCATTTTTACCGTTTACCGTTGATAACTCAGTGGCCAGGTTAGCAAACTAATATGATGAACAAGCCCTAGTTATTCAGTGGATTGGAAGTCATTAGCAAGGAACTCTGACAGTTGTCCCTGTCCCTCTAAATATAATATTAAAATGTGTTTAATTTACAGATGCTCACATCACTGACTAGAAAGATGTTTCTTTTCATCTACAAAGCACTGTCTGTCGAAGCATTGCCTCGCAATCTCTTGGAGATCTTTATAGCCCGCAGGGGTTTATGCAAACGAAGGGTGTTGATTACAATACACAAAAGCATTGCAAATTAACCTCCTGCGCTTTCTATGGATTAAAGGAATAATTTCATCAAAGGAATGTGAAATTTAAGGAGAATATATTTCTTTCTCTCTATGGAAATTCTTGCCACATAAATCACTTCAAATGAAAATATCAAGTGCTTTTGAAGGCTACAGTGTCAAATCCACGGTCGTAATTCCTCTGCTGTTCTAACATGCCTTTGAATCCTTATTTTGATAATGTTCTAACTTCTTGCCGTCGCTCGCTCTCTTTTTCCATTAGGTCTTGGATTATTGGCTGAATAATAGATCTCACTGCATAGTTAAGGCAAGTAAAAGGGTAAGGAGGTAAACGCAACCCTTGCACTGACCCAGTCACATCTTAATCTGGCCAGTTGCACTCTTATAACCTCATCACACCGCTCAGCCTTCCCACACTCTCAGAATTGCAGGTTTACTTGCACTGTGATCGAGTAGTAATTGAAGGGTTTGACCCTGTGGTGAAGGAGACTGTGTAACTTTGTAGTGACAGTTTCTGGGCACTCGTTTATTATGGCTCCATTCAAACAGTTTCCAGGCACTGAACTCTGAATGGCCAAGAATTGAACATTTACGACATTATTAAAAATAAGTTGTAGGGTGCGTTTACTTAATGGAATGTACCGGGTTCAATATAAGTTAAGCTTAATCGACAACATTCGTGACATGATGTCGATAACCACAGATAACCATTTACATAGGATAAATTGGGACTGTGCAGTAATGACATTGACATTACATTGCAGTAATTACACGTACATTCACCTAGAAAGGTAATCCCGCTACAAAAACATTACTTAGACCACTTAAAATCTCTCATGTGTTTAAACCCTCTGGAACAAGACAGGTCAAATTATTTTCTATGCTAATATACATTGTGCCAGAAATGCTGTCAGTAGGGTCGGAATATTCTGTTAACCTCTACTACTGAAAATTTAAATTAAAATATATGTAAAATTTATTTCACGTTTTAACTTTAGTGAGTGTGTAATGTTGCTATTTGAGCTTGAACAGGGAGATATCTTCTTTTAAAGAAATCGATGTTCGAAGGGATAGTTCACCCAAAAATGAAAATGATTTTCTCACCCTCAAGCTAGGTGTATATGACATTCTTCTTTCAGACGAATACAATCAGAGTTATATTAAAAAATGTTCTGGCTAATCCAAGTTTTATCATGGCAGTGAGTGAATATGAATCCCAAAAAAGTGCATCCATCCATTGTAAAAGTGATCACCACAGCTCCGGAGGCCTTTATTCTTAATAAAGGCCTTCTGAAGCGATGGGATTCCTTTGTGTAAGAAAAAAAATCCATATTTAACATGTTATAAAGTAAAATATCTACCTTCTGTCAGACACTTTCCCTTTTAAGACTACAACAAATGGCTGGTATAGGGACTACAACAAGCTTCTTCACAAGTTAGTGACATCCTAAACTGTACATAAACCCTGCCCCTGGGAACACGCAACAAAGGGGGTGAGGCCATGTTGAGAAGAGGAAGAGTTGTTGTAGTACCGCACATTAAGGAGTCAAGTCTGCTCAAGCTGTCGCATCCATCTTTTCACATTTATTGCAATAGTACGTAACACAAATGCAATAGCATGTCATAAAAGCAAGATGAAACTAAACTATACCTGTTCTATCATCATGCAGCATACATATTATCTGGCTCTGTAGGCATCTTACAACAGTTCCCACATGAGCGATTTATAGATTACCTTGACAGAATATGTTAATCAATGACTTGAAGATAGTTAACTCCACATCAGCTCCATAAATTCATCAACTAACCATTCAGAAACATCCCGTCTCATTCTGCAATGGAGTCTCTCCATCATTGTCCAACTCAGGTTTGAACATAAAAGGCTGAACAGTTTCTGACCTTTTTAGTAGTTATGGGGAGTCGACTCCAAAAGAGTCGATTCCTCAAGTCTGAATAGGCTCAGAGTTGGGGTTGACTCCAGTACTCGAATCAACTTTCGGTGTCGACTCTTGCTGTGTCCAAAAGTGCTCACTTGTTTACTGATTCTCTAATCTCTATATAGTGCATGGCAGTTGAGTGCACTAAGCAAGAAGTGAACAAAATGAAGCGAGAAGTTCAGACGTATTACACTGCATCAGAGAGCTGTCGCAGAAACTTTGTCACATACATTTATCCTACTGTAGCTCACTTTAGAAATAAATAACAACCATAGAGACTTTACTTTGTAATTATACATACCTCCGTGCCAGCTTTAGTTTAATTGATGGTATAGGCTTTTAATGCAATATAGATTTGGTTTTTCCATGGTTAACCTCGTGTTCATTATCATTAAGCTAACCATAAATCATGAAAAAAACTCACATAATTATTGCCAACAGCTAGGTAGCAACGTTGATAGCTACTCATCAAGTCATCAGAATCAGACACCCCTACTTTTCAGTGCGTGTCTGCATGAGGTAATCAGAGAGTTGCTAGCTCTTGAAGCTCTGCCCTCTTTTAGAAAGCGGGCCGGGAGCAGCAGCTCATTTGCATTTAAAGGGAGACACACAAATACGGTGCGTTTTTGCTCACCTTCATAAAGTGACCATTTTAACATGCTATAAAAAATGTGTCTGCGGGGTATTTTTTGAGCTAAAACTTCACAGCCACACTCTGGGGACATCATTTGGAGACTTATTTTACATCTTTTAAAAAGGGTCATTATGGGATCCCTTTAAAAATACAATTAAATCTGCTGCAGTAGAGGAATAATAATTTATTCTTTCCTTTTTTTCTTTCATATTATTTATCCAAATCCAGCAATTATAAAATCCCATATCAATTATCCTAAATCAAATAAAATTACAGTAATGGAAGACTAATTACTTTCAAGCACTCTTCACTGGTTCTGCTCAAACCGAGTCTCATAATGTCAGAGATTTTATGAGGCCTCCCTGAGAGCAGCCATGGGCAGTATTTGTCATAACATGTGCCTATCTATCAGAAAGTTCTATGCCAGTGATTGGCTGCACAGCCACATGCTTGACTGCATCAGCAGTGCCGGTGTCAGGCTCGGTTGGTTTAGAGGACACTAAGAGGTTTAGTTGTCTGTGTGCTTGACTGGGCCTTCTCTGAAGTTTGACTATAAAGAAGGATAAACTTGTTATCTGTCCAGCAGTGTGGCAGTGCACTGAGGAGGCACACAAGTCTCAGAAAAATATATGACTGTTATGGCAGCACATCGAAAGAAATTCTCAATGAGAATTTTAAAACAGCAATGGCAGACTTGGTGTTTGGCACGTCTTGAAGTTTGTTAAAACGTAAAGCCTGGCTTATCCTGTTGGATGCTAACTTAGCACTAACTCACACATGATGTTCATGTCAAGACACAAAAACACATTGCTTGTGTATTTTTCTTTACGTCATCTGAGGTTGCCATAAATAATTAAAAGAAAAAAAAAACTTCCATAAGAAAGGCTATCCTAAATAACTTTATAGCCATATGAATGTCAATCACATTCCTTTGCTTCTATTTTTTATAAGAACATTTAAGAGAAACAGAGACAAAGTTAATATATGAAACATAAACGAGAACTCCGCTTAAGTTTCCTGTGCTACAAAAGCAAAACAACTACTATGTACAAAAGACTGTTAGACAGAGCCACAGGAAACTCCTTACCTCATGACTACAAACACAAAGCTTTCCACAGTTTTATATCAATTAAACTTGGGCACATGCTTCATGAACTGTGTAGCAACCCATTCAACTTCTGATAGATGTGGCTATGGAGGACAGATGGACTTCCAATGAGTTTTACTAATCAGAGGCTGAGAGAAAGTGAGGCAGAGAGAGACTGGAGAGCAAGGCCTAGTAGCAGATGGGTAATCTGCATTCTCATCATCACGGCAGCCAGAGCTGAATAAACGGCTCCCTTTCCTAATAGATGGGTTAATAAGTGTGTGTTTACTTGAGTTTGTCGATGAGTGTGAGAAATGGACAGACATGAAAGAGAGAATGGTGAGTATTTATGGATCTATATATATATATATATATATAATATATATATATATACTATATATATATATATATATATATATATATATATATATATATATATATATATATATATATATATATATATATATATATATAATATATAGATCATAAATACTCACCATTCTCTCTTTCATATATATATGAGACGGCACTTGTGTGTGGTATGCGTCACTGTAATGAATGTGCAGTTGTACTGTGCTCAACTGCTTGCATTTGTTATTCAGACAGCTACTGTATAGAACAATAAGCTGGATAAACAGAGGCATGCATTACTTTCTCATTCTATTAAAGGTAATTTCAAGATATGTGCGCACACACATGAACACACTGCGCTCAAGGGCCACTGCTTAACTTTCCTAGGCACATACACACAATTACACTGAAGTAAAATGAAAGACCTTGAGCGTATAAGGAAAGAGAAGCATCTGGGTAAAGGCCCAAATATACTTCAATTGAAATGGTGTGACAATTTTGAACAAAATCAATCTAAAATAAAGTTCGTTTTGTGCCCGCTTCAGGGAGTTTAAAATTTTACGTAAAAGTTTGCTCCGGCTGGTAAACACCTTTGAACAACCATTGGACAGTGGCGATTATATAGTAAGCTAATTTCCTCTGTTCAGTCTGCACATAAAAACACTGCAGAGCTGCTTTATATAATAGAAAAGGAAGTTGTAATTCTAATTGAAAGAGACACTCATGTTTAATACTGTAAAGCTGCATGCTTTTGTACAATTTATTGTACAAAGTGAAAGCTATATAAAGAAAAGTGACATGAATTTACCTGATTGAATTGCAGAGCTCATGCAAACATATAATTAGATGCTTTCTTAACTGCTGTTTTCTCATCACTCTCATTTTTGTTATTGAATGGAAAGCATGCATCACATATTTACATATACATCTAAACACTGCTCTCAGCAGTGTGGGCAGCGCCAGGATGTATATTGGGGCCTTAAGTCCTATATAACTTAATACATATTACCAAAATAAAAAAGGGTTAGGGTTAATACTGTCCAACAGTAACACCAGCAGGTAAAGTTACAGCAAAAGTCCACGTCTCTCTTACCTCCCTGAGCCCATTGAGCTTTACCAGGCCTCCTAAAGCAGGTGGTGGGTTTGATGGAGGGTAATTGAGAATGAATCAAGGAAAGCCACGTGAGAGGAGGCAATGACTCCATCATGCTTGGTTTGTGCAGTAAATCCCACCACTTGTTTTTGTACATTCGCGACTAAAACAAATTACATTAATGGTATGGCTATTTGAATAGTAAACATCCCACGCACTTAGATATCATCTCTTGTCACGTCAAAATCAAACTTGAAATAACCTGAAAACATGACGACTTTGAGCAATCAGTTTGGTGAAATTAAAGGAACATATTTGTGTCTGTGACCAGTGTTTACTCAGACAGCAACTTAATGTTGGCCCAGATCCGGCCCACATCTGGTACTGGTGGAATCCACCTGTAGCACTATGTTGCTATCTGGTATATCGACTTGATTGATGATCCGAAAATAAGTTGACTATTGAAAATAACAAATTAACAATTAACTTAACATATACAATATAAACTTAGTATGCTAACTAAATTTGTATACTAACTTGATGTATACTTTGTTTTAATAAATAGACCATTAACTGTAAAACTACAAAATAAAATCGTATGTGGTTTCTTTTAATTCGTTTTTTTCTTTTGATGTAAACTAATGTTTATTTGACCAGGAAAATGTGAAAACATTAAGTATAGGTATAACTGGGACATTTTACATTTTATTTAAAAATAAAAATAATAATACAAATAAAAAAACCTGTGAGGACTTCACCTCCTAATTTCAGAACACCACTGCACGCCACTGTTAGGAGTTGCCTTTGCCACATAATTTGCCTTGCTGTGATGCAAAGGAAAGTAATTTGAACAGAACTAGGGAAATCAAATCCAGTGCTACCCCACAGATTTCCTGTACCTCACCTAATTCACACTTTCGAAGTGACAGAAATCTGGAAAAATGAACAGAAAATATTACAGTGGGGACAGAAAACTCAAAATGCTGCAATACTATATTCATAGTTCCCAAAAAATTCAAAGGGAACAACAGCAACAAAAAACTGTATTACATTGGTGCCATGTCCAAAAAAATATAAATTAAAAAATACCATTGCAAATGTATTATTTTGTATAAAAAAATCAATCAATCAATCAATGAAATCATTTAAGTTCTTTTTTACACAGCTCTCTGAAATGCTTGATTCTAATTTGTCAATTACAGCATTCAATAAATATTTCTGAACAATTACCAGTCATCCAGGTAATTCTGTATAACTAACCAAGAAACCCACATATAGCCTATCCTTTCATATTTCACAGTTTTGTCACACAAATGCAAGCTAAAATAGCTAATTGGCACCATTTTGCATTAAAAAATGATCAGAGTAACCTAAATTAGTCTTGGGAGACAGTCTTACTTTTGCGTAGATCATCTTTTGAAAGATGGCTAGAGGCAAGGCGTCTTCAGTTACAGCAAGAAAATGAAAACATCAGTAACTCAGCAGAACAAGAAAACTTAAACACAAAGCTGGATGAAAATATTTTTCCCTCAAATAATGACAGGCTAACGGTCTATTATTCCATACCTACTTCCCCCAGACTCATTTTTATCAAGCCAATCCTTCATGTCATAAAAGATTTGTTCAGTCACCAAGCCACCCTAGCGATATAAACAAGCTAGCTAATAGGCTAATGCTAGGTCTCACAGAAAAGCGGGAATGCAATCATTTCACTAGCTTGTTCAATTGTTTTCCTCATACTGAGACTGGGCTATTATGGGCTTCCTTTTAACATGCAGGCTATTCAATATCAAGAACAGATTCAGATGCAAATATCAATATGGGATATTCTACCTACGCCTCTCCACCATTATCTCTCTTCACATTCATTTCTGTCCAAAAAGAGGGATTATTAATATACAGCTAATCAGAGTTTCCCAGTGTGAAATAAGCCTGGTTGTGCCTTTGCCAAGTTTACATGCCGATAGTGCTCCCCGCCCCCGTGTCAAGATACATTTGCATAAAATCCCATTTTTGTCTGAAGCGGCCTAAATGCGCCAAATCCATTCACTGCTGCTATTGCGATATCACAGCCTGTCGGAAGGACGTGAAATGAGGGAGGGGAAAGGAGAGAATGGAACCAGCTCGTCTTTTCCACCCATTTCACACCTCTACCAAACCGGCTTGTTCTGTAAACACACAATACTCTGAGGGAAAAATTTATTGCATGCAACTTAGAATAAGGTATGTGGGAAAAGACAGGGCTTGTTTCTGTAAATAAAACAGTATAGCATGGTGCCAACAATTATGGGTACATTAAAGGGTTGCCAACTCTCAAGCATTTGGCATGAGACACACTTAAGCTCCGTCTTACACTCTCACTCTGCCTAAGTAAATCTCACGTCAAAATGCCAAACCTGCTTTTATTATGTAATTTTGTAATTTTTTTATACAAAATTCAAACAATAAAGCCAGAGCTATTGAAAAACCGAGCTGTGACATGCTTTCCTCTCCCGGTGGCGCTGGCGGTAATGTGGTTCACAGAGATCTCAATAGTTCTAAACAAACCAGCGCAGTCAATACTTTTTCTTCTAATAATTGTTTTATTTATAATACAATTAGTGTAGTAATTAAGGTTAAAATAGAGAATTCCAATGCAAAGACGCAAAATAGAGTCATTTTGTGGCTGCAAAAATAATAATTTTCATTTGTAATATAACCCACTATGTGCCTGTATGACTCTTTAATAAATAGTCATGTATCTAGTTTAGTTGCTCAAAAAAGTATTGATCATAACAGCTAACTTATATTTAGGTTATTCATTTGAATAAATATTTAGACATGATCAAACACTAGATTTTAAATTTTAAAACATTAACAACTTACATCCAAATATTTTTAATGATACTTAAGCACATGTGACGAACACACAGTATGTTAATTGTACTTTAGGTATATTCAAAATTATTGGTTTCATTTTGAATATGTTACTGTGTTATTTTGGAAAAAGAAACATTCAGAAGGGTTTTATTTTAATGTGATTCCTTGTAAAAATAAAAGAGAAGAGAAGTGTGCAATGCTACTCCTGACCGTTAGGGGCAGAGTCGAGCGAACGGTGTTAAGCTGTGCGAGTCGTGAGTTTGTCATTACTCCAGAGAGCTTGAACGTGACACACTGTCTCCTCGTTTCTCTCCTGTGTGTTACAGGTGGGTAAATGTGTAAAAACACTTAAAAGTTGAATTTAACCATGCTGAAATGTGTTTAGACAATAAGTGAATTGTTTTAGAGAAGTGATGTTCGTCAGAGGTTGTTTTTGAGTTGATTGAAGCGAGAGAGAAAAGCTCGACCGATTAGCAGCCTACTGAAAACGCACATGTAACGCTGGTGAGCGCGTCAGTTAAAAATTAACATTTTTCCTTATGCAAATGCACATGAAGGTATTCTATAAGCTTTAAAGGTGAATAAGTATTGGTATAAACTATAAATGTGTATTGAATGTCAATTGATAATGGTTAATGTGTTAAATAAGGTTTAAAGTTATATTTGAAGTATATTAATAATTCTGAGAGTGATTTGCAGCATTGTATCAATGTGATACTGGTAAAATATTGCGAATAGAAATGTTTAATCATTTAAGAGAAGTAATTGAGGTATATTACTATGGTTTTTGTATTTCTTTTTTGATGAATAGAGTGAAATATAAAAATACAGAGTCAGTGAACATGAATGTGAAATTGAAAAGTTTATTTTATTGCAGATTGTGAATTGACATGAACACTGAAAGTCATTATAATGTTAAGAAGACATTGAAAATGTGATATGTGAAGCATAATGTGACTTTGAGAGACAGAGGTTTGTTTAATGATATTGTGAATAAATTACTCCAGAGAGCTTGAACGTGACACACTGTCTCTCGCTTTCTCTCCTGTGTGTTACAGGAGAATAATCTGTCCCTTTCGGGTGCCGTCACCACGGTACCCGTTACAGATTTTTGGTGGCCCGTACGGGGACGACAGTAGATGCGCAGGCTACAAGCACGACCAGAATCAGCAGCTGACATGTTCCAAGAACTGACATCTCTTCAGGCTTGAAGTGAGAGGAAGATTGGGTGATGCATGGATCCTGCTTTCACCAGAACGAGTACCGTGAGGTGACGATTGTTCTGCACACGTGAAACCAGACCAGCAGAGGCAAGTGAAAGTGTGACCAAGACGAGCAACCGACAGTGGGGAAGAGAGAAAAGCAGTCATGGCGGATGTCGAGAGAAAAGGCTTGGTGTGGAGCATCAAGAAAAGTCTACTCATGCTGACGGCCGACGAACTTTTCCAACTAGCCCAGAGAGTTGGTCCGGTGCCAGGGAAGGACTCATCCAAACTTCAGGTTGGCGAAGAAGAGAGTTGCTTTGAGTACATTCTAACTTTTATGAACAGTGACATGTTGGTGGAATCTGAGGATTCAGGTATGACAGTGCTGTTAGAGCTTAATGATACTGTGAATAATCTCATTCAGATTCGTTACGCTCAACCTAAACTAGGTATTGGGGAGAATGTGAACGAGACAATGTCAATTCCAGTACTGAGTGAGAACAGGACAGTAGGTCAACTAGCGACAGATAATGATAACTTGACAACCATTAACGTGACAGCCAGTGGTTCGAATATTACTCACACAGCTGCAGTTAGTGTGCACAACCCCCCACTCATACCTACTGAAGTCAAAAGCACACAGAACGCTGACACAGAGTTACAGAGAGTGCTTTCTAGTTACGCTGAGCTTAGCAATAAAGTCATGCAATACATAAACAGCCCCACATCCTCACTCACACCCACACCACCGCCATTACAACCTACTCAACAATATGACAACACTCCCACACCAGAACAGCAGCCACATGGAAGACACGACCGAATAATTCCCCTTCGAGACCTCTCACTGCTTCGTCGCGAGTTCAAGATCCAAGGTGGACAGATCGCGACCAGGGCTCAGATTTAAGCTACAATAGCATATGCAGACAAATCGATGAGGGTGTTAAAGAGCGATTCAGCGAGACTGAAATATTGAGAGGTGTTCTCAGAGCCATTAAGCCGGGAAACTTTAAAGACATGCTAATACATAAAGACGATCTGACGATAGACGAGCTGAAAGGCTTTCTGCAATCCCATTTAGGTGGGCGAAGCAACACAGAACTTTTCCAAGAGCTCATGTGCACAAAACAAAACGACGGCGAGACTCCACAACAATTCTTGTATCGAGTGATAGGCCTCAAACAAAAGATCCTGTTCGCCTAAAATACGCTGACACAGAAGTGAAGTATAATGCGAACACAGTTCAAGACGTTTTCCTTCACGCCGTGTATCAGGTCTCAGCCATAAGCATAACGACATACGCCGAGAATTGAAACCATTTCTCTCAGATAGCAGCGTGTCTGACGAGACGATCTTAAAGCAAATGATGAAGATAACAAACATTGAGAATGAGAGACAGAGACGCTTGGGGTCGGTTGTGAAGCAGAAACAAATAAGTGTGAATAGCACAGAGCTTGAAGCGCAGCAGTACAAGGCAGTAGTACAAAGAAAGATGTTCCAGACAAACAGTCAAAGACTGATGTACTCCAGCAGTTAACTGAGAAAGTAGAGGAGTTAATGAATAAAGTAGAATTACTGCAAAGACCCCAGCAGATTCAAAACCCAGAATGTTGCCATCATTGCCAAGTTAAAGTGGATCAAAGGAAAAACAGACCAAATAGCTGTGCTAATTGCCTCGAACAGAACCGCCCAGGTTGCCCTCATTGTTTCCACTGTGGTGAGGACGGTCACAGAGCAGTAGGCTGTTTGAAAAACCAAGCGTCCGGAAAACTGGAGCCGGTTTCTGCCACGGGACAAGCAGTGACCGGGCTTCACGCTCAGTCCCACAGTGCTGAGGATACCGTGACGGAGCTCTGAGAGTCGTTCAGAGACAAGTTCAGTTAATCAGAGACCAAGAGAAAACAATGAACAAGTCAATAACCAACTTTCTCTCTCTTTACCCACTCAAACCAGTAGACGTCTGGCCAAGTTCATAGGAGCCAAAGCCCTCGCACGATGTGACCTCAATGGGTTGACAGTCAATGCCTTACTGGACACCGGAGCCCAGGTGAGCATGATAGATAAAAGCTGGAAAGAGAAGTATCTACCAAACACACCCATTAGGCCGCTTAGTGAAATCTTTGATGAGAGAGAAGAGCTGGAAGTGCACGCGGTGAATGGAGAAATCCTCCCTTTTGATGGCTGGGTCCTTATTGCAGTCAGTTTCAGTGGAAATGGTGCACTTAGCCAGTCGATCATGGTGCCTTTTCTCATCTGTAGCATTCCGCTTGCACAGCCACTACTTGGGTTTAATGTCCTAGAGGAAGTGATTCAGAATCGAACAAAAGAACTTGTTCCAGCACTTACCACGCTTCTATCTGACGCAATATCGGTTCCTGCTGAGAAAGTTGAGCTGCTGATGAACTTCATTCAGACTGACAAACCCTCCATGTATCAGAGATTGATAAGAACTGGCAATTATGAGACTACAGTCCCAGCCGGACAAGTAGCCTGGATGAAGTGTCAGGTCCCATCCGCTGTAGACCAGTCAGACCCTCTTCTCTTGTTTGAACCTAACGAGAACAGTGGCCATCTCACCGAGCTTGAGATTGAGGAGGGCTTACTAGAACTACAGACCGCAAAGAGACCTTATGTCATAATACCACTGAGAAATAACACGAAGCATCCTGTTACAATACCAAGGAAGACAGCCCTCGGTAGCGTCCAGACGGTGGCTAGAGTGATTGAGAACAATCCATTAGAGAGCCCCAGGCCCAGAGTAACAGTCGTTAAAGCAGCAACAGCCCCAGTTAAACAGAGTGTTCCAGCGTTATGGCAGCCTGTGAACCTCAGCCACCTTAGTGATGAGGAACAAGAGAAAGTCGAGAAAATGCTGTGGGAAGAATCGGCTGCTTTTGCACAAGACAGTCATGATATTGGATGTATTCCTAGTCTACAGATGTCTATCTCACTCAAAGACGAGATTCCAGTGCAGAGAGCTTACTCTTCGGTACCCAAACCACTGTTCAAAGAGGTGAAGGAGTATGTACAAGATCTGCTCATGAAAGGTTGGATTGTGAAGTCAAAGTCGCCTTATGCTGCTCCAGTGGTCTGCGTCCGAAAGAAAGATGGTACACTCCGCCTCTGTATCGATTATCGCCTTTTGAATCAGAAGACCGCTCCTGATCGACATCCCCTACCTAGGATACAAGACCTGACTGATAGCCTCGGTGGTTATTCCTGGTTCAGCATCCTCGACCAAGGAAAGGCTTATCATCAGGGCTTTATCGCCAAGGACTCCCAGCACCTCACTGCTTTCACACCCTGGGGCTGTATGAATGGGTTCAGATCCCTTTGGCCTCTCCAATGCCCCAGCAGCTTTCCAGAGGAGTATGGAAGAGATGTTGAGTTCCTTGAGAGATGATTGCTGTCTTCCGTGCACCTTGACGACGTGCTCTGCTACGCAAAAACCTTTGATGAGCATGTGGAAGGGGTCCGAAGTACTCCAAGCTCTTCAGCGACATGGAGTGAAATTGAGACCTGAAAATGTGAGTTATTCCGACGAGAAGTAAGATATGTGGGTCGCCTTGTGTCAGCTCAGGAGTGAGAATTGATCCCAAAGACCTGGATGCAGTGGGCGTTAGCCAGCAGGACACCACAGATAGTGGGAGATGTAAGAAAGCTCACCGGGTTCCTGGGCTATTACTGCCTTACATTCAGGACTTCTCAAGGATAGCAAAGCCCATCTATGAGCTACTACAAGTCAAGCCAGGACAAGCACCTGTAGCACGTGGGAAAAGTAAAGGTCCACAACTACCATCCAGAACACCTGTGGAGTGGGCCACCGAGCATCAGAAAGCCCTCGACCGACTTATATCTCTCCTCGTTAGCCCTCCCGTGCTAGCATACCCCAACTTCGACTCACCCTTTGTATTACATACCGATGCTTCAGACCAGGGCTCGCGCGATTCTTTATCAATATCAGAATGGCAAGTTAAGAGTCATTGGGTATGGGTCTAGGACTTTGACTGCAGCTGAGCGAAACTACCACCTGCATAGTGGAAAGCTAGAGTTCCTAGCCTTGAAGTGGGCCGTGTGTGAAAAGTTTAGGGATTACTTATTCTACGCACCCCATTTCACAATATTCACCGATAACAATCCCCTGACCTACGTTATGACTACAGCCAAGCTAAATGCAGTAGGCCATCGGTGGGTAGGAGAACTCTCCGATTTCAGATTCGACATAAAGTACAGGCCAGGAAAGGCTAACATCGATGCTGATACGCTGTCGCGCCTTCCTTTAAACATTGAGGCCTATGCTGAGTCCTGTACCAAAGAGTGTACCAAGACGTGGTTCGCGCAATATGGGATGGAAGTAAAGTAGCCAAACTGAAAGATGTACCGTGGGTGGCGGCTCTCAACATCTCTTCCCATGCCGACTTATCCCCCTCATTTGACCACTTGACTGCAATCAGCCACGATGAGCTTGTGGAGGCACAACATGCAGATGAAGCCATCGGTGAAATGATCAAGTTGAAAGAGGCGGTACACCTTTAACTGACGAGATACGGAGAGCGGCTAGTGGAGCCACTAGAAGACTATTTCATGAATGGGGAAAGTTAGTTTTGGAGAATGGTCTCTTGTACAGGCGTGCTAATGAAAGAAGGCAGTTGGTGCTCCCTGCTAAGTACAAAGACATTGTCTTGAAGAAACTCCATAATGAAATGGCCCATGTCGGCACAGAAAGAGTCCTCAATCTTGCCAGAGAGAGATTTTATTGGCCCTTCATGGCTAGAGAGATCAAGAACATATCACGAGGAAATGCCCATGCATAAAATCGAAGAAGCCAGTTACTCATGTTCGCGCCAATGGGTAGTATCACATCAAGCTCGCCACTGGAGTTGGTGTGTATCGACTATCTACACCTAGAGACCAGCCGTGGAGGTTACGAATATATCCTTGTGGTCGCCGATCATTTTACAAGATTCGCCAAGCGTATCCGACAAAGAACAAGAGTGGGAAAACGGCAGCTGAGCGCATCTTTAATGATTTCGCCTCCGCTCGGTACCCATCAGTTACACCACGACCAAGGCCGTGAATTTGAGAACGAGCTCTTTCAGACGCTGCAACAGTTGTCAGGTATTCGCCATTCGAGAACATCACCATACCATCCCCAGGGGAACCCGGCGGAACGGTTTAATCGGACGATACTCCAGATGCTAAGAACATTGTCAGAGAAAGAAAAGGAACGATGGAAAGATCAAATCCCACAAGTCATTCATGCGCATAACTGTACTCACGCAGTCGACAGGCTACTCACCTTTCTTCCTTCTTTATGGTCGTCATCCTCGCCTTCCCATTGACTTACTGTTTGGGTTGGTTGGAGAAACAGAGCCTGACTCGCCAAAGGGATATGCGAAGAAGTGGGCAAAGCAGATGTCCGAGGCTTATCGAATTGCTAACGAGAGTAGTAACAGGCCAGTGCCAAGGGCAAAGTGCTTTACGATAAGAAAGCAAGGGGAGTGGTACTACAGTCTGGCGATAGAGTCTTGGTCAGGAACCTTGGTGAGCGTGGTGGACCAGGAAAACTACGGTCGTATTGGGAGAAATCGATCTACGCTTGTGAAAGAACAGTTTGCTGATAACCCAGTATAATGTAGTCTACCCTGAGTTTGGAGACAAGAGAAAGACAAGAACATTACACCGTAATCTGTTGTTATTAGCAAATGACCTTCCAGTTGAAGCTCTTCCAGGCCAAGATGCTCCTGAAAAGAGAACACAGAACAGGAAACACCAGACTCGACGCACCAATGTCTCAGAACGTGCTAGTCTACAGGAAGTATCAGGTTCAGACTCAGATTCTGGAGATGACTCAGATGGTCCTCGTTATTGGTTGAGGGTACCAGTAGAAAAGATAAAGGAGAGACCCGTGGTAGCCCCGCCACAACGACCAGTAACCTCTCTGAGCCAGCCAACTCCAATACCTGCTGAAGAAGACGAGGAATTTAGGATGCACCACTTACCTGAAACGGATGTGTTACCTGAGGGAAACGAGAGATAGAGGAACCCGGAGAAGATGAAGATAAGTTTGTTGTTGCGGGACCTGAGGAACAAGATGGATATGATGAGGATCCAGAGTTCAGTCAAGAGGAACAGTTTCCAGTCAGTGCAGTGCCAGATAACCAGACCCAGGTCAGAAGGTCAAGTCGGGAGCGACGACCTAAACAGATTTTCACATATGAGAACTTTGGTCAGCCTACACAGACCACACAGGCAACAGTTAATGTGACAAACACACACTTACAATCACCTGTTTACCCTGTACCTCAGACTACTCAACATTTGCACCCATTTATGCCTTATTCAACCCCAACATGTCCACTTAACCCTTATTCTACTCTTTACCCCTATTTACATACATGCCCTATACGGTACCAGCCACACCATATATAATGCCAGTTCCGGTTGCTTGTTAAAAGAGGCTTTGAGTTAGATAAGTAGAGAAGAAAATGGTGGGACCCATTTCTTTCTGCTGGGAAGTGTGTGTGAACACACAGTATGTTAATTGTACTTTAGGTATATTCAAAATTATTGGTTTCATTTTGAATATGTTACTGTGTTATTTTGGAAAAGAAACATTCAGAAGGGTTTTATTTTAATGTGATTCCTTGTAAAAATAAAAGAGAAGAGAAGTGTGCAATGCTACTCCTGACCGTTAGGGGCAGAGTCGAGCGACGGTGTTAAGCTGTGCGAGTCGTGAGTTTGTCATTACTCCAGAGAGCTTGAGCGTGACACACTGTCTCCTCGTTTCTCTCCTGTGTGTTACAGGTGGGTAAATGTGTAAAAACACTTAAAAGTTGAATTTAACCATGCTGAAATGTGTTTAGACAATAAGTGAATTGTTTTAGAGAAGTGATGTTCGTCAGAGGTTGTTTTTGAGTTGATTGAAGCGAGAGAAAAGCTCGACCGATTAGCAGCCTACTGAAACGCACATGTAACGCTGGTGAGCGCGTCAGTTAAAAATTAACATTTTCCTTATGCAAATGCACATGAAGGTATTCTATAAGCTTTAAAGGTGAATAAGTATTGGTATAAACTATAAATGTGTATTGAATGTCAATTGATAATGGTTAATGTGTTAAATAAGGTTTAAAGTTATATTTGAAGTATATTAATAATTCTGAGAGTGATTTGCAGCATTGTATCAATGTGATACTGGTAAAATATTGCGAATAGAAATGTTTAATCATTTAAGAGAAGTAATTGAGGTATATTACTATGGTTTTGTATTTCTTTTTGATGAATAGAGTGAAATATAAAAATACAGAGTCAGTGAACATGAATGTGAAATTGAAAAGTTTATTTTATTGCAGATTGTGAATTGACATGAACACTGAAAGTCATTATAATGTTAAGAAGACATTGAAAATGTGATATGTGAAGCATAATGTGACTTTGAGAGACAGAGGTTTGTTTAATGATATTGTGAATAAATTACTCCAGAGAGCTTGAGCGTGACACACTGTCTCCTCGTTTCTCTCCTGTGTGTTACAGGAGAATAATCTGTCCTTTTGGTGCCGTCACCACGGTACCCGTTACACACACAAGTGAATATTAATAAATGTGAGGAAATATAATTTAACCCAAGAACAGTTTAAAATAAAAGGCAAACTTGTTTTTCCTTATATGTACAGTAGACTATTAATATCCATATGAATTGATACTGAATTGAAAGCGAAATTGGAATCGAAACCGGAATCAAGCCAACATAATTTTTTTCCCCCCATGGAATGGATGAACACATATTCACTATTAACTACGACTTTTACCTCGATAAACTTCTAATTTACTGTTAATTAATAGTTAGTAAGGTAGTTTTGTAGTGTTGTAGTTAATGTATTGGGTAGGATTACGGGATGTAGAATAAGGTCATGCTAGCCTGGATGCCAGCCGAATTTAACCCCGCCCACAACATTTTTTGCTCGGGCAATTCGGTCTGGACTCGATCCATAGAGAAGTTATTATGCCCAAACAGAAACTGTTCGGACCAATGAAATTGTCAGGGCGGGCTTTACATGATGATGGAGAGATGATAAACAGTAACGTAATCATCCAAGTCATCAAAGGCACTTGGGTTACTTGGGCACTAAACGGAGAACATGTTCGTATATGCATTCACCTTCATTATTTCTCTCAGAAACGATGATGGTGTTGGTAAGTACTCTGTGTATCCTTAAACTCTGTTTTTACAACACTGGCAAAGATCGTTTACACTCATATTTTTCTTCTAACCTTACTTAATCCAGCGCGCATGCAGACAGGGTTGCCAAGTTTTTTTGCAATGGCGCGCAAAATTTTGCTACTCAAAACTATAGCCCAAAACAATCCCAATAGCTTTCCGGGGGGTTCTCCGGGAAAAAAATGGAGTTTGGTTGGCAAAATATGTTATTTTGGCAAGGTTGCCTGCTAAAATTTGCATTCCTGGGGCTACATATCACATAATTGGGGTCGCTCAAACCCGCGGACATGGAGAACAACCCAGGGGAAAAACACGGACTTGGCAACAAAGTGCAGTTGAGTTCTGTTGACATTTGACAACTAACGCTACGCGACGCTCCGTTGCTCTGATTGGTTGTAGGTCTAATTGAGGTCTTTCCTGGTTCGGGTGAAACACACCCCATAATCACAGCCCAATGGAGCGGTACCAGACTCATTCATGGCTCATATTCACATTCAACTTGTGCAAGGAATTTTTTCAATAGATAATCTTCACGTGTATAATCTTTTTGTCATCAAGAATATATAAGTTGTCTGTGTTTTACTGTCACTAATGTTCATTGCAGCTGGGGACTGCAATTTTTGTATGTATATTGCAGATGTTGACATTATATAGGAGAAAGTATTACGTTTTATTACTCTTCATGTGTTTAATATTGTTTGTGAATGTAAAAAGGTGCAAAGTTTTAAAGATCAAAGTGCACGACATATAAATGCATTGTCTCTTAAGAGAAAGAATCAATGTGCCGAAACGAGTTGTCAGCAATTGCAGTCTCAGTCTCATTTCTGTAACTTTCTAACAAATTTGCATTATGCAGTATTGCATAATACAGTCTTCATTGGCTGCCCCTGAACAACGTTTACTAGTTATTTGACCCTTAAACACTAGTGTTGTAGTAGCTGAGAAGCAACATGCTGTCTACATGTCGAGAAGACGCAGTTTTCTGAGATGCCACTTTGCATGCACTTCCAAAGAATGACTCGCGTTGGAATTAATACAGCAAAACCGATGCCCTTATTTCTGTGGGTATACAAGTGCTGAGGACATTTAGTTGCCAGACTAGGCCATCAGACCAGTCAGAGCAGAGGGAGCTCTAAGAAAAGAGGAGTTTAGAAAGACTGAATCCTTTATCCAGCCATTTCAGACACTGTAAGAAAAGAGGTGATGTGCATCTATATAATGAGAAAAGGAAATAGTTGTTTGACCTTGAATGCATGTAAACCTATTGTAGGAGACCTCCGAAATAAAATAAGGAACATGTAAAATAGCATAATAGGTTCACTTGAACAAAAATAGATGACATGATCACCTTTAAAGCAGTAGGAAAAAAAAAAGAATAATAATTTTCCACCAACAAATATATTACTCACCCTCATCTTTTCCCCAACAATAAATATATCACTCAGCCTCATCTTTTTCCCCAACAACAAAATATATTACTCATCCTTATCTTGTTCTAAACCTGTGTGATTTAGTCCCCTCATGGAAAACAAAAATGTATAATTAACACGTGCATTTACATTATTAGTTAATAATGACATATTTAATTAATAGCAAGTCATATATTACTTAATCTATTAATCATATAGAATGTTCATTAGTTGCTGATGCAGTAATCATTGATAAATGATCATGATTCATTAACTTGTGATTACCTGTGCATTAGTTAAGCAGGAATTAATGTATATTAGTGCACCCGTATTTAAAAGTGTTACCCTCAAATGTTTTGATCAAACTGTACATTGTAATGTTGAGATTCCAGATTCAGTTGTTGTATTTTAAATAACAGATTTTTTATTTACATTGTTACATTATTTCATTATTGTTTAGTTTTTAATACTGTTTTGGTGCACTAGTGGGTGAACCAGAATATTATGATAATAACATTAGATAGTAGGGATCAAAAAGACTCAAAAAACCCCACTAAAATAGTCCAAATTGCGAACTATATTACAATCTAACTGAAGTCATAAAATTGTTTTGTGTGTGAAGATTCTTCAAAATTCTCCTTTTGTGTTCCACACAAAAATAACAGCATATGGAACTGATACAAAATAAGATTGAGTAGTGATAAGATTCTAATTTCTGAGTGAACGATTCCTCTGTGAGTGTGTTTATTGTGCAATCTGTCTGTCTCAAATTCCTCTGTGTCAGGTTTGGATCCTTCGATCATGGACTCTGGCATATCTCTGATCACCAATCAGAAATCTCAGCTGCCAGTCTCACTAAGCAAACGCCTGTGAAGAATACACAATCATTCTCCTCACCCCATTTGATATTCCACTCCATGCAAGCGTGTCTTGTATCTCCTGGTCTCTTGCCGCCTTTCTCAGCATGTCTTTCTCTTTCCTTCTGTCTTGCTCTCATTCTCTGCTTCATAACACAGCTACACTGATTGTGTGTAAATCTGTCACTACACCAAATGGATAGCAGCCAATTTTTGTGTGACCTGTATTTGTAGACAACATAAGAGTCAATTAACTTAGTGATTGTCACTATGTTACTTGCGAGTAGCTACTTACTGTACACTAATTGGATCACAAGGGTCCAACTGTGAAAAAAAATGATTGCAGTTGCCCATTTCTTTGGTTTCATGTCTGATATTCAGGGTTCAATGGCAAATTCAATGGCGCATCTAAAATCATATTTGAATGTCATACATTTGATCATATTAAATTCACAATTTATTATTTAGAAAGATAAAAATATATATAGTTCTTCATTTTTAGCACAATAGCACATGTGGAACAATGTGTACTTTTTTTCTAGTATGAAAAACTAGTAATTGTCCTTTTACCCCGTCTCAGGTAAAAAAAAACAACAACAATGTAATTAGTAAAAAAAATAAAATTAAATAAAATACACACACACACACACACACACACACACACACACACACACACACACACACACACACACACACACACACACACACACACACACACACACACACACACACACACACACACACACACACACACACACACACACACACACACACACACACACACACACACACACACACACACACACACACACACTTTTATATTTGTATATATTTTTTAAGTTTGTTTCTTTAAAAATCCAGTTCCAGTTCCTAAAAAAATCATCATCATACTAGTGTGAAAATGTTGATTTGATCATTTGGTTAGTCTCAGTCTAAAATATGGCGTACCCTGCTTGAAAAAAAGTTGGTATGATTATGTTACATATTATATTAAAGATGATTCAAATAAACATCAAATTTAATTTTGTTGGCTACAACTGTATGTAATTTTGTAGCTAAATCTCACATTTTTAGCCATTTATTTCAATCCCAGAAGGAATTATGTTAATATTTTTCCATTGTGTAAATAATCAAGTCCCATTGATAGTGTATTTTTGAAAGTCTGCTACACCTCTTTACTGAAACACTTAAATCACAACACAAGCATATTGAAATGTTAAAGGTAACATTTTTACCTTTGTGTTGGCAGGGACAAGTACAGTATGGCATAAATATGACCTCATGCTGCATGACAAAGTTTTTTAAATAAACACTGTGATAAACAGACTTACCTCAAAGTGACAAAAATGAGATCAATGTTTCCATATTTTGTCATGTGTGGCTAGTTTCTACTTTTTATAACTGCCCTATTTCTCGTCTGATGGAGATTTGTTGAGTGTGCATGCAGATTAATCACATTGAAGGAAAGCTCTCATTTGTCCTCCTGGCAGTGGCCTCATTGCATTTCTCTCTCTGGAGCACTTCCGTAAGCCTATTCGTCAGATAAATCACTGTAAATGTACAGAGATGTGCCGTTACAGCTGTTTCGTTATCTCTCTAAACAACAATTATGGCTTAAATCCCTGAACAAAACCTCAATCCTGAGGAAACAGCTTAATAAAGTTTGTTCCGTTCTTTAGGATATCATTGTCTGTTCCTGTTGTAAATCCATTTGATATATTGAAAACAATTTCAGGTAATCTATCAGCAAGAGATGTGTGTCAGCATTCTTCAGCGCTACGTTTGTCTCCATAATGACACTATTGTTTTGTTAACAGTGTTTACTGTCTTAGGGGAAGCCTTTATTTTTATACTACGTGCCTCAGCTGCTCTCAGTTAAATATATACAGATACATAAAACTTTACAATTAAAATAATACATCATTATTTTTTCCTCATTACTGTAGAGTTGGGGGTCTTATGGTGTGTTCACACCAGACACAAATGACGCGATAAGCACGAGTGATTTACATGTTAAGTCAATACAAAGACAGAATAGATAATGACGCAAATTGAGCGTTTGACGCGCGAAACACGCAAGTTGAAAAATCTGAACTTTGGCTGATATTTGCACCGCATTAACCAATCAGGAGCTTGCTCTATAGTAGCAACAATGAGGACAAATGTGGATACCCTTCATACTTTATAGAAACAGGAATAAAAAGGATCTTGCTTGGAAGAAAGTGAGTGAGGAGGTTGGACAGTCAAGTTGTAAAAAACGCTCTTTACTCAATTTGAGCTAAACATAGGGAGATTGGGACACTTTTTGCCATTGAGATGACTTGGAAAAAGTGTCCCAATCACTCTGAATTCACCCTATTAAGACTACAAGCTAGTTTAAAGCCAGCAAATTGAGCTTATTCACAGTATTTTAAAACAATCCATTTCAGCCATTTCACAACGAGACGAGCCGCCTGGCAGAAGCCCCTCTCACGATGTGAATTTGCGTCTGTTGTAGTGAATGTCACACACACGAATGAAGCGAATAAACTCAAAATGTTCAAGCGTCCGACTTTGCGCGAATAGCGCGATTTATTAATTTATTCGCATCTGCTGTGAACCCCCCATTAGAAATGAGTTTTAATGTTTTTCAATTAAATCTCTGCTTGTGTTTAAAATGGTTAATTAAACATAGATGTAAAATTAAACGCATACCAGACTTTCAGAAAGTGTTATTTTTTAAATATATTTTTCTTCTGATTTTGGTGGGACAAACATTTCTATATTTTTTTGTTGTTGCAAACTTTCATCCCTATTCCAATAAATTCTGACATTTCGCAAAAAAAAAAAAGAATTAAATGAATGAGAGTATGAACTGTTGCACTAGGATAGATAGAACGATAGATTAATAGATAGATGATAGGTAGAAAGACGAGTGACAGAACAAGCCACAAAAGGAGCAGCAGGCGAATGTAGATAGATTCCAAGAGAGTTCCAGAGGGGGATCAAACTATGACCAAAAAAAGGAAAACATAGTTTATTATATCCAAAATTTCTTCCCTTTCATGCACACTGCTAATAGCCTCTCAAGAGAAAGTGGTAACCCTTCCTCCAAGATATAACTGAAACAAAAATGTGTGGTTATTAGCCACCCTGTTAAACATCATCTCAGCAGCAAACTCTCTCCTTAGCTTTATCAGTGCCCTGCTCTGCTACTAATACAGAGCTTAAAAAGAACATGTATCAAGGTTCACAAATAATAAATGATGGTTGTCACACTTCATACATTATATATAGCTGAAACCAATCACTATGTGTTTTCATTAAAAGCTTTGAAGTGTATGATGTGCTTTGAATGCAGTTCCTCAGTATGGAGTGATAGTGTGCTTAAAGGAAGGGTAGGCGATTTATTCCAGAAACATTTTTTGTTAGTTATTAAAAGTCTCTTCACAAGCTGATAGCAATCACTAAGTGGTTTAAATGTATTTATGTATATATAATTTGTGGAAGGAAAAGGACCATAAAACGTTTGCTATAAAAGGGTCCGAATGCAATGATACAGTGTCAGAAAAAAAGGTACATTGCTTCACTGGGGCGGTACCCTAAGGTACAAAACCGAAAAGGTACTAATATGTACCTTTAAGGTATTAATATGTACCTTTAAGGTATTAATATGTACTTTTAAGGTACTATTATGGACTCTTAAAGTACTGATATGTACCTTTTAAGGTACCATTTAGGGGTGAGTAAGGTACAAAGATGTACCTTTTCACTTTTGTACCTTAGGGTACCGCCCCAGTGACAGCACTGTACCTTTTTTTCTGACAGTGTACGATGTCCTGCTTCTCAACATAAGTATTTCCATACCTCCGCACACCCTGCTCGCGCAGACATCACACGTCATCAACACGTTTCATGCAGAGATAGACATACATCAGTCACAAGCTGTAACCGAAACAGCAGCCATCTTTTACACTTCACCCTGAACCAAAACAACAAGCTTATGCTGCGTTCACACTACTGTAATTTGGAAGAGGTGGTGCTTTGAGATTAATGCCATCTCTCGTCTTGTGAGACTTTGCTGACTCTGCTATGTGCGTTTGTGTTTTGATGGAGGCATGCTTTCAAAGCTAGCTTGCTACAGCCACTCTGAAAATCACCTACCCTACCTTTAACTAGCTTAACATGCAATTGTTTTTTCTTAGACCAGCCTCACAAGTCAAATTTTGAAGGTGGCCATTCTGGTTCACCCACTAGTGCACCAAACCAGTATTTTTTTAGGGTAACACTTTACAATACAGGTGCACTAATATACATTAATTCATGCTTAACTAATGCACAGGTAATAACAAGTTAATGACTCATCATGATTATTTATCAATGATTACTGCATCAGCAACTAATGAACATTATATGATTAATAGATTAAGTAATATATGACTTGCTTTTAATTAAATGTGTCCTTATTAACTAATAATGTAAATGCACGTGTTAATTACCACAATTAGTCAAAGCTATGTACTTCGACTTCCAGTTGTCTGCTTTAATTAATCATTAATTAATGATTTGCAAAACTAATTATTAAGTAATGTCATTGTGGTTATAGGTTTTGAATTCATTTGGAATTAGTTAACAGTCATGTGCCTCAACAAGTAAAGTCATATCAAAATCATACCTTTGCAAATCATTAGCTAAAGATTAATTAAAGCAGACAAATGGAAGTCGAAATGCATGGCTTCGATCCATTGTGGTAATTAACACATGAATTTACACTATTAGTTAATACAGTATAATATGTTATTAGGGAATTAATACATTATGACACATATAAATTATAACAATTTATTGATTACTTAATCTATTAATCATAGTTGGTGATGCAGTGATCATTAATAAATGGTTTAGTTCTATTAACTCATGATTATCTGTGCATTAGCTTAGGCATGAATTAATGCATTTTAGTGCACCAGTATTGTAAAGTGTTAATATTTTGAGATTTGCTAAGTACTACATTAAACGTGTTTTTAAATTTGTGTTTTTTTTTTTTTTTACTAAAGATTAACTTTAAGTGAGAGTTAGATGATGGCAAGGGTCATTTAAATGCAAAAAGTAGAAACAAGAATGCACAATTGAATATACTTTATCATCCAAAATACTGTATCTAATAAATCACAAATGAATACAAATAAAATATCTGATACCATTGATATGATAAAAAAAACTGCCTGGAAACCTGACCCAAGTACAGGTATCTGATGTACTGTTTAAGTGCAATCTAAGGTTTGCAATTTGTATGAATGTAATTTGATGTCATTTTTGAAAGTGAACTATCTTGTTGATACAGGTCTTTAATTGGCCTGTAGTATATTGCATTTCTCATTGTTGCATGTCTCTGCCGAAATTACTTTCCGCAGGCAGCACGGCTCACATTCTTTGTGCATTAGTGACATAAATGTCTTGCTGTTAACTTTTGGTAATAAAACCAAAGGGACAAAAACTGCTGAAAAATCTGAATAAAGTAGTACTTCCAGCATTTTCTTCCCTCTTCTCTCTAGACACAGTTGTAAAAAGCTTCAGTTAGTATAGTGTTGATGATGCAAACATATGCCAAATAATAAATTGAAACGATGCACTAAACTCTGGTTTCAACCGAGCAATCAAGCCATGAGCGAAAACACATTTTCTGAAGATCCCACGGCACGTCTGGATCGCATTCCACCGAGGTTCCATATCACCTGCAAAGCACTCTGGCTCATTCTGGATAGGGTTAAGGGTTCAACACTCAAAGGATTTCAAGAAAGTGGAGGATCGCTGGGAGTTTTGACCACAGAATCCACTCCAAAAATCTCCCTGATTAGACAGCAGATCATTGACCCTTCAGTGAACCTGCTGCTCTTCTCAGAAATATGATAAACGCACACTGCTCTTGCTTCATGACCTCTCCACAATCCCTTTCAATCCCGAGGTCACAGATACACTGAGCACAGGGACCACCCTGATGGGAAACATGACCTCATGATGCAGCGGTCTGGTTGAATCGACTCAACATGTGTATGATGAGAACTCCCATTGTTCATGAAGTGTTAAAATGGCCCAGGTCCTCTCAGGGCTCAGGGAAATGGTACTCATGCTTGCATGTAGATAGAACTGTTCAAATGGTAAGTTCGTATGAAGTGATTTTCAAACACATTTGCATTTATTTTTAGGATTTTAAACCGTACAGTCCAAACAGTTGTTTGAAAAGACTAACATTTGTGTTGTCTGTAAGAAAAACAAATTTAAGTTTGTGAAAATGTAGAATGGAAGAACTGTAAAATATATTATAAATTCTATATATAAATATTTTACTTAAAAATGTTACTCCTGTTATGTTTTAGCAGCCACAGTTGTGCTGTTTTGGTGAAATATTTTTTGGAGACACTAAACATGATTTAAAAAAATATATATATATATATTATTTGATGAATAGAAAGTTTACAAGAACAACATTTATTTGAAAGATATATTTTTATAGACAAATGTAAAAATTGGTTTAATAGTTTATGTTGATAAACTTTGATTTTATAGTTTAAAAAACACATTTTTATTATACTTTATCATACTTTCTTACATTCAAATTGCTATTCTGCATCCTGTGCTATTACAATTCAGGAATAACATTGTTTTAAATTTAAACTGTATTCTCAATTTTGAATGGGGCAAAGTGACTAGTAATTTCTTTGAAAAATGATTCAAAATTCATATGCACATGGACATCAGAGAGCGAGAAATCAATTGTTTGTAACAAAAGTTCAAGTTTGATGAACTCTGACCTAAGAAAATGCAAAACCAAGAACAATACAACTAACTTGCTGCATACAAACAATCTGGGTGGCTTGTAGAGTTCTGTGACCGTGGAGTAGACAAAAAACGTATAAGAGTAGACTGACATCATATCTTGTTGCGTAGCTGGGTCCTAAGTAATTTCGTGACTGCAGCTTAACTCTCTGGGAAGTGAAGTGTAGCGCCTGGCAATACAATGAATATTAACCAATGAATGTCTTGCCATGCAGTATAGCATTTGGCTAAGACTGCGACGGGTCATTAAACACATGATTGGTTATAGCTTAAGTTTATTTAATTTGCTGGCTTTAGTGAGATTAATTTAAATATCAAGCTGGAATCAGTGAAGCAATAGGCAAGATAAATCTTAGCACCTTTGAAGAAATGAAAACAGAGAAAGGGAGAATTCAATTAGCTTATTTTTAGTTAGTCAATTTAGTTTCAAATAAAAAATTACGCCGTAGCAATGTACAAGATGTAATCTCTACACAATCCACCATAGCTGGAACACTTGTTCCATTAAAATCTCCTAAATGTCTTTAAAAAAAACCATGGCGTTTAGGATATGCAAGTAAAAAGACGTTAACATGTGCCACAGGACACAGAATTACGGTATGATTGTCATGTTGGCTTGCTATTCTTGCCCTCCAGGGTGGTTATTTATTGTTCCAGAATGCAGTCTATTTATCACTGTAGAAAAGAGTGAAAAGGGCATGCATGTTTCCCATGTACACAAATGGATGGCTAGTTGCAACTGTAAAAGGACAGTTTGTCTGTAATTTTGAAGGTGGTTATGAAGATATAAACTCTTTGTCCAACCTGAAAGCCATAATTTGAACATTAAAAAACATCAGCAATTTTGAACTACATTTTTTTTGTCGCCAGGGGACAAATTAAATGCTTTGGAAAAATCAGCGCTTTTCACACATCCACTAGAAGCTTGGGGAAAAGACAGGGGGAAAAATAGTTTAATGTGCTTTCTAAAAAAAATATTAATACTCAGAGTTATCACGTCTATAGCAGCGAGGACCGGAACGCAAAACAACAATTTTCTCATTAAACGGTGGCCCGTCTTTGGCTAGCTTTTCCTAAGATTTTATGTACTTAGACAAATTAGAGCCCCTAGATATGAATTAAAGCGTTTCATTTCCCCCTCGTTGAAGCCACTGCCTTAATGGAGAAAATAAATTGAAAAAGCGATAAATTGAAACTTATCCTAAATGGCATAAATGCAGTATGCAAATGCATTTTGCATAAACAGAGGTCTTTATCATCACAATGAGAATCGTTGATCAAGTTCTGTATCTGTCCTCTTAGACCAATTCATATTCAACACAATTCATGTGCATCAGTCAGTAAGGCACAGTACAGTTGGTATACACAAAAACAAAACTGTTTGTTCCATGCAAATCAATATTTAATTTCAGTAAAGTTCAGTGGTAGACCGAACGCTTCGTCTTGATAGGGGAATCAGGACCCAACGTGTCCCTAGTGATAGTTGTTTATTTGGGCTCGATGCTCAAGACTGAAATAAAGTGTAGTTTTCAGCAGTTTTTCTAAAACTCAAACTTATAGGTAGGCACTAAAGAAGTACACAAAAAAAGGCCACAAGCAAGAAAATAAAAAGCGTGATGCAGTGGGAATAGTGGGTAAAAGGTGGAGCAGCAGTGTAAAGGTAGGAAAGTATGTGAGAGAAAAAGAAAAGAGAGAGAGCTCCAGTGGAGGTGTGACAGAAGACAGACAGGTTGATGGAGATTAGGCTGTCAGAGAGGCAGTCCGTCAGTATAGCGTCACACACACCTCACTGGTTCCTGACAGCTACACGTCTGTCTATATGGTCCGCAATAACGGAACACTTTAATTTCCCTCTGCTTTCCCTTTTCCTTCAGGCAATTAACCACAGAGGGCTTCCCATTTAAAGCTGGGTTTCCTATTTCTTGCTCTCTGTGCCTGCATCCACACCATTTCCATTCAGACTAGTCTGCTTTGATGAATTTAGCAATTGGCATAGCAAATGAAATATTTAGCTCTAAGGGTAAACTCCTATTTGTTCACCGCCACTTTGAGATGGAAGCTCTAGTACTTAAATAATACCATTCTAGAAATGTGGTATTATAAATTTTATATATATATATACACTCACCTAAAGGATTATTAGGAACACCATACTAATACTGTGTTCCCCCTTTCGCCTTCAGAACTGCTTTAATTCTACGTGGCATTGATTCAACAAGGTTCTGAAAGCATTCTTTAAAAATGTTGACCCATATTGATAGGATAGCATCTTGCAGTTGATGGAGATTTGAGGATGCACATCCAGGGCACAAAGCTCCCATTCCACCACATCCCAAAGATGCTCTTGGGTTGAGATCTGGTGACTGTGGAATCCATTTTAGTACAGTGAACTCATTGTCATGATCAAGAAACCAATTTGAAATGATGGCTTTGTGACATGGTGCATTATCCTGCTGGAAGTAGCCATCAGAGGATGGGTAAATGGTGGTCATAAAGGGATGGACATGGTCAGAAACAATGCTCAGGTAGGCCGTGGCATTTAAACAATGCTCAATTGGCACTAAGGGGCCTAAACTGTGCCAAGAAAACATCCCCACACCATTACACCACCACCAGCCTGCACAGTGGTAACAAGGCATGATGGATCCATGTTCTCATTCTGTTTAAGCCAAATTCTGACTCGACCATCTGAATGTCTCAACAGAAATTGAGACTCATCAGACCTGGCAAGATTTTTCCAGTCTTCAACTGTCCAATTTTGGTGAGCTCGTGCAAATTGTAGCCTCTTTTTCCTATTTGTGGAGATGAGTGGTACCCGGTGGGGTCTTCTGCTGTTGTAGCCCATCCGCCTCAAGGTTGTGCGTGTTGTGGCTTCACAAATGCTTTGCTGCATACCTCGGTTGGAACGAGTGGTTATATCAGTCAAAGTTGCTCTTCTATCAGCTTGAATCAGTCTTGCCTATTCTCCTCTGACCTCTAGCATCAACAAGGCATTTTCACCCACAGAACTGCCGCCTACTGGATGTTTTTCCCTTTTCACACAATTCTTTGTAAACCCTAAAAAATGTTTGTGCGTGAAAATCCCAGTAACTGAGCAGATTGTGAAATATTCAGACCAGCCCGTCTGGCACCAACAACCATGCCACGCTCAAAATTGCTTATATCACTTTTCTTTTCCATTCTGACATTCCGTTTGGAGTTCAGGAGATTGTCTTGACCAGGACCACACCCCTAAATGCATTGAAGCAACTGCAATGTGATTGGTTGATTAGATAATTGCATAAATGAGAAATTGAACAGGTGTTCCTAATAATCCTTTAGGTGAGTGTACATGTCTAATTCTTCCAATTCTTTATTTGCAACAATGGACTGCGAGCACATTTATTTTAAGAATTGTATTACTATTAAATAACTATTACCATTTTACACAACCAAAATATCTCAAATCTAATCAATAATCTAAAAGTCCAATAAAGATGACGTCACTGACATTACACAAAATTATTGGAGCTTTTATGTAACATAATTACAAATCTTCAGACACTGTGAAACACTTATCAAATTCAAATTGTACACGCTTAAAAATAAAGGTTCTTTATTGCCATCTATGTTTCCATGAAGAACCCTTTATTGCAAAAATTTCACAGCAAACATTCATGAAACTTTTTAGATGAAATTAACTATTTCTTCTTTTTAAGACCTGTTTACTGAAAGGTTCTTTGAGGAACCCAAAATGGTTCTTCGATAGCATTGCTGTGAAAACCCAGTAGATGAACACAATTCATACATCATTGCTTCAGCATTCACCAACAATTGCTTGTTTTACCTCCCAAATTTACAAATGATTATGCAAATCATGTTGAAGGAAACTTACAAGGTGCAAATATTGCAGGCTATTTATGAGTTCTATGTGCAAGATTTAGTAGACTAGCACATTGTATACATCATCACTTCACCCTTGAGATCTAGGCACCTCGATCGTTAAAAAGTGCCCCATTTATAATATTTTTCTCAGTCATAACATGAATCACTGCAGCCATGATCACTATAAAAAGTTCTCAAATATCACTTTTTAATAAACTTCTGTTTACCATCTGCTTTTTGTGGGCAGTAATAGTGTAACTTTAATTGTATCAGGAAAATAAGTAGGTGTTCTTGGCCAGCATAAGATGGAATTTGAACCAGAACACGTGCCAATAGTCTAAAGTTTGCCTGTGCAATACTAGATGCTCCTAAACTAACAATCCAACTTGTTCTAGACCAAATGAGGATGGGTTTGCCCTTGAGATTCAAAGGTTTCTTCTTTGCCCTTAACAGTGTTTTTTTTTTTTTTCATGCTTTTGCAGTCTTATCTTTGTTCACTGCGGTGGTTTAGGCCTAACATGATGTAAAATCCTGATTTCTTCTTTAAATAAAAGTGAAATAAATATAAATTGAGTAATTAACCTATTGTATTATGGGCTTGAAAAATGGCTATTTCAATTCAGAACATAGTGTAGATTGTTTTAAGATATTGGATGATATTGATCCCTCATGTCAGAGATAGACCTATGAGATTGATCACTCGCTAACGTTGGTGCAGTTCAATGTTTTATAGTGTGTATGTGGCCGGGCCGGGTGTTTGTATGTGCAGTAGTGCTGTAGTATTGATCCAGTAGTGGTTGATATACGGTAGTTATCACATCCTATCAGAACACAAGCTCTCCTCGCATCCCTCATGCCTACAGAAACCTGCCTGCAGGACGGTTTATATCCCTCACCACACGCAGAGTTATGCCCAACCTGTCCTCAGACATTCTTCCTCCACTCATTCTCCCTCACCACAGATGTTTCTCTCTGTCATTCTGTCTTATAATCTTCTTATTTCTTCTCTCCTTTTGGCCAGTCAGATTCTGGGCACTAGATCTTCTAACGCCCAGGAGCCTAAAAGCCATTTCACACATGGCCGGTGTGACGGAGGAACTTCACACCCCCCAGTCATCGTATGAATCCCATTTTACATACTTTTTTTTTTTTTTTTTAATATGCACTAAAAGTACTTTGCTAGCAAGGGGGAAAATATATATTTTTTAGTGTGAAGTAATATGAAAATATACTACTGCATCCAGCATAAACTGCTTTATTTCACATACAATTTGCGATTGTAATAGCTAGCATCTTGCTAAATTGTAACCATGCCAATTTTAATGTTTTTAAGAGCCCTTCAAAAACAATTGGATACTGGTGAAACATCATGTTAGTGTGTATATATACAAATGAAATATTAGCAGCATTATGTCACAATTCCAGTACATACAGACACTTTGAAAGTTGGGATGCTCTAATCTGACTCTTTTATACTATATAGACAGGATTATATGCAAATTGGGATTCAGCCACCCCGTCCTTCTACCACTGGCTCACGTTCAGCTTCACAACAGCAATGTGTGCCTGAGAGGATGGAAGCAGAAATGCAATAACACTGGCAGCACTGGTGATGAGCTGCACCTGGTGCTTACTGTGCCACCGTTGCCATGAATCCATTACTGTGTCACTCGTTCAGGCCACCTGGTCCTGCAACCTTGGACCTTCTCCACCTATGAGAACCAGACCCAGCAAACAATAGCCGTCATTTTACCGTCTCGGTTAACTATAGACCTGATATAGTCCGGCTATGAGTAACTGTCACGGTTGGTAGATCGGTTGTCTTAGGCCACGTTTACACATAGTCGGGTATTTAGAGAACCGAATATTTCCCCGCCTCCGTTTTCAAAAATAACGTCGTGCACACAACATCGTTTTCAAAAAAGTTGTCGTTTACATCAACCCGCATAAATACGCCGCCGAGCGCCATCATAACTATGCCAAACTCATAATGGGTGGCAGTGTTGGGAGAAGGATAAAGCCATGCAAGCCAATCAGAATCCTCAAAATAAAATCGACAACAGCGAATAGCACGAGCGACTTCCTGTTCCTTTCAAAACAACAGACATGGCGCAAGGTTCGTTCGTGTGGACAGACAGCGAAGTGGAGTTAGTACAGCAGTTGTGTTTGCAAATGCAAACAGGCCAAAAGCGTTTGCACAAAAGTAAAAATGAGTACCACCTTAACAGCATCCATGATCAAACAAACCGTAAACATAGGGCGCTCACATGACGTAAGCATTTTCTGGCGCATAATGTGACGTTTGAGAACCTAAAACCCTGTTTCTCCCCGTTGACACGGCAACACATAACCGCCGTTTTCAGAAATCTCCACTTTGGCGGAGTTTTTAGAAATAATCGTTTTCTGGGATAAAAACGGCGTTTTCGTGTAAATGACAGGTCAAAACGCAGGGAAATATCTGCGTTTTCCCTTCTTGTAAACGGGGCCTTATTCTAGTCGCATGTGTGTGTGTGTGTGTGTGTGTGTGTGTGTTTGTATGTCATGGTCCAGACTGATCAGCGGCCAGCTGTGTATTATCATCTCCTGCCTACTTAATGCCCTCTCTCCCATTTCATGTTGTCAGATTGTTGTTTGAGCTCCCGTCCTCGTGCCTGTCCTGTTCTCCTCTTGTTCCCTGTGTACTGAACTCTGGATGACTTCACTTCAGATCTCACCACGGATTCACCTTCATGTTCACTCTGCACCTCCGGATTTCCATCTCAGTCCCTGCGTCACGCTCTCCTGCCAGCTGTGTTCCTGGTCGTCTGCCATCTCCTTTGGGACTGTGTTTTGCAACGATCTATCTTTATCCTTGAGTATCTGGTCTAATAAAGACTTGTTGAACTTGCATTTGCTTCCGTCCTGTTTATCATTACAATCTGACCAACTATGGAAGCAGCAAGCGCAATGTCGTTTGAGGAATTTGTGGGGCATAGCATCGCTGATGGATCAGCGGCCACGCCCCCCCTTAACCATGAAATACAAACACACACACACACCACACATGAGACTAGAATAAGACAACCGATCTACCAACCGTGACAGTAACCCACTTCTAGGTCTATTCAAAAGAACCCTCAATTAGGTTGAGACAATGTCGTTTTTCCAAAATAACTTGCGAGATGTATGATATTCCATCCTGTAAGCAAAGTCGACAGTGATTAAAATGTGTTTGGTTTCATTACTTTGATATGTATTATTTTTGGGTTAGACGTCTATTAAATTTTCACTGACAGAACAAATTTTAGCCTAGATGTCAGGGCTGTGTTTGGACAGCTATTAGACGTCTTAAACACATAATTGCTTGCTGGGAAGCCAGGTGCATACTTGATAATACAGTACACCTGGAAAATTCTTCATTCCTCCACTGAGTTTTTCTAGAATTTACATTTATAAGGCAGGAAATGAACATTAAATAACAAAACGATTTTATAGGTTTTCACCATATGTGAAATGTGTCAAACGGAACACAGTGTGGGGAGAGCGGGGCACAACACTTTTTGACTTTCTCAGTTTGTGTAAATCCACTTGGGGTTCAGAGTATTTTTTCTTTTACATATTAATTTCACAAATATCTAGAACAATTATGTGGTTTTGTTTCATTAATACACTGAATGGAAGAGAAATGTGACAACATGCCCTGGTACATTGTAACATGACCAAATGACAGCTTAAAATGTTACCTGATATAATCAAAAAAAATATACAAGACAAACTAAAATATTTCGTAAATAATATGCAATTATTAACCTTTTCCAAATAAAATAATGGCATTTTTTTATCATTAAAATTATTTAAAAAAATTAGTTTGACACAAACACATCGCAAAAAAACAGCTATTTACAGTATAGTTAAAAACAAAATAATAATGAATAACTTCTGAACATTGACTCTCAGTCTTTATTCACGTCTTTCTCATGGTTTCTCAATAATTCATAAAAGTATTGAATATAATAGCTTATTTCTAATAGGGGCTCATTGTAACGCAGTGTGAAAACATGCCCAACCTGCCCAACTGGGATTTAAACCCGGCTCGTGTCTTCAGCTGGTTAGATCAGCATTAGAATTAGTATTATCTTAACTATGAAATAAAAGATATAAGATTAGAATAATATCAGATTTGTCTTATTTTAAATAAACACAAAAAACAGAGATGAAAAATAAGCTTATGTAAGAAATGTACTTTCGCTATGGTTAAATAAATGTTCAGTGGTATCTTCTGAAGATTTCAGAATTTTGGCACAATTTTGTCTCGATATAGTGTTGATATGATAACTAGTAAATACACTAAGTTTCGACATTCTGGCATGTGTGGAACGTTTTAGTCCATGTGTGTTACAACTAGCCCCGGCTCACACCTACACTTTTTAGTAGCTTTGGGGAATGTTACTTTTTAAAAATATTAATTTCTACTTTTAAAATTGCCATTACTTATCATTACTTATTATTTTTTATTTATTTATTACATATTTATACAAATATCAGCAGCATTTTACTTTGTTTTTACAGGGAATTTTCACTGAAAAATAAAAGACAAGTAAGAATTTCAAGGGAATTATTATTATTATTATTATTTTTTTTAACTAAATGGGATTTTCACTAGTGTTGCAAAAAATACATTAAGATTTTAGTTATAAAATTGCCAATTGCTTTAAAAAATCAAAAAATAAATACATAAATCCTTGTACTGCTTTGTTCAAGCATTACTGAATTGACAGTTAAACAAATTTAGTAGGATTAGTTCTTCACCAAATAAACCCTCATAAACAAAGTGTTTAAATGTCACATGCTAATCTTGTGAGACTTTTTTGCAGAACACTGTTTGCAAAGATTGCAGTCACGCAATGCAGCGGAAGTATCGACAGATCTTTCCTTCGTATTCTGAAGTACATCTGAGTAAAATGGATTATCAAAGAATGTACGACAGGGACTTGGTTCTGTCTATCCGGTGTTTATTGGATGCATATCTGAGTTTGCAGTTGATTGTAAGAAGGGGACGGGGTTTATGCAGACTAAATGTTTGGAGAAGTCCGGCAAGAAGTTTGTTTTTGGAAATTTCAGTTATGACTGCTTGTTTATACGAGCTCGAAAATAAATAATTAAACACGCACATATGAATCATTCACAATAAGATCATTAGGATGCATTTAGAGAATAGACAACATGAGTCGGAATGAAATGGAAATTCACTCTGAGCTAGCCTTGCCTCCCTTGGCCCTCTTATAATACCTCTACCCCACACTTTGTGAACCACAGCTGCAGGCAAATTTAAAAAACTATCGGAGTTCTACAAAAATTCACTTTTTGCAGAATCCTTAATCATTTTTACAGCTTCATCACAGCTGCAAATGATTTTCATGAGAATCATTAACGGGCCGTGAGTGTGTTCAGCGGGGTGTAATCCTATTGTCTTGCGTGGTTGATAAATTAGAAGAATTGAGGTGGTGTGATGTGTGAGGAGATCAGGCTTGGTTAAAAAGGGCAGAGCCACAGGTGTAATTGTATTTCTGAGAACAGGAAATGAGCGTGATTATGGACCCCCAATTAAGCGATTGGGTCAGCGAGAGGGAATACAAGTCTATGTGAAGGTTTAATTGCCTTCCGAGCTGATTTGGCGGCGCAGCCATTTAACGATAAATAATACAGGGGGTAAGTCAGCTATTAGATACTTTCATGTGGGAAGGTCAAAGAGCTGAATACCGCAGGGCACCTGTCTGGAAAAAGAATCTCCGGGTTTACACACCCACCGATTTGTAACCACAACCCACCCGACCACCATCACCTGATCCATTATTTACTTTCTTTTCCGCAGGAGCCGAAAAAAGCTTTAAAGCCTGCTTGTGTCCTGTAACGTAACTAATGAGCTCGAACGAAAAGACCCTGTTGTCCTTTAAATGGAACTCAAACAGCTTAGAGTGTTTAATCATTCATTTGCACAGTAGCAAGATTTTAATCTGCATCACTTTGACTAATGATACACAAGACTAAATGAGATTGGCTACGTGGTACAAAGATACATCTCTATAATATGCAGATACATCTCTATAATGTGCATTCATCTAAACATGTAGATGGCGAAGCCACTGGCCCACCTGCTATAATCAGTCAGCTTGAAAACACAAGAGCGAGAACTGTAGGAATTCTGCATATAGTCAGTAACAAGCTGAGAGATTTGCCAGTGCAGCAACTGCACAGAGAGAGGAAGAAATGGATAAGGGAAAAAAATGAAAGACAGATTCATGCAAGAGATGAAATAGAAAAGGCTTGGAAGACTTTGGACATTCCCAAAGGTGCAGTGTGTACACTCTAAAAAATGCTTGGTAAAAAACAACCCAATGTTGGGTCAAATATGGACAAACCCAGCAATTGGGTTGTTTTAACCCAGCGATTGGATTGTCTTAAAGGGGTACTTCAGCGCTGGGAAGTTGAATCTGTATATAAACTGAGTCATTAATGTAGTAGAAATGTGAAATTATTTTTGAATTTGGTGCCTTCTAGACTGAGAAAACACAGAAATGTATTTTTGTCTCATGGGGATGAAAGACAACAATTCCCAGAACGCACTGCTTCACTGCCCTACTGCTAGTCGGCTACTGAATTACTGGATCACTTGACCACCACGTTCATTTTTAGAAAATCAGTTGAGTTAGAGACACTACAATTAAAAACTGAACGTGTCTGTTCGATATAATGCGAGTGAGCCGATTGAGCGTCACGGCACAAACGCAGCAGGATCGGATTACATTCCTCACATGAGCTGAGGTAGTCGCGGGATTCACGGCTGCGGCTGCATTCACAGCGCATGATCAGTCTGGCGCGTGTTCAGTTCATGTCTTCGGAAGCTTAATTTTCATAGGAAGTTCATTTTAAAAGTTAAAACACTCACTTTGATCTCCACCAATCCGTTTACATGAATCTCCGCAGCTCCCCGAGCCGAGTGCTGTGAGTGTGATGTTGAAAACATGTGGAAATAGCGACCACTGCTGGCTGTAGTCTTCAGCCTCTGGCCAAAAACTCATCCGATGACGCAAAATGATGATATTTGCGTCATTGGAGGAATTTTTCCAGAAATAAAATACATAATTCTCTCGTCTCAGGGTCATATGAGGGGGGAAAGTACGATAATTTGAATATACTCCCGGGTTTCTACTGATACAAAGCTTAATGCTAATCGCTGAAGTAACCCTTTAAGCAAACATTTAACCCAACCGCAGGGTTAAAACAACCCAATCGCTAGGTTAAAACAACCCAATTGCTGGGTTAGTCCATATTTGACCCAATATAATATACATTACTATGTTTCAGTGGTGCATAAAGACCTTACATAATGAACCGTTATGTTTTTATTACCTTAGAATGAGTCATTTCTATCTGTATACACCAGGTCCCCTTACAGTGAAGTCATCATTTTGTGCTGTCATGTTTCTACAGTATCCCTGAATGGACAAACTGCTCTACAGAGCGCTAGCTACTCTCGACATCTTTGTCCTGTGTCGGCCACCGTAGCTTCTCTATAAGCTTCGAAAGGGAGGGGTGAGTGGACATCAACATGACACCACTAGATGCTGCTATAATTTACATATGACATTTCTTAAATAAAAAAAATAAAATACAATATTTATTTACAGTATAAGGCCATCGAAGGGCATAAAACAACAGTATAGCTAAAACATATTGAACCAAGAAAGATTCATACATTAACTCTTTCCCGGCAAACATGGGATTTTCCGCTATTTGTGAGAAAAGGCTTCCCAGCCAAACACTGGGTTTTCACTGTTAGGCGCTATTACGCATCTTCTGAATGAGAACAGAATCTCCTGATCAAAACACACGTGAGGAAGACACTGTAAAACAAGCGATCGTATGTAAGCAGATGCATATGTAAAATAACGTGATAATCAACATTAAACATCATATATATCAAAACTATCTAATGTTACTGAATGAAATGTGGAACCAGGGCGAGCTACAGGACTGTGCAAGCATTAGGGGTGTTGATGGACTCGATCTACTCAATCTGTGTTTGATCATCGGTCTGAATCTCATCTAAAGTCTTTCACAAAAATGTGATTTTCTCAGCTTTCTGGTCAAAATTTGGCTTTTTTTTAAATGAAACTTTCTATTCAAGTGTTGATAAAAAAGGAATGCATGAAGCTAGAATAAAAGTTTTTTTTTGTTTTGTTTTGTTTGTTTGTTTGTTTAAAAGAAGAGGGTCAGCTCTTTCTTTTGATATATTGCATGCTCAGATATCAACAACAACAAAAAAACGCTGCCGGGAAAGAGTTAAGGCCAACCCCACACTACCACAAGTCTGAATTCACTGTCTGTGGCTAATGGGAGATAAAAGCTTTTTCCTATATATGTTAACTCAGCAGGCCAACTAGAGACAGAATATTCCCCTCGGTTCAAACACACATGCAAGTCTTACTCAACATGTTCTTACAGCTTTTATATGAAAGGAAAAAGGTGGAAATAACCCCACAATCACTGTAATCAAGGTCTTTCTTTAATAACTTAGCACTTAAATCCAAAGTTCTTTTGAAAGTTTATCTGGAAATGTTCCGCTCTCAATACAGTCAGAGCAGCAGAATCAATATAAAAACCATGTTGAGCTGAGATATCGAACGTACGCACTCCTACGTCAGCCAGTTGAAGGTTGTTCAAGAATGTTAGTTATTTACCACAAGAAAATATATTCATTAGTGAGATCACAATTTAATATCCACAAATAAGAAGCAAATATCTATCTATCTATCTATCTATCTATCTATCTATCTATCTATCTATCTATCTATCTATCTATCTATCTATCTATCTATCTATCTATCTATCTATCTATCTATCTATCTATCTATCTATCTATCTATCTATCCATCCATCCATCCATCCATCCATCCATCCATCCATCCATCCATCCATCCATCCATCCATCCATCCATCCATCCATCCATGCTAAAACCTGAGTTTGTATTGTGCAACTTGTACTCTTAGTTTCCATTCTGCCCTGTGCAAACAACACGGTTTGGTGTCACGTCCTAGTAGTACCAGTGCGGGTGTTTTGTATCTTAAGAGAGCTCCAAATACTTTACAAAACCACAAGCCAAATAGATCAATATTGTAGCTTTCAGCTTCTGCTCAGATCAGTTCACTTCATTGAGCCAGAACGAGTGAACATCGTCATCCGCAACAGAAAGTCAGTCTCTCTCTGTCGGACTTCAGAGAATAGAATGCAACACTGCACCAAACAGATTAAAGGAGAAAAGAAGAAAAGAGAAATGCACTAAAAATGAGACTGACCAACAAGAGTGACTACAGAGAGATGGGCAAGACTAAAAATGGAGGAAATGAAAAAGTACTGCACATAAACTGGGTTTACTTTCTCTGTAAGCTAACAATACATCTTAAAAACATATTGTATGTCCTGTTTTGAGTGCTAATTATGGTTAAATTTATACTTGTTTATGAAAGAGACCAACAAACACTTTCTATCACCAAAATGTACTACTTCACAGGATTAAAGGTTACATAACACACACAGTTTCTGCCTCGTGTTCCTATCTCGTGTTAATCTTGAGTACCAATAGTACTGCACCCTTTATTTCCGAAGTGTCTTTAGTTATATCATATTTATAAAAGACAGGTACATTGTACTGATTCTTTCCAAAAACAGCCAAACTCGTGGCGGTGGGCAGTGGGCGGAGCTAAAGAGTCACAAGCACACACACACATACAATACATCATGGCACTATTCATGGAAAACTATCGATTAACTATATACTCACCTATAGGATTATTAGGAACACCTGTTCAATTTCTAATTAACCAATCACATGGTAGTTGGTTCAATGCATTAAGTGGTGTGGTCCTGGTCAAGACAATCTCCTGAACTCCAAACTGAATGTCAGAATGGGAAAGAAAGGTGATTTAAGCAATTTTGAGCGTGGCATGGTTGTTGGTGCCAGACGGGCCTGTCTGAGTATTTCACAATCTGCTCAGTTACTGGGATTTTCATGCACAACCATTTCTAGGGTTTACAAACAATGGTGTGAAAAGGGAAAAACATCCAGTATGTGGCAGTCCTGTGGGTGAAAATGCCTTGTCGATGCTAGAGGTCAGAGGAGAATGGGCCGACTGATTCAAGCTGATAGAAGAGCAACTTTGACTGAAATACTCATTACAACCGAGGTATGCAGAAAAGCATTTGTGAAGCCACAGCACGCACAACCTTGAGGCGGATGGGCTACAACAGCAGAAGACCCCACCGGGTACCACTCAACTTCACTACAAATAGGAAAAAGAGGCTACAGCTCACCGAAATTGGACAGTTGAAGACTGGAAAAATGTTGCCTGGTCTGATGAGTCTCGATTTCTGTTGAATTTGGCTTAAACAGAATGAGAACTTGGATCCATCATGCCTTGTTACCACTGTGCAGGCTGGTGGTGGTGGTGTAATGGTGTGGGGGATGTTTTCTTGGCACAGTTTAGGCCCCTTAGTGCCAATTGGGTATCGTTTAAATGCAATGGCCTACCTGAGCATTGTTTCTGACCATGTCCATCCCTTTATGACCACCATGTACCCATCCTCTGATGGCTACTTCCAGCAGGATAATGCACCATGTCGCAAAGCTCGAATAATTTCAAATTGGTTTCTTGATCATGACAATGAGTTCACTGTACTAAAATGGCCCCCACAGGCACCAGATCTCAACCCAAGAGCATCTTTGGGATGTGGTGGAACGGGAGCTTCGTGCCCTGAATGTGCATCCCACAAATCTCCATCAACTGCAAGATGCTGTCCTATCAATATGGGCCAACATTTCTAAAGAATGCTTTCAGCACCTTGTTGAATCAATGCCATGTAGAATTAAGGCAGTTCTGAAGGCGAAAGGGGGTCAAACACATTATTAGTATGGTGTTCCTAATAATCCTTTAGGTGAGTGTATGTGTGCATTATATGCACTTACACTCCGATTGCTAACAAAACACAGACATTTGATGCTGTTTCAGGACTCATGACGGGAACAAACAAACACAGTTCCGGAACTCCATTGGTGCTCAAGAAAAACAAACTGCATCCTCTGTTTTCGCTGGGTTATTTGGGAAGCTGAACATGGTTATCTTTCCCTTATAACATAAAACACACTTATTTAGTAACATTGTTGATTTCGTGGTCTAAAAACAAAATGACAGCGCTGCCGACGGTTTCTGTGACCCGAACCACTCTTGCTCTGGTTGATGTGCGCATGCGCTCGGAAAAAGTGCCCATACAAGCAAATTATGTCATACTCAATTTTTTTTCAATGAAATTTGTTTGAATCCTAAAGGAGTGTGTTTGGCACAGAAATACTGTGTCAAACCTCCACCTCTCCTCCCCCCTTTACATTTTAAGAGCAGAATAGGTGCTGTATATAAAAAAAAATAAAAATAAAAAAAAACCTGCAGTGAACAACTATCATGTCAAGAACTGTCTCGTTACTGCCATATGTATGACGCAAGTGTGCACTTCAGTATTTTTTCTGCATTAAGTCGCTAATATTAGGGCTGTCAGTCTCTCTCGGGTTATGAAAAATGAAAACAGGAGTATTGTGAGATCAGAGAGAGAGAGAGAGAGAGAGAGAGAGAGAGAGAGAGAGAGAGAGAGAGAGAGAGAGAGAGAGAGAGAGAGAGAGAGAGAGAGAGAGAGAGAGAGAGAGAGAGAGAGAGAGAGACAAAACTATCAAAACTTTATAATAACTTTCCTTCCCCTCTGAAATGACTTTTCTTTATAGATGACATCACCAAAACGCTCTTATTTTTCAAAACCACCTCAGCTGTCATAGAGCCAGTTCCATTTAAAAGAGGACGCCGTCAAGAGCACTTGAAGGATACTCTGAAAGGCCTTAAAGTCTCATATGTGCACCCTTTAAGAAGATATATGACACTGACATATTTATTTTTAATTAAAATATTACCTTAATACGTTTACATTTTGATACAATACACTATCACCCTGCTGTGATACAAGGCTTTTCAGCTTTGCCTGTAAATATTACATAAATAGATTAATGTGATTATTGCCCATTTGAAATATTCTGTGCTTTTTACACCTTGATGGAGCAAAATTTAGACCAGGAGGTCAACAAACAGGTGTAGTGTCTTTGAAAATGTCCACAGAACACCACTGCGCCATAATTTATACTAACCTTCACTTTGTTGCAGAATAAGCTGCAATATGCCAATACTGTAATAATGATATTGTAATTTATGCCGATAGTCAAAAGCCTGGCCTGTTTTAATTATAGAACATAATTGTAGCTCTAAATCGATTTAATAGTGACACTAAATTACCAGGCATGATGACCAGCTGATTGCTTTATGGAAGACCACCCTAACATTGCCTGCTTAAAAATTAAGTGCACTTAGAGATTTTTTAAAGTGTTATAATGCTTGCTACGCCCCTAGAATTGACTGCAGTTACTATACAGGCGATAGTCAATCCACACCTCTGTCTGCAAGTCAATTTGAGAGTCACATCTGTTCTGGATAAATAAGATGACCTACACAGTGTTAAAGCCTTATGGTGTATTCATTTGGATGAATACAGTCCCTTGGACAGTCTTGTAAGAAAGATGTGAAGGAACAAGATGCTGTCTGAGTGTGTGTGTGTGTGTGGGTGTATGGGTTTTTACTTAAGCAATTAAATCTCTTTGTCTCGGTTCAGGGTCATTCGAAGGCCAAAAACTCTTGATTCAGTATCACTGAAAATGCAACAACATTCTTCAAGCTGAGCCTATTTAAGTGATGAATAACACTCCAGTCTATGTATTGCTAAATTCAAATACAGATGAATATGTACAACCAGTTCCTTTTGTAAAAACAAACATATACTGTGCAATGGTAGCCTAGAACAGTGAATAAAAAAACTTGAATTAAAAATAAGCAAATATCCCACCATTTCAAAACCATAATATCTAGGCATGCTAGCATAATAAATTGAATAAAAAGCAATAGGCCTTTAAGAACAACCGTGGTGCTTTTAGTTAACACATGGACTGAATATACATTACTGCTGCACTAAGGATCCTCTGTGGTTTCTTCACCCTGTGGTACCATAGCTGTGTGGTTTCACACCTCAGTAATGCTATGCTAATCCTCAAACTGGCCTCCAAAAGCACTGCAGTGTTTGGGTTCATGGGAAATGGAACAGAAGAAATGGAGAGGAATAAAACTTGTAATCCAGTAACAGGATTAGGGAGTGCGGAGAATCCAAACACACAGGAAGATGGAAGGGTGGGAGGCCTGACATTTGGCGCTATTAATGTTTAAAGAGCATTGCAGAAAATCCAGCGAGAAGCGTGAAGCAGGCATAACAGATAGCATTTTTAGTGTGTTCCCAGTAAATATCCAAGGTCTATTTAAAGTGTTCAGGCCAACGATGCATTTGGGGATGTTAAAAATATGCTTTCAATTGTCCTTTGTGGTGTACATAGCTGGGTTATCACCTGCTTCAACAAAAACCTGTTTGAAGTTCAGACCTTTGGACACTAGAGTATGACATCTAATCAATAAAGGGATCTATGCTTTTGAAGGGGTTTGTCTTTCTATCCTCTTTTTGTCTCTGTTCAATTCAGGGTTAAAAAATGAACATCTGCTGCCAAGCACCAAATAAGAGTTGAAACGGAATTTGGAAAGGAAGTTAAATATTACTTGGTCAGTAAGAAACAAACAATTTTATTGAGCAAGGATTAAATTGGTCAAAAGTGCAGTAAAGACATTTAAAGGCACTAGAGGTCACTTATTCAAAACAAAAGCGTAGCTTGATGACGCCTTGATTTCGTTGAATCATGGGAGTTGTTGTCTTCACCTCTACAGCCGGTAGGAAAGAATACAATGGGACTCGTGCAGAAATCATATTCATGGATGAGCTAATGTATTAAAGATATGATCATATTAGATACATTTGAGTGGGTTTAAATTTATGTTATAATACTACTCTGTGTATTTGCTTGGCGCACACTGCATTAAGCTTGTTGCACACTGTATTAAGCTAGATCGATATTAGGCATAGTAAAACTACTGGTACTAACATTAAATCAAGAAAACAAGATTTAAACAATAACACTAACCTTGTTGAGCTATAACAATGATTTGTTTTCTGTTGATTAATGTATCAAAACTGTTGCTCACCTGTCTTTGCACAGTATTTATTAAAGCGTCTTTGGTGTTTCCATGGTTTCGACAAAATAAAATGTAAGGTAAAATTGAGGGTAACGCAGGTGTGATGTCATTGACAGGCGACGCACAGACACGGTCCATGTCCTGGTTAAAATTTCTCTGGATTTAAACATTCTTAGAAACATTTGGGATAATGTAAGTACGCAAGTCGACAAAATATATAACATTGTTCTAGTGGTTTTTGATATTTTAATCCAAAAATCTTACATATTGTGCCTTTAAATTGTTATATATATAGTTATAGAAACTATTTCAAATAAATATTGTTCTTTTGAACTTTCTATTAATCAGAGAATCCTAATAATTGTATCATGGTTTCCACAAAATAAGCAGCAGCACAAATGTTTGTTAAGCACCAAAAATCTGCATATTACAAACATTTCTGAAGGATCATGTGACACTGAATACTGGAGTAATGGCTGCTGAAAATTATGTATTTTTTTTATATTATTACAATTTTAAGTCATTAATATATTTGACCATAATACTGTCCCAGTCGGCTGTAGTAAATAGCTCACAAAGACATTGGAAACTCAATAATAGGACTTTAATAGGAAACTTGCAGGAACACATAGGGACAACTATCAACCAACTTAAACCTACAATGAACTAAACCAAACAGGAATTATTTATACACCAGTGTGCCATTTGGGACAGGGCCTTAGTACAAAGGCAACTGATGAAAATAAGCAAGAAAAACTGAATCATGACAATTTTGATCAAATAAATTTAGCCTTGGTGAAAATAAGACTTATTTCATACTCCAAACTTTTGAATGGTGTTGTACAGAATGTAACTTTGTTTCATCAAATATGTAACGGATCAGTGGATGTGTCATAATTGTGAAAGATCTCATGATAGCTTTCTGTTAACAATATCATTTTTTGATGAACCATCCATTTTAGTGAGTCACACAGATTATAAACTGAAGATTTCAAAAATCACGTTTCAGAGACTGGATAATGTTCATGAAGCAGCGAGCAAGTAAATGACCTGTAGTGTTTGACACAAATATGCAACATGGAAAATAAAATTAAAACCCTAATGTAAACTGCTAATTGCGCACGCTGCTTGTGCTCCTCTCATTCCTGACAGAAAATACCTAACAAAAACAAATTTAGGTCAGAATCAATATTTGAATTCAATCATCACAGTTCTCCCCCTGGCATTAAGAGGGATCCAAACAGTGTCTCGGTACACAAACCAAACACAATGACACTGAATAACTGACAAATAATCAATGCAATGCCAAACTAGATAAAACATTTTTTTTTAAATCAACATCAACAACACCATATTTTGGATCATCCAAAGACAGAGCCAATTGAATTAAGCGTCACAGAAGTCAAATGCATGTTATTTACAGAGATATCACAATCGCCCAGCTCAGCGTACAGAAAGGCTGATATTATAGCTGTCACACAAGGTGTAGTTTACCATCATTTTGTCAAATTGTTGCAGCACATCAATAAAGTCTGTCTGGAGAATTGCACATCAATACGACATATCAAAATCAAAAGCAGCTGAAGACAACACTCGAAATAACGTGAAATACCAAATACAAAATATTGCATATATATTTGGATTGCACATTGATTGATTAACACGCGTCTTGTGCGTTAAGGACTTTTGAATGCTACAATGCTGTGCTTTATTTGACATTTGCTGGTTCACATATACCCAGAAGTGATTTGCAGCCTTGAACATTGAGGAAATTCAATGACTGTTGCCTTGTCTTAGTGCTTACGTGTTCAGAATGCATTCTGTGTGGAAGATTGGCAAATGATGAAGTGGATGGATATATGAACACACCCACATACTCTCTCTCACACACACACTCACCTAACAACAGTGTTGGCATTTTGGTTGCACACAGCCTTGAGGATCTATTGATTTATATGAGTATATCTGCTTCCTTTGCTCTTTAGGATTAAACTGTGCTCACAACATCAGCTTTCGAGAGACAGGTCGACCAGCAAGTGTGCATCGAAGTGTTAGACCGAACAAGACAACCATCACACACACACACATAGCCTGCACATGGCATTTAATGCGCGTGTGCCCGCTGTGTTGAGGGCAGGGAGGATAACAGAACCAGAGATGGATCTGGTGACAAGGACAAAAAAGTATATCCATTTACCACTTCTATTTATCACCCAGTGAGCCATGGAAACCCGCTGAGATTACAGACAGAGACACCCGTGCAGAGTGGCGAACAACACACAAGCACGTATAGCACAGCAGGGGACAGTATGTCATAGGGCCTTCTGGTGAGGTGGAGCAAGCAACAGGCAGAATAAAACAAGATGCAGAGGTGCGTCAATGCTGTCCACGTTTGCATCTGTGTGCGGGTGGATGGATGTCGGGTGTATGCACTTGTTAACAAATGAAGAGGTTCTTGGTAAAAACAGTGCGGGTTAATTAGCCATCTCAGCCGATTGCTGATAAATTGATTTAGGGCATGAGTGAGTTTTAATCTGTTTCTCATGAAAAGCTTGAATTGCTTTATGGAGTGTTTAAAGGGTCATTTAGATAAAGGGTACAACTCAGTCAGGCAGTGCTTGGCTGAGAATACATTCTCAGAGAAGAGAATAAATAACACAAGTAATATTTTGACAGGTGCAGAGAAAGGCGGGGAATGCAGAGAGCCACACGCAGGTACATTAATTCACACTGGCACACCTCAAGACTAAAGGTTGATACTGTTTCTATTCAATACGAGCCTAAGTTAAGCTATATAACTATGTACTAATATAGCTGAAGAAAGCTGTCCATTAGCATTTCAATTAATCTCACTGCAGCCCCTGAGGTATGTGACCTAGATGCTGTGTTCTTACTAAATGGACACTTTTGTAATACAATTATCTTGCTTGGTAAAAAAAAAGAAAAAAAGAAGAAGAAAATTACTCTTCGTTGTGTAACCCGCATACACATGAAAAGAGTGGAAGCGTCCGACTGCAGCATAAGCATAATAAAAGCTTCACTGGACTCAAGACTAGTGTTTCACACAGATCTTTATCAGTAGCATTCACTCCCACGGCTCTCGGCACGCCCTGCTTCATTCCACAGTAACGTTAAAGGAACACTCCACAGTTTTTAGAAATAGGGCTTATTCAACTTCTTCATTTAGATATGTGGGCAAAACTATTTGTCTCACTGCATGCATTGTTTTAGTTTGGCAGGGTCGCCGCCAGCTTAGCTTATTCTGAGCAGAACCAGAAAATATGACCATATCACACCAGTCCTCAGGTCTTTACACTGGCTTCAAGTTACATTTAGAATCGAGTTTAAAGTATTATTACTGGTATATAAATCACCTAATAGGACCTCAATACATTGCAGATATGCTGATTAAATACAAACCCAACAGATCACTCAGATCATCAGGATCAAGTCAGTTAGAAATACCAAGAGTTCACTCAAAGCAAGGAGAGTCTGCGTTTAGCTATTATGCCAGCCGCAGCTGGAACCAGCTTCCAGAAGAGATCAGATGTGCTCCAACAGTCGCCACATTCAAATCCAGACTCAAAACACATCTGTTCAGCTGTGCCTTTACTGAATGAGCACTGTGCCACTGTACGTCCCACTGATTCACTCTTATCTATGTATCATCTTTGTATTCTTTTTTTTATAACTGTTTGAATTTACCTTTGTTCTTATCTTTGGTTTTATCTATATATAATCTTATTCTTTTTAATTCTCTTTACAACTGTATATTTCTATGTCTTATGTATCTGTTGATTATCATTGTTGGTTAGGGCTGTCTGACTGGAGGAGATTGGAAAAGGAGAGCAGTGTGCTTTGCTTCATTCTGTGGTAGCAGACAGTGCAAAGAAGCGGACTCAAGAAAGGGGAGGCCCTGCAGGTGGCATAGGAGCCGTCCTGGACCGACTTGTAAGGTCCAGGAGAAATTGCGAACCTGCTCCATCTCTTCCATCTCAGATAGGGGTGACCACATTTAGAGAATCAGGCCAATAGGGATCTATTTATCCGCATTTTATTTTTATTTTTTAAATTCTCTTTACAACTGTTTTAATTTTCCTTGTTTTTATTTTTAATTCTTACACATGGTTTTCTTATTTCTTATGTAAAGCACTTTGAATTGCCATTGTGTATGAAATGTGCTATATAAATAAACTTGCCTTGCCTTGCCTTGCCTTAGCATAATGAATGGAATCCTATATGTTGCCAGCTAGCATATGGCGAGTAAAGGTGACCCCCCCCCCCAAAAAAAAAAAACCCCACCTAATTATTTCATGTGGCCTGCGTATTCACAATGAGTACAAATAGCGTGCACAAAACAGGCGAAGCACTGCTACTTGGGCGCAGAGATATCACACAACACATGAAATCCCCTATTCACGTCGGTTGTGGGATTTTATGTGTTGCGTGATATCTCTACACCAAAGTAGCAGTGTTTCGCCTGTGCTTCCCCATAATATAGTCACAAGTCAGTATCTGCCTAGGAAATCACCTTCAAATCTTCGGAAGTGCCGGTATTTCAGCATTGCTTTGGATGAGTCTTGCGATGGCAATATTTGTATGATTTGTGTCGGAAGACTGCATAATTAAAGGTGGGGTAAGTGCTTTCTGGTGACTGTTGTTGATATTTCAAATCACCAAAACAAACACGCCCCTATTTTGATAGCGCCGCCCCACTCATACGTAATCTGAAAATGGGGGAATCTGTGTGTTAATATGGTAACCCAGGTAGACTGTTCAATGAAAGTCAACCTTTCCATCACAAAAACCCAAACAGTTCTCATGAACAACTCGATGGCACGAGCATGACAGTCCAACTAACGGACATATTACAATTATGACAAGATTAGAGAGTTATAGCGATCACCGATCACAAAAACTCAAACCGTTCTCATGAACAACTCGATAGCACAGGCATGACAGACCAACTAACGAACATATTACAATTATGACCAGATTAGAGGGTTATAGATCATGAAAAGAGGAAACAAACATATATTAGGAGTATAGTATCTTACTTGTTGGAAACATTTTGTGAGCTGACACTTGAAACACACAGTGAGGAGGTTTAGACGCTACAGGCTTAAACGGTGTGGACATTATTATTAGACTGCATTATCTGAATGGCCTGAATGTGGATCTGCAAGGGAAATTAAAGATGGTGCCTAACCTGGTGCAGAGTGTTTTCACATTTGTCAACAAACTCAAGCTGTTCAAGACACACCTACAAAAGTGAGAGTTAACACATTTTCCATCCTTGTTGAAGGCAAGTGCAGCGGAGGTTGTAAACAGGAGTCCTGCACGGTATGCAATACTGGTTGAAAATCTCGAACAGTGTTTTGAACACAGATTCTCCAGCCAACGCCAAAACAGACCACAGAATACATTTCTCCTCAACCCAGTCACTGCTGAATCAGACTGTTTAAAAGCCCCTTTAGTGGAAGATGAAGCAGTATCAGCTTGAAATCTTTCTGAGGATGACAGACTTAAAAGTGTTCTGATGAAAGGAACTGTGGAGTTTTGGAAGATTGTGCCGATTGAGAGATATCCCAATGTCAAACAGGCCGCACTCAAACTTTTGTCAATGTTTGGGTCAACTTACATCTGTGAATCACTTTTTCAACACTGAAACAAGTGAAATCAAAGCATCGCTCTGTCCTGACTGACACACATGTGAAAGAGTTACTACGAGTAGCCACAACAGAATACAAGCCAGATTGTGGAAACCAGACAAGTTAAAGGAGGTACGCTGATACAGACATTCAAATCGATGAAAACTATTGTGTGTTATGTAACTGGTATTTGTAAAAAGTAATAAACTGTAATAGTAAAACGTTATTTTGAGAAACATCTGTTGTGTGGCTCTTCACAGTGATGAGTTTTTATTTTTGGCTCATCATGCTGAACAGGTTCGCCACCCCTGCATCTCAGCTGTGTGCTCTATATTTTCCTGCATTGAAAATATTTTGACGGCCACCAAAATTGATCCAGGATTTATTTGATAATTTAATGTGATGATAGCTGCCGTTTTGCAGTACCGGTACCTGCTTATACAGTAGCAGGCTGCTTTACAATGCTTTTGTGAGTGTTTGTGTAAGCACTCTGTGAACGTTTCTATTTACAGCGTGTTTTGGCAGCATCAAGCTTTGTAGCCAATTACAGACGTATCTGTGAACGCAATGGCCAATCAGATGTGTTTAAGTTAGACAGAATCCGCTCAATATCTCTCAAAACAGCTGAGCTTTTGTTCAGAGCGAGTTCTGAACTGGCAAATCCTATTAATTATAACCAACAAAGTATAAACACGATAGATGTCAATAAGAGATTCATTGCACAGCGTAGACAGCTTCATTGATTATAATGGTCTTCGCAAGAGTGCAGCTTTGTGTACCTCATTTTGTAATTGACAGTTTCAGTGATTTATATTGGCAGCAGTATCACTTCCTATTAGGGGTGTAACGATACACTCGTGTCACGATTCAATATGTATCTCGATACTGAACTCACGATACGATATGTATCATGATATTTTAAGGCAAAATAATTATTTTATTTTTTTATTTACAGTTTACAGTTTTTACAGTAAAGTTGTTGTAATCGTATTACATAATGTTGAATATAATATAATAATGCATAGGGAGAATATTTGCTGGATCTGATAATAATGCACAAATAAAATTATTATTTTAATCATAATACAAAATAGTATATATATATATATATATATATATATATATATATATATATATATATATATATATATGCAAATCATATCGTTTCCATCAACGATACATACCGTCACATTTTATATTGCAATATATCGTTTAACGATATATCGTTACACCCCTACTTCCTACTGTATAAATAATTTATTTTTTTCATGCTGCTAACTACACCTTACAAGGTGTAGGGATTGACAACCATATTTTAATGCATGCTTAAATCTGATAGACATTGAAAAAAAAAACAACCTGATACTGTATGTCAAATAAAACTCTTCGAGTGTGAATGCAAAATAATAGACCTGCCACTTTGTCTGTAATGTGTTACTTTGTTACTTATTTTACTAACTTTTCAAATCAGTCCCTCATCAGTGAATTTTTAAATATAAATATATATATCACAAACTGATTTACTGTGAGTTCTGGGCTCACAGTTCACATGGGTAACTTTGAACTGTGTGTGTAGATGACTGTGTTTGTCCGCCACCAAAGACCATTTCAGACCCAGGAAAAACCCTGTATAAATTGGATCTGCAGCTGTGCTCCACTAAACCCCATACACCTTATGTATTATACAAAATTAAATTTCGCTGCAGCACCTCTACTTCTAACAGCTTCGTATATTTAACACCAAGCGTCCCAGTATAATTCCAGCTGTTGATATATAGTGCAATTACTGTTCATGCTCTGTTTCTTAACGCTTCGAGTAACTCCCCCACTGTCAATCTTTCAGCCGCTTCCTGGCCCACCTCCAGCCCCCTAAGCTAGACACCTTTTTATTAAATCCCACTCTCATCCCCTTTTCTGCTCTGCACGCTTGTTTATTCTGATATTCCAAAGAGAGTCACAATTGAGCTCCTGGATCGACAGGCCACACCGGCCTTCAAAAGGTGCAGATAGAGATGAAGTCAATGATGCATTCCCCTTCACAAGCAGCATGCAGTGCCAGCAGTTCCTCCCTTCCGGAATATCTGTGGATTGAGAGTCTTGCACACAGAGTTCATGCCTCCCTCCAGCTTAAAACATCTTAACAGCACAAGAGCGGAGAGGATTAGATGTACAGAGCCTGATGGATGAATGGCTTTGCACATGGCTATGTGCGACGGGCTGTGGCCCACGGTGGTCCATCTGCTCGGAGAGGACAGGAATACACATACCAACACGCACACCTGTCAAGTACTCTGCAGAGTCCTAGGGAGTTATCATCGGTGGCGGTGTAGCGGCGAACATGACCTTGACGTAATGGCTTCGGGGAATTGATACATTAGAGCAGAGGAAAGTGATGTGCGTTCTTCTATTTTCTAATCTGCAGTAATGCAGCCTTGCGGGGGAAAAAGAAGAGTATACTGGAAAACTGAATGCATAAAGTCATAAATCAAAGAGATCAGGTCTCAAATACAAATGAGGGAGCGCATTGAGGCCATGTGTAAAAAAGAGGAGAGGTAGACGGCTAGTGATAAATGAGAAAAGAGTGGCGGGGAGATACAATGAGCTTGCTGTAAAATGTATGAATGATGGAGTTAACAGAGTGAAACAGTTCAATGGGTTGTGAAAAAAAGAGCAAGTAGCCAAGAAGAACAGAAACAGAGGTCAGAGAATCAGGGATAAAAAGCTGCAGAAAGTCAGTGAACATTCATATTCAAACAGGTTAGGTTTCAGTTTATATCAAAAAGCAGTGGTGGGCTGTCAGGGCTATCAAGGCCTCCTCCACTGGCCCTGTCAAAATCAAAAATATATATATTTTTTCATAATTAAATTAAATTAATGTGTGTCTGAACATGTCTAAATTAAATTACTGTCTATTTCAGTATATTACAATTATATTTCCAGAACGAATGTGGTTCTTTTTTGTGTGGCTGAGCTGTATTTTCATCACTTCAATGCATCACAGCTCAGTGGAGAAGCACTATATAGTTTGCCTTCAGTTGAAGCTGCCATTTTCCATTGGATCATAACTTTGACTGACATGGGTCAAATCACATTTTGCCAAAGATGCCAAAAAGTCAGTCTGACTGGTTTTGTGAACTGGATCAAATGATTCATTGATAAAATCCTACTCAAAAGAATGATGTTGTTACAAATTGGACATTTAACTTTTTTGTTTTTATTAAAAGGAAAGATTTTAACTTTTTTGTGATATGGAGATCACATTAAGGGCCAGATTTACTACACACGATTTACAAAATTAGTGTGAGAACACAGACGCTGCCGGATCATTTCCATAATGACCAACCCAATCTACCAACAGTGGACATCAGCATCTGGTTTAAGGGTGGTCAGTTTTGGTCTACCAGTAAACTGACTTGTGCAAACCTAGTAACTTCACCTTACATGATTCATGTAAATACTCTCCTCCCATAAATTGCATCTGAAAGGGAAACTCCTATGCAATATATGCAATGATGTCAGCCACAAAAAGGTGTGCTGTGCTATCTGGCACCAAAATGTTAGCAGTAGATTCTTTAAGTCCTGTAAGTTGCGAGGTGGGGCCTCCATTGATCAGACTTGTTTGTTCAGCACATCCCACAGATGCTCGATTGGATTGAGAGTTGGGGAATTTGGAGGCCAAGTCAACACCTCAAACTTGGCTCCTCAAAATATTTCTGATGCACCTCTTGATGGAAATACATGTTCGAATGCTATTTCCATCAAGAGGTTCATCAATTTTTGGTCAAGATCTTGTTTTGACAATGCAAGAGTCGTGCACTCTTTAAAGTCTACTCTACTACCCAAAGACTTTCAATAAATGTAAGGTCTGGACTCAGAGGTGCCAATTCCTGAGTGAAAATGCCTCTTCATGCTCCCTCCCAACCATTCTTTCACAATTTGAGCCTGATGAATCTTGGCTTTTGTCATCCTGGAATATGGCCATGATGTGTCTTCCTACATGGTTGTTCAAGAAATTAAACAACAATCAATTAAGGTTAGAAGAACTGTTGCCAAACATGTAACACGCTAGAAACATAATAATCACTGCAATAATGATCCAGTCATAGACTCTTAAGTATTTGCCTATTTAAATCCAAATAACAACTTTTCTTTTTGGCCAGGCAGTCTATTTCACCATCACACTTTGTTTCTCATTACATCATGCCTCCTCCTAACCCTCGAGGGCACACTTAGCAGCTGGGGCTTGGCAGCCCTTCACTCACCCACACATGGACCCCACATCACCGCTGCCCACGCCAAGCTCACCCCCACCTGAGAGTGTCAAAAGCCAGTGCTCATCTCTCTCAACCTCTCTCCTCCAGGTCAGCAGTGCCACAGATGCACTTAAAAATCATCATCTGCTCTCTAACACAGTTAGATGCTCTCTGGACCAATCTCAACACCAGCTGCACCAACTAGTGTGAGAACAGCGCTCGGCTATAATCGGTTCAGAGCTGCAAATATATTGTCTGTTTTCCGAAATAAGCCTGTCTCTTTGCATTGCCTCAACCACCCACTTTGAGGGCAGTGGGTTGACTGAACAATTTTTGGATGACTTTGGCCTTTCATAACAACCTCCTACACTAAGCTATAGACTAAACACCTGCACAGGCAGGACGGTAAAAGCAAGGTTATTGCTAAGCGTTTTCGCTCCCCTTAGAGCGGCACTCGAAAGGCAGAACTTTACCATATACCAAAACCGCTGATTTTGATGAAAAAAAAAAAGCTCTGCTCTGCTGATATGTCCTCAAAACATTGGCTGAAGGCCTACCTCTCCTAAGCAGGCACTACACACTTGAACAAGATCCAAAAGCAGTCGGCCCACTTCACACCAACATGCTGACCCTGTTACCAGCCTTCACACAGGCATTCAGGAACTGGCAGAGTCAGAGCGAAACAGGCCTGCCCCATCACTCACCTACAAAGTAACCTCGCATAGGGGTCGTTCCTCACAGCCAGACATGCACTTAATCGTTTTCAATCTTCCCGTGAGGTCTTCCATTTTACTTTGGCCTCCCCAGAGGATCAAGTTCTCCCTCAGGGCAATTATGCTAAAGTTGAACTGGTCTGGCGTGAAAGTCTTTAGTGGAAAAGAAATTGAGATGAAGCAGGCCAAAGGATAGTGAAGAGCAGGACGACTCAACTCCTGAAATCTCTTGATCCACAAAGAAGGACCACTTTAGCCAGTTTAGGGCTAAACTGCCAATTTATACTGTAATGTTCATTTACTACATTAATGTGGCAAACTGTGACCTAGCTCTGCAATATAAAAGACCTAGATACTAGACACGACTGGATAATCACAGATTAAACCTAAATCTGGTTTCTGGTTAAACTGAGTTTTACGTTTTACCACATTGGAATATAATATTTGGCTGGTTAGAATTGCTCTTACGACTTGATCAAATGCATTCAGTTCTGAGAGTGTGATCTGAAAGTGAGGAAGACAATGTAGCAATCTGAGTAAAAGGGGTGAAGTGGACCATGATAACCATCAATAATCAATAATATGCAGCGTTTATTTATGCGTTCTCAATTTGAACAGCATCCACTGCTCATACAGTCTGTAATGCAATGTAATGCATTTATAGTGTAACATCTCTCATAGCGTTTCACCAATCCCATAATAACCACGATTCACCAGTGTTTTAGTCTGCCTATACTGCTTTGACCCACATGGAGTGTTTCATACCAAAATACGCGAATGGATTCCTAATGTAGTCAAAGCTTTGCTCAATTCGCCCAAGTAATTCATCCAACACTCCCGTTTTTCCCTCTGGAGTCTGTAATACGACTTTAATCACTTTAACTGCCATTTTATCGTAGGAAATCAAATTCGCTCGCGTTGTAGAAGAATCCCTCCTCTGTCTCTGTGAAATTAGGGAACAATCAAATCAAGCTCAAATGAATACTCAAGTAAGCCTTTTCCTCCTCCTCAAATGTCTTCATTAATTTACCATGAATGGCTCACTCACTTCCAAAAGACAATGAAGACAAACTAGGGAAAGACTTCAGTGAAGTGGGGATTGAAACGAGGACAAAATGAGAGACAGAGCGATATGTATCAAATAGTGAAACATCTTTCTTTCAAAGCCTCAGTAATGCAGACAAAAACACATTCAAAGTGCAAAGAAAATGTTGCAATATCTTATAGATAAACTTGGGTTTTCACATTAGAATGCTTAGTCTGATTTTGATTCTGGTTCTGAACTGTAGTAATTTAAATCATCTAAGTGAATACCATACTAGCGGCAGATGCTTGCCACTGAAGAGGTATAACAACTCAGGAGGACAAGATGCCACTTTCCCTATGTTATAGAAATATTTATACTCTGTCTGCCACAGATACCAGATACACAAGCAGCTTTGAGAAAAGCATTATACTAGAAAGCAAATTATATGCCATCAATAGCATTTTACTTTAGGACAAATTGCTTTCATACCGACTCTACCAGCGGTTTGTGGGTGGTGGTGGTGGTGGGGTGTTTCGGGGCATGTTTGTAATTTTATTTAATTTTGGTTCAGCCAAAACACTCGAGAGTCATGTTCTTAACTTTTTGTTTGTTTGTTTTTGTTGCAATAATTTCACCAGAGAGGAAATGGTTAAATGAAATCCTAAAGGACCGGACATTTAAACGTCAACATAATAAACGCAGTACTCATCTATCATTTCCTATCGAGCAGATCAGAAACACCACATGTCAGCGTAAGGGCCCACTCTTCAAAATGCATCCTGCTTTTTAATCCAAAACAACGAAATAATACGAGAAACTACACACACTTGCCTACACAGGTTTGATTGATGGATGTAGTAACCAATCAAAAGGCATTATCTTGCGCAGTGTACTACATGTGCTTACGTATGACACCGGCTCACGCCTGCCAGTTTATGCACACACCGCAGTGGAGAGCGCAGACTTTATGATTGACACTTCTCATCAACTAAATTATTTTTTTTCACTTCGTAAATTCTCTAGGTAGTTGCTTTCGTTTTCAGTAACTGCATCCATTATAATTAGCAGTTTATGGGCAATTGTTGGGCAATCCAACCAGTTTTGCCAAGTCCGCGGTTTTCCCGCGGAATTGGGCTACTTTAACACCGTTACCGCGGGCTGTTTTTCATGACACCAATTATGTTATATTTAGCGCCGGAAATGCTCGATTTAGCAGGGAACTCTGCCAAAAAACATTTATTTTACCCCCCGGAATGCATTTTTTGACCAGGGAACCCCTAAAAGCCCGATTGGGCTGGTTTTGGGCTAGTTTTGAGTTGCAATTGGGCGGGTTTTGTTGTGAAAATCTGGCAACCCTGAATCCAACGCTCGCCATTGACTTTGTATTGCGTGAGGCTGCCTCCTTGTCATTTTGGACTTATAAAAAAAAAAACTCAACAATAGCTGATATCTGACAAGGTATACAGCAAACAAGCTAAAAAAAAACACATAACTAAGTTTTTATAATCTGTCGACCCCCAAAAAATGAGCGTTTAAGGAGTCAAAAGTGGATACAGGCAATAAGACGTGAAGCTTTACCATGAAGAATGGGTAAATTTTGGGATCCTGACACTCAGTATGCCTCTACGTGTGCAGTAAACATTTAGTCAAATATCCAAATGTAAGTTTAATATATTGTATTTCCTGTCCCTGATTACTTAGTGGGTGTAGTTCTCAGTGTAATATAGCGTCACGCTCTGTCTTTATTGCATGTATGCACTTTTATGTCTTTAAACCAAGCGGCAACCTCCTGCTGTCTCTCTTGAAGCCAATGCGGAAGTGACTTAAACTGCAGTTCATCGACTGGCCACTAGGGACAGGCTCCAGAAAGGAGCAGAATCTCATTGAGCCCCATGTTAAAATGCCCAACTTTACTGCATAATAAAACATGTTTACAGCCTGATACAAATTCTAGTTTTGGTCTATACGGCTAATTTTGCCCTTCATGATAACTGTGAGGGGGATGAATTTGTTTTATAACTCATTCGTTTACATTATATAAAGCCTTAAAGTTCTGCATAATTAAGGGCGTGGCCACTTTGAGTGGCAGGTGGGCAGCCATTTATCTGTTGTTTGTTAGTAATCGTCACCTCAGCTCCGCACACGTCCCGCCTCTTTGTCCATTTTCTGTTATCCGGGAGTGACACAAGATGACGCGCTGCTAAGATGGCAACGGCCAGCTCGACCCTACTTAGCTTCAAAACCACTCTGCAGAATCCTATGGATGACATCACAGACACTACGTCCATATTTTTATTAGAGGTGGGCATAGATTAATTTTGGAATTAATCTAGATTAATCTAGATTAAAATGGCTCATTTGAATTCTGCCGAAGGCATTCACAATATGTGCTACTCAAATAATGACTTAGTGCTTTCACACTTGGTTCGATTGCCTGACCGAACCCAAGTTCGATTGCTCCCTCTCTGCTGGACCGTGTTCATATTATATTATTTGGGTCTGAACCGGGGTGCGGTTGCGTCATCAGAGCAGCAGCCGTTTACCCCGTTGCTTGGCAACAAAAGGAGCGAGGAGGTGGCAAAATGAATAGCGTTGTTCACCTAACTTTTCATATTTTTGTTTTTGAACCGTTGGTTTTGTTACCAAAGCTTCAGTATGTAATGACACTTGCGTCTATCTGCCACGAATGTACTGCAAATGCTCTAAAGAACGCTGACGACGAGCAGAAAGGAGATTTACAGCTCTCTGCTTACAGTATGTCAGTCACGCTCGTCAGGACTCGAGTTCGGATGCCAGCGTTCACGTTTGATGTGGTAATTTCACAGTAGGCATAGACGCAGGTTCGAAGACTCGTTCTCGCTCCCTACAGTGCAATTCGGCTAGGAATACATCCGCGCTAAAATATCAAGGTGAAAGTCATCATGGCTTGCGTTGTATAGACCCAGCTCCCAACCCAATTTTGAGAATATATTAACGGCGATATTTTTTTTATCGCCCGATAAGAGTCTCACGTTAACGCAGCACGTTAACGCCGATAACGGCCCACCACACATTTTTATACAATCTATGCTTTAACGCTCGATTTTTGGGTCAACATCTTATAAACACTTCTGGGTTTTTTCTGTACACCTTGTCACATTTCAGCTTTCGCTTTTCACTTTCACAGAATTCACACTGTTCGTTGTTTTTGTTAGAAGTCAGAAATAACAAGGAGGCCGCTTCACGCAATATAAAGTCAATGGAGACGGTTGGTTTGTTCCCCCACCGGTCTTCAGATTATGACGCGTGTCGCTCTGTCTCTATATAACATTATATATTATTTATATTTTAAACACTTTGTTTATATTTTCGTTTAAGCAATTCATTTTAAAAAGGATTATATAATTTGTCTACTATTATTATTTTTACAGCACAAATATCGAAACATTCTTTAATCAAGATGAATTTACTGGATGAGCAAAATGACTGAAGATATTGAAATTTGTTTAATGAAAAATGTTCTAAAATTAAGCAAATTTGTGCATAAAACAAGAACAAATATCTGCCAATGGAGTCAGAAAAAAAATCTTGTTTTCCCTTTGAATGAAGTTTATTTTTCTGACCCAAAGAACAAGACAGAAAGGAGGAGTAAAGTTGTTTTGCAGAGTAAATGTGTTTTGTGGACTTTCTTCCTCGAGTTCACCAGGTGGATGGCTGTGGATGCGTCTACAAAAACACCACTGATACTGTGGCCATGGAAAGAAGGGGGTCTTCAGAGCGTTCTATTCAGACAAAGATTTTGTTGGGTTCTATGGATTGCTATACAGCATGAATGAATGGATTTAATTGAATGAAAGAATGAATGAATGAAAGAAAGAAAAGAGATTTGTGTGTGTTTTTCATCTTTCTTTTTTTGACTTGTGAACCCAAGCCCTTGACAAATTAAATTAAATGGAAATTAAATTGAAAACTGAATAAATGTTTTAGTGGATAAAGCTGTGTCTGTTTAATAAATTGGTTAATGTCACTCAACAGAAGGTTACTAAACAATTTAGTTTTATCTACAGTTTATCAATATTTGTCTCTATCAGGCAAAAAAATTTTTTTAGGGTAACACTTTACAAGAAGGTTTCATTTAACATTAATGTATTAATTAACGGAGCAATACATTCGATATAGTATTAATCTTTGTTAGTATATTAGATAATAAAAATACAGCTGTTCATGTTCACAGTAAATTATTAAATAAATGTTGAAATTAATGTTAGCAAAGAATAATAAATGCTGCAGAAGTACTGTTCATTTTTAGTTCATGTTAACTTATGAAATCTTATAATAACGTGTTACCGGGTTTTTGTTGGCATGCACTTTAGGGAGGTAGAGGAAAATGTAAATCATAATTCAAAATAGAAATTGTAATTTCAAACTTATGAACAGCTAGTGTGACTAAAAGTTCAACCAAATTCCTATTGTAATCCGAAGGAAGCTTATGTAGTGACTGTGTTCTTCCACAACCAGGCACTGCACAATATTTTGTTATCTTCAACGGCATGTTTATTGCTTGGTAACTCGATCTGGTTTAGCTCCATGTAGACCTTATTTATCTATCACATGTCATGCGTGAATCGTGGGGCGGGGGGTACAGAATTAGGCGTTCTTCTTCTTCGGTTGAGGTGGCGTTTCGCTGCTCTCTGATGTCACAGGGAGGCAAATTCGAAGATCCATAAAAGCTTTTATTTTACTAAAAAGGATTTTTCAGCTCTGAAAATAACAGGATATTCTTATATTACCATGACCTTTTCTATATCAAAAGCTCAAGGGAAAGTTGATTTCTCAATTCATGACCCCTAACCAGCGCCCCAATTTTTGAAAATTTTCTGAAAACGACATACCCAAATGAAAATTAAACCCTATGGTCTATATTCATAAATCTGGTCTTATTTTAAACTATACACTTCAAATAGTGTTACTCAAGAGTCATAATAGCTCAAAGTTGTATATGAACAGATTAATATACATGTAAATATACATGTAAGTGACCCACTTGCGTCAACCCCCCTGCCGGCGCACCGGTGCGGGTTATCAAGTTAAATATATTGTGAGACAAAGCTCTTGATTATGATTTTCAGATTTGTTCAAGGTAAATAAAGCAAAAAAAATTTTTTTTCAATAACAGAAGAATATGTAAAAGTATGGTACTGATAGGGCGAAAGACAATAATCAACATGATAATAAATAGAAAAATAGCTATATTTTTATATTTATTTAGTATATTTATTGAACAAAAATAAATTATTTTAGTTATCAAAATAAACAGAAAATCATACAAACTTTGATAAAGCGATTGTTTTGAACTATGTGCACATTATACAATATATATTTTTTGTATCTATGTGTGCCTTATGCCCCATACTTGTGTGACTTTTACCGTGTGTGGGGAAAAAGGGCCCCCTTGCTGCCTTATACATTTCTAAGATTTTTTAAACAAAATAAACCACTTTTATGATTTTTCACACAAACCTGTCACTCCAAAAATATTCAATAAGAAACATTTATTTTCTGCAATCATATGGAAGTAGTGAAAAGCATATTGTTATGGTTTGCCTTTAGCCCTGTTGTACTCTAAAAGCTGCTCCATGTCTGGAAGCATCACATCAAGAACATGCATACGAACCAGTCCAACAAAAGAGAACATTTAATGACATGCTTTTACTCCAAACTCACACCATAACATAAAATTTGTGTTTTTATTGTTTGCACTGAGACGATAAAGATATTTTAGAGTTTTTCAGGAGCTTCGTTTTCAGGCCCCCAAGATAAACAATTAATGAACAGCCATAACTTATACGTTTTCTGTTTTTAATTGAAAAGGTGTTGTGTAAACGTACGCTATGTGATGAAGTGAAATGCTTATGGCTGTTCACTTGGATGGTAACAGACATTTTATACTTGTGCTTCAGTTATATGGCCAGTGCTACAAAACGTTTAACCTCCGTAGCATCAGCGCTATGTGCAAAAAAGTCAACACACAAACCTGCAATAATGTCACGTGTCTCCTCTAAAGCTTCAGAAGTGATCTTTAGGTTAGATACGAGATGGTTTTAAGGGAAGATAAGATGTTCTGTTCTTTTTAATAGAATGGAATGTGCTGACATTTGTCACAGATTTTCATCACATTTTTCCTCCTGAAAGCAAGTGTGCTTGTGCTATATTGACAGGACATCCTGAAAGCAAGTTTAAAAAAATGAGAAAAAAATAAATAAATCACCATATAATGCCTATCACTGGAATGCAGTCCTCTGATTTTCCATCTGACTGAGTCTGCCTCTCTGTTGCCAGGCAGGTGACATGTTTGATTTGACCATAAACTCTGAAATGACTTGAAAGGAAGCCATATTAATGAAACCTGACAACTCTAGGCGAAAGAAATATATGCTCATACAGCGAGTAGTAAAGTATGCTAATGTTCTCTTTTATTTAAAAATTTGATATAATTATATTAAAAAAATACAGTAATATAAAAATGACCCAATTCAATTAAAAGAATGATTATTATTTTTAAATTAATTAAACACTTCTGTAATTCACAAATGTAACAATAGACTTTCTGTATGAATCCCAAGGTTTTGTGTTTAAGAAAAAAGAAATAGAAATAAAATATACTTTTTATTAAGTCCTTGCTAAAAATGCTTTTAAGGATACATTATAACTTATATAATATAATATATATATTATGGGTGTAATGTACACAAAACTGACGGTTCGGTACAGCAGGGGAGAGAAAACTAAACATAAAATTGCTTCTTTTTTCGTTTTGTTTGCTGAACAAATTGTGTCTATCCCTAAATGAATTTAATTATAATGTTTTAAATATATAAAAAATATCTCTGCTAATGCTGTAAACTAGGAGCCCTTACTTGCACATAATATTAAACGTTAACAATAGAGCCCAAATTATTAATCTAAATTCAGTTGCTATTTATTTTTAGATATAATAATCAACTCTCAACATGACATTGTTTTAGTGACGTCTTTCCGCAGTTGAAACACTGATTGAGCGATTACACGAAACACATTATTCATTTCAGTAAGTTGTAATGTATCCTCAACATACCTTCATGTGTTAATTAAGGATGATTTTTTGACTAGGAAGAGATTGTGATAATTGTAATATCGAAGTCAAACTTTTATGACCTTCATCATGTAAACAAAAATGTACAATATCTCCATTTGTGTCCCACAGAAGAAAGAAAGTTAGGCTTGGAATTACATGAAGGTGACTAAATGGTAACATGATTTTCTATTGCTAACTAATCCTAGTTCCTAGTTATATACAATGTCCATGGAAAAGACTTTCCAACAAAATAGACCACATTTCCACAAAACAACTGCCGAATGAACTCTAAAATCTGCTCGTAAATCTTCCATTTATTTCAGTCTTCTCTTCCTACCCTCTCTAATCAAACGCAAAGAATGCTTCACACGCTACAAAAACTCCATGTTCTCATTCCACCGCATCTCTATTTTCTGCTCCCTCTCTTTTGAATTTACAGACTGCTACTCTGAAACTGTTCATTGGGAGCTGAGGTCCTTGGACGTGCTGCGTCTAGTGCGGTCGTTGCTCTTTGGGCCTGATACGGGAGCACATAAGGGTGTGTGACTGTGGCAGGTCAGGCAGGAATGATAATGACTGCATTATTCTCAGAGCTCTTCACACATGGAGACTGCGTTTCCCATTTCAGCAGCCTGATGGGTAGTCAAAAGAGATGGCCACTTGGGCAGGGAGCATCTGCTCTGTGCCTGATCATCAACTCAACCACTGATGGAGGGGGAAGGTGGGGGAGAGAGAGAGAGCGAGAAATAAGGAGACAAACAACAAGAGGAAAAGGACCAGATCAAATCCTGCATTCATACATCTGGCAAAAGTTCAACGTTCAGTCAGGTAGAGCAAAGGATGAACAATGGTGCAAGATTGCTATCATGCTGAGACACAATTTAAGATAAATGGTCTGTCAGATTAAGGCAAATCTCAATTGTGTCCCTGGCAAAACTGTACATCCCTAGTCAGGTCTCAACGAAGAACGTGCATAGACACGAGGATCCTACCCATTAGCTTAATAACATTTTCAAATTTACTTTCTGTTGTTGTATGACCTTTCTTTTCTGTTCTCCTTCTACCATCTTGTTAATGGTGTTTGCAAAGGCAAGTATCACTGTCACTGTTGTAGTGATAAGGGGGTCGCACACCGGACGAGAAGCACCGCATCACGTCTAGGACATCAGCAATCTTTATTCACACAGCTGATTTCTGTATTTTGTCCCTCAGAATCAGTGGTTTGTCACATATAATTTGAGGTATTTCCCATTTTCATTGAGTTTTTCGTCGTCTTTATGTTACACTATGCTATTTTCAATAATAGTATACAGCTGAAGTGTGTTGTGACCTGGTACTGGTTTATTTATTGTATTTTTTCCTATGTTTAGACTTTAGTCAAGAAGTTAAACTATAATTGTAAAGGTAACGATATTTTGAAGCACAGGGTGAAGTCAGTATTTACATTAATGACGATTTGAGACAAATATGTAAATGTGTTTTAAAACCAGGTAAATGAAGCTCTGTAGCGTGGCTGGATTTTGAACAGTCGTAGCTGGGTTGCCGCGTAAAGAAGCCGAATGCCACTGCCAGTGAGTGTACACTTACAGAAAATAATTTTAAAGAAGTGGTGTGGGGTGGCCTAGCACGTGCGACCCCCTATTTACAGTACACTTCTGTTCAATATTTTATTTTGATCGTCCCTTTTCAACACTGAAGGCGCACCGCCAGATTACTTTGTACGCGCAGGCTGCACATGCGCATTCATTTTTTTGCAGAATTGACATGGGTTGTAACTCAAAACTGATAGCTCAAAACTGCGAATGCGTCAAACACCTGTCGAACACCTGTGTACGCATACGAGTCAAAAGAAGTAGGGTGAATTCAGGTTGATTGGGACACTTTTTCCACGTCATCTCAATGGCAAAATGTTTCCCAATCACCCTTAAATCACCCTATACTTTGCAAGGCTGTGCGTTCGACTGTGCGCATACTCGTGAACGTTTAAAAAACTTCAGATTTAGTAAACATGTAGGCATATAGGTGCAACGTTACTTAAAGTCAACAGTATTTGTTAAATGGACCATCAAAATAATGTGAAACCGTCTCTTATGCTCACCAAAATAAAGTCTCTTATCTCACCATGGCTACATTTATTTAAAAATATAATAAAATATTGCAATATTGCTAATTATTATAATTTAAAATGACTGCTTTGTATTTTAATCCTTTTAAAATCGAATTTATTCCTGTGATGGCAAAGCTGCATTTTCAGCAGCCATTACTCCAGTCTTCAGATCTGGTGCTCAAGATACATTTCTTATCAATGTTGAAAAAAGTTGCGCTAGGATTGTTTGATGTATAAAAAGTTCAAAAGTAATCATTTCAACAGTAAATAATTATTTTTTGCTAATTTGATAAAACCTTATCTTTGTTAGCCAGCTAGCCCTTGATGGTGCTATAGGTATCCGACTGCAAAGATGTAGTATCACCCAACATTTCACACTATATCAAAGGCAGGAACATTTGAGTTAGCATTCAGCCTCCCTTGAACTCTAATTTCTTCCTGCTGCTACACACAAGTCGCCTAATCAGGAACAGCTTTCTTTCTCATTGTTATCGGTCTTTTCTAATTAGATTTCATTTTTTTTATCAGCTGCATAGACATGTAAAGTTTAAAAAGCAACAGCGCAATGGGGGGTTTCCTTCCCCAGCTTTGAGAACAGCAGCCATCGCAAGTCAAGAGAGAATTTGAAAGTATGGATTAAAAAAGTGGGAGTGAAGTATGGAAATACAAATATCTTCCTTCACTCAAAGGCATCCCAGTCTTAAGGCTAACGGTCAGGGGGCGTGCGGAAAATGTCAACATTGATTTGTTTTGAGAAGAGAAATGTCAGGAAGCTGTGCTGTCAGGGAAATAGAAATTTCCAAATGAGTTTGCCTAGTGGGAAAAGACTGTACACATCACTCTCACTCCACACTTCAATTTCAGTAGGGCAGCATGGGGAAAGATACATTTTTATTACTTTTAACTGAGTGATTTCTTTGCACAATAAGAGGATTTTTATCAATAAAAAGTTTGAAAAAAATAACATTTGAAAAAAACAGATGTACTCAAATCCACAACAATATATTGATTCTCAACACTCCAGAGACTGGAGATCTTAACCTGATTAGTCACGTCTGCTTGTAATATTTGATTAGGACGGTTTATACGGACAGAAGTGATTGCTTGCATCAATAGTGCCAACGCATCTTGCCCCTTTACAGCATGAATTTACTTTGGAGAATTAAATAATTCCAAAAACAGTCTTGATTTATTCAGATTCAACTTTGGTCCTAGGGAGATGATCAAACTGTGATTATATTCTGGGAAATCCATGCAAAAATAGATTGTGTAGCTGCGGGGGGAAAACTCAACCAACACAATATTGACTCTCTCAAAATTCACTGACCTGCAAGAAACCAAAACCCAAGAGCATCAAAGACCAGCATCAAGCACATCATCAACATTACAAGTGACAGTAAGACAATGGGTATATACACTCACCTAAAGGATTATTAGGAACACCATACTAATACTGTGTTTGACCCCCTTTCGCCTTCAGAACTGCTTTAATTCTACGTGGCATTGATTCAACAAGGTGCTGAAAGCATTCTTTAGAAATGTTGGCCCATATTGATAGGATAGCATCTTGCAGTTGATGGAGATTTGTGGGATGCACATTAAGGGCACGAAGCTCCCGTTCCACCACATCCCAAAGATGCTCTATTGGGTTGAGATCTGGTGACTGTGGGGGCCATTTTAGTACAGTGAACTCATTGTCATGATCAAGAAACCAATTTAAAATGATTCAAGCTTTGTGACACGGTGCATTATCCTGCTGGAAGTAGCCATCAGAGGATGGGTACATGGTGGTCATAAAGGGATGGACATGGTCAGAAACAATTCTTAGGTAGGCCGTGGCATTTAAATGATGCCCAATTGGCACTAAGGGGCCTAAAGTGTGCCAAGAAAACATCCACCACACCCTTACACCACCACCACCAGCCTGCACAGTGGTAACAAGGCATGATGGATCCATGTTCTCATTCTGTTTATGCCAAATTCTGACTCTACCATCTGAATGTCACTACAGAAATTGAGACTCATCAGACCAGGCAACATTTTTCCAGTCTCCAACTGTCCAATTTCGCTGAGCTTGTGCAAATTGTAGCCTCTTTTTCCTATTTGTAGTGGAGATGAGTGGTACCCGGTGGGGTCTTCTACTGTTGTAGCCCATCTGCCTCAAGGTTGTGTGTGTTGTGGCTTCACAAATGCTTTGCTGCATACCTTGGTTGTAACAAGTGGTTATTTCAGTCAAAGTTGCTCTTCTATCAGCTTGAATCAGTCGGCCCATTCTCCTCTGACCTCTAGCATCGACAAGGCATTTACGCCCACAGGACTGCCGCATACTGGATGTTTTTCCCTTTTCACACCATTCTTTGTAAACCCTAGAAATGGTTATGCGGGAAAATCCCAGTAACTGAGCAGATTGTGAAATACTCAGACCGGCCTGTCTGGCACCAACAACCATGCCACGCTCAAAATTGCTTAAATCACCTTTCTTTCCCATTCTGACATTCACTCAAAAAAATGAACTTATGATGCTGTTCACTTTATTTAAGCAATTTATCTTGATTTAACACCATTATATCAGGTTTCTGGTTAAAATGTAATTGATTCATGCTATATTGACTTAAAACTGTTATGTTATATTGACTTAAAACCGTTACTCTTTGACATACCTTGATGTTTTTATTTTGAAATAACATGTTTCAATCAATTAACCCAATCAAACAGGATTTCACTTCCCATCATGCTTTGCAAAGGGGCTGAATTCAGAGAGTAAATGTTTAAATAAAGTGCTATTTGATTCATTTTTAGAGCAGATAAGAATATGGAGAGTGTTTTTAATGCTTAATGTTTTGTTATGTTGGTATTTAAAACTTTGTGTTATGTCAGTGTTTTTGGAGGTTACCATTGTGGTGAAGTGTAGAGCATGTGCTTGGTGTGAGGACCTGATAATAACAATTAAAGCTGTTTTAATAATAAAAAACAACAACTTTGGCCATGCCATGGATGTGTCAGAGCCAATAAGACCTTGTAAAAGGTTTTGTAAATGTTGTAAAAAATAGTATTTCACTAAATGAAAATAATCAATTAAACTGGATTACTTGTTATGGTTTGTTTTTTATATTCATTTTAGAATAATTCAATAGAATAGTTTTGGACAAAATTAAGAATGTTAACCTGATTTAACTAAATGACATTGAATTAACCTTACGTAAAAAACTTAAGTTTACTGAAATTAACAATTTGAATTAAATTCAACGTAACCCAATTACGTGGAAACTGTTGACATAAAAAACCCACATATCATTTTTTTGAGTGTTCAGTTTGGAGTTCAGGAGACTTGACCGGGACCACACCACTAAATGCATTGAAGCAACTGCCATGTGATTGGTTGATTAGATAACTGCATTAATGAGAAATTGAACAGGCATTCCTAATAATCCTTTAGGTGAGTGTATACATACTTATTTTATATTATTTCATTTAACTTTATATTTTATTTCATTCAGAGATCAGGGACGTTCTTGAATTCACTGTTGGGCACTTCCTTCTTCAAAATGGATACATTAGACCCGTTTTGACCAGAGTGACAGTTTTTTAATGAAGAGGAGAGTGAGTGTGACCAGGTGCTGCTGATGTTGGCTACACTGAGCACAGGTTTAATTGGATCAGATCAAATGATGGGCTAAAATAAAAGCCTGGTTTAATTAGCCACCTAAGCCAGAGCAGTGCAGTCTCTCTCATGTTTCATTAAAGTGAACTGAGCCCAGTAAGCGGCACATCAGTGCCAGCCTGACCATTAGATTACACCTGGAAGAGAGCACACTCAAGGGTAACATCACACTATTACAATGCTTTCACACATATCACATGCTGTAGCTGTTGACTAGTGTTATGATTACACCTATAAGCGTGAAGCATTGGGTTCTTTGAAGTCCTGAATTTTGACATATCTAAAATATCTTAGGCTATATTTCTAACACAATATTAGAATCCAAATAGTATCCCAGAGGAAAATGTTATTGCTCAGAAGTTGTGCTTTCATAGATCAGGAGACTGAAAAGCTAATCAGAATGCGCAGTCCATGTCTGATAGATCTGAGGTCATCTAAAGTCTAGTAAACTTCTGAAAGTTTACACTTTAAAACATTTATTCAGTTATAAAATATTCCTAGGGACAACTAAATAAAATATATTGATGAATTCGACACTATGCAGATTCTTGTCCAGTCAAAGGCTCTCTAAAATGAGATTGACCCTCCATGTAATGTAGAGATGCCTTCTAGTGCACCTGGTATACTAATACCTCAGACTCAGGTATTCGTTATACCACGCATTATTTCAAGTACGAAAATAGCCTAAACAAAACAAATTATGAGGAATGAGTGGTGGCCAAACCTATTAAAACACCTGACAGATCGAAAATATTGACCTTTTTTGCCTCCAAAACATGATTTCATTTCATAATGTTTGTGAAACATGCAGATGGTTGTGCTGACCATCAAATATCGGATGAAGTGAGTCATGCTGTTTTTTATCCACGTTTAACTTTAATATTTGGTATTTCCACCTTTTGCAGCAATTACAGCAGCACATCTCTCTGGCATAGTGTCAATATATTTCCTCTGAGAACTTCAACACTAATGTTATCACATGCCTTCTGCATCTGAAGCCAAAGACTTTCCTTTGAATGTACTATAGATCTGTCCAGTTGCAGGTAGTTCCGGCAATAGTTAAGAGAATGTTTCAGGACATTGAAAAATGGAAAGACTCATTAATATATTATGTGTTTTATTAGACAGGTGAGCAACTGTTTGAATAAATTAATCAACAGAAAAAGAATCATTGTTATATAGCTCAACAAGGCTAGTCTTATTGTTTAAATCTTGTTTTCTTGATTTACTGCGAGTACCATGTTTTACCATGCCTAATATCGATCTTCTTGGAAAATAAATCCAGGCCCATATAGACGATTCCCAGATGCCAAGTGTTCTAATAATTCTGGCCACCACTGTTTGTTGTGAATTTTTTGAAGCATCAAAGGGCTAGTTGCGTAGCTGAAAGAAAGCTCTCACATTTCTTCAAAAAGATCTTCATTTATGTTCTGAAGATGAATAAAAGACTCACGAATTTGGAATGACATGCATGAGGTTGAATAATTAATGATAGAATTTTCATTTTTTGGGTGAACTATCCCTTTAAGCAAACATTAAACTAATTGCTGCCTATTAGAATCACCTGACATATTAAAGACATCTCATTTGTCATTTCTCTTTCCTATGGGGACATTTATCAAACTTGATCACCTGGATTAGCCAAAACGGCTTGATTAGCAGGTATAATAATTCTGAAGTCCTCGCAGTAAGAGATATAATGAGGAAGATGTTTTTTTTTTTTCTGGTTCCTTAATTGGTTTATAGCATGCAGGTGGTGAAGATCCCTGACTATACTGAGAGTTAGATGAACAAACTCACACCAGGGAAAACGGCCTGAGGACCCTTATCAAACCCAGCAAAGGTTCCTAATAAACCTGGCAGAGAGTCGCGCAGATAACGGCAGTTCAAATTTTATCTGGATTTTGAAAATGATGATAAAAAAAAAATAAAAAAAAACTCGGAAAAGTCCTCTCTCGCCTCGGTACAATATACTCTTAAAAGCGTTCTTTGAATTTTTTTTTGAGGAAAACTGATTCAGTATGGGTGCACCACACACCGTGAAGAGATGGTGAACTGTTTATCATTTTCAAAACACCTGTGAGTACATCTGAAACAAAATAAACTGAGAAATATCAAGTCACACAACACTGCAAAGCACACATACACACTGCATATGGGATTAACAGCCTGGAACGCATGACAGGCATCAACGTAAATACATAACGTTATGAAATTGCATTAAATGTCATCATGAAATATGCTGATGACACAATCAGACTGCCATCTGTTCTTTTAAATGTAAAGAAAACCCACAGCGCATCGCTGTTTTTCCACCTTTAAAAACACTTGGCAAAATGCGTTTTTTTTTTTTAAATCGAGATGATGGCGGTTTCTGTAAATGGCAGTTATTTGCGGGTCTTTTAAACGGCGTCTACCGCGCCCATCAAAGACAATTACTCTATGGGCTTTTGTCATTCGTTCAGCTTCCACACATCAGGATGTAGTTAAAATGAGACGAAAAAGCAGCAGGGATCCATTTATAGAAGCAATTTCTCATTGCGTTACACTATAAGTGGGAAATGATTGTTCAACAGTGGTGTTGAAAGAACAGTCTTCTATATAGGCCTTGAGTGCTCTTGTTATCAGGGGCGGCTTTATATTTTAACAATGCTCAATTCACACAACAACCCTTAAATCTCTGATTGTATAGGGGTTGTATTTATTGTTATTGTGTCAAATTGGATAGCTATATGCCATATTTATTGGGATGCAAATGGAGAAAAAAATGAAGACTGTGAGACATAGAAATACAGTCAATTTATTGAGTTGTACTGTCTAAACGTCCTCAGTCAACTGTAATTTTAACACATTTTCTTAACACATTTTTTATCCACTGAACCAGGCAACATTCCACTGTTCAAAAGTTTGGCTTTCAATAAGATCAATAAGGTGAATACAGTAAAAAAAAAAAAGAAACAAATGCTTTTACTCAGAGAGAACGCATTAAATCAATCAAAAGTGACAGTAAAGCTAGACAGTAAAACTTATAATAAGTTATAATAAGAATCCTAGAAGAAATTTTTTTCATGATTTCCACAAAAATATTAAAGGGGTCATGAATTGAGAAATCAACTTTTCAATCAGCCTTTGATATATATAAAGGTTCATCGTGAATATCCTGCACTTTTTTTGACACCATGCCCAGCAAACGCTCGATCTCAGAAAATGCCAATCCTTGACGTCATCGTGTGGTGTAGCCCCGCACACCGACTCGCGAGCTAAACAGATTGCGCTACCGAGCAATAACCATGCCACAGATAGCAACATATTGCGCTGTGCCTGGTTCTAGAAGAATACAGTCGCAGCATAAGCTTCCGTCAGGAATTCTAATATTAGGAATGAGTGTTTGAACTTAATTTTTAATTCACGTGGGGAAGACATTGCACTTTTGTTCCTTCATTTCACCATGGATTCGTTTGTAAACAAGAGACTAGATTTGATGACAGGATGAGATTACATGGATTATTTTTTTACTATGTTATAGTATTGCATTGTTACAGATCATTTGATATTGATTATGTGTACGTGTCTAACTGAACATTAGCACACTGTCACAGGGCTTGCAAAGCCCAACACCCGGGGCTAACTTACGTGTTTTCCAGAAGGGCTACCAATACCTATAATCTTAAATACTGTAGTGAAATAACATTCCTTTCCTGATGTGCGTGGTTCACTCAGTTTCAGTTCATGGCCCCTTTAAGCAGCACAAACGTTTTCGATTTAAGAAATGTTTCTTGTGTATTATATTAGCATATTAGACGGATTTCTGAAGGATCATGTGACACTGAAGACTGAAGTAATGGCTGAGGAAAATTCAGTTTTGCCATCATAGGAATAATAATAAAAAAACATTTAAAATTATATTAAAGGATTAGTTCACTTTTAAATAAACTTTTGCTGATAATTTACTCACCCCCATGTCATCCAAGATGTCCATGTCTTTCTTTCTTCAGTCGAAAATAAATTAAGGTTTTTGATGCAAACATTCCAGGATTTTTCTCCTTATAATAGACTCAATGGATCCCAAACGGTTCAAGGTCCAAATGACAGTTTCAGTACAGATTCAAAGGGCTTTAAACGATACCAGACGATGAATAAGGGTCTTATCTAACGAAACGATCTGTCTTTAAAAAAAAAACAAAAGTTTAGGTTTTATAAGCACAAATGTTCACCTTGCTCGTTCTGTGATATGTGTACGTGACACCACGTAATGCGCAATTACGTTGAAAAGCTCATGCTTGCCGTAGGCGGAAGTACCGAGTTGTTGTTGAACGTGCACATACTAAGTCAAAAGCCGTTTACAAAAAAGGGAGTTAAAGGGTAAAACAACGATGTCGGACAATTTTGAATCCTCCTCTCGCACATTTGAAAACACAGACTCGGTACTTCCGCCTATGACAACCGTGAGCTTTTCAACGTAACTGCGTATTACGTTATTTCACATACACATATCACAGACCAGAGCAAGGCGAACATTTGTGCTTATAAACTTAAACTTTTGATTTTTTTTTTTTTTAATTACCGAACGTTTCGTTAGATAAGACCCTTATTCATCGTCTGGTATGGTTTATAGCCCTTTGAATCTGCACTGAAACTATCATTTGGACCTGTAACCGTTTGGGATCCATTGAGTCTATTATAAGGAGAAAAATCCTGGAATGTTTGCATCAAAAACCTTAATTTATTTTCGACTGAAGAAAGAAAGACATGGACATCTTGGATGGCATGGGGGTGAGTAAATTATCAGCAAAAGTTTATTTAAAAGTGAACTAATCCTTTAAAACTGTTTTTTTAAACTGTAATAATATTTCCCAATATTAACTGCATATATAATCAGACAAAACACAGCCTTGGTTAGCATAGAGACTTATTTTAAAAACATTAAAAATATATATAATTCTTACTGACCCAAACTTTTGAATGGTGTTTTAAATTGATGTTAACTGACAAACACATCTCTGTTTCTCCCACACAACCATTATTTAAAATAAATAAATAAATAAATTACAAAGCAAATTATCTACCTCATCATTTGAGTAATCTAATCCCATCCAGATAGGAATATATGCAATTATGGTATATCATTTTCAAAACACTTTTCATTGATTTTGACCTTTGTTAAACACCAAAACTGAAGCTAAATTTGCCGTGTGCACCTTGATTATAGATTTGGACCTTTTTGCTTTAACTTTTTGGGTAAAATAACAGCTTGAAACCCATCTGATGGAAAATGTTGTTCAGAATAATCACTTTAAATAACATCTTAATTAAGTCCTCAGTTAAAAATGATAAAAATGAAACCCTGATTATTTCTGTAATCTATTTTGGGCCACGCACAGAGCGTGTGATCCTACCTAACGCCCTCAGACAACAAATGCTACTGTTTTAGAGAAAACGTCTCGGTTACATATGTAACCCTCGTTCCCTGAAGGAGGGAACGGACGACGCCGGAACTGACCGACTGGGAATTAGGCAGATCCCAATTGCGTCGGTCAGTTCACGCACGCCGAACGTGACCGACTGAAAGGGAACGCCTCGGTTACGTGATAACCCTCGCTCCCGAAGGAGGGAACGAGACGACGTCGGAACTGACCGACAATTGGGATCTGCCTATTCCCACCCGCCGGTCAGTTCGGCACGCGTGACCGACTGAAAGGGAACTACTGACAACATAATCCCATTCAAATCAGTACATAAAATCCCAGACTAATCATCTTGTCTGAATAGTGCCAATGATACATTTTCAACGATTCATTGACTGAAATAAATAACATTTCAGCTCTTTTTGTCAATATAATCAAAGTCTATGAGTGCTAAAAATAACCTTTAAACACTTAAAACATTTTAAAAGTATATTCTTTTGTGTTCCATAGAAGTCGTACAGGTTTGAAAATACAATTCTGAAAGTTATTTTTTGTGTGGACTATCCCTTTTAGTATTTACCACCAACGTAAATCGAACTGACCGTACTTTCATCTATCTCAGGCTCATTTTCATTCTAAATATATCGGTGTTTTGAACACATAAATGTGATCCTAAAGCTAAAGCTTAAAAGGTAAATTCTGCAAGACAGCTAAGGTCCTGAAACATCCCTTTATGTACTTCCACCTCTCCCTCCCTTCATTCCTTTCTGTTCGATTCTCCCTCTCTCTTTCATTACAGCTCCAGAGCTGTCTTTCTGTTGGCATGGCTGTCATCCAGCCAAACTTATCTGTGCCCTCCTGTCTTGCCTGTCTCTGTGTATTCCCATTAGAGAGCTACTTGAAGGGAGCATGGCAGGTATGAGTGCATCCAGCCTGCATGTCTCCTTTCTTCTTGTCTGTCTGTCTGTCTGTCTGTCAGTCTGTCCGGGGACAACTCTAACCCCTCTTCCCTGCAACACATCAATGCAGACCTGCTTATGTGAAGGAGATTAATGCCACAATGGAGGCAGAGGAAAAGTAAACAGCATAACAGTGAGTGAGCCAATTATTTTCTGACATGGGGTGAAACTTTATTAAAGAAAAGCCAATTGGGAGTCGAAGTGTTAATTATCTGCTTTTCCTCCAGACCACACTGTCCCCCTTTTTGTGTGTTTGTTTACTAAAACCCTCCACCTGAGAAAATCACACAGCTTTGTGCCTCCGTGAGGGACAGGGCAATGGGACGGTAATGACAGTTTTAGACTTTCTTTTACTAAGACAGAGGTTTCTTTTTTTTTTTTTTTTATCAGAAACGTATTTCTTGAAGTTTTACTTTCTCCAGGTTCACTTGTGAGAGAAACTCAGAGTGGGAAATGGAAAACCTGGAGTGGGGCAATTTTACAATTAATGATTAATAATGAGCTGGAACTTTTTAGAGAATCAGCCATACATATAGTAAAGTCCATTTGCAAATAATTTGGCAATACAATTATAAAATATTGCTCATAACATTAAAGCATACTAAAAAGTTGAAAACTGAAATCAAGAGATTTACGCACAGAGAAGCATTATAAAACATAACTTTCAACACACTCAAATGTATCTAATATGATAAAACAGCGCTGTGCTACATACAAATGACCGGGAAGCGGTCATCTGCGACATAAAAAAGCTCAGCGTAATCAAGGCATCATCAAGCTACGCCTTTGTTTTGAATAAGTGACCTCTAGCGGCGAAAAATTACATATGGTGGCTTTAAGAGTGATTCAAGCAAAGCAATTATTATCATAAGTAGTAAAGACAAGATAGCTATAGCAACATTTTTATTTTTAAAAACAAAAATAATTTTTGTCTAATTTAAATGTGTCACATTTCCAAACAAGACAGGTTTATCTGAATTTAAACTGGGCAGATTATACTAAGTGACTTTTATCTGAATTCTTAATTCAATTTTACTTTTCTGAGAATTTTCTGAAAACGACATACTCAAATAAAAATGTCTGCAGCTTATTTTAAACTAGACACTTGAAATATGAAGTGACTCACATTTTTATTTTTGGAAAATCACTTAGGGAAAAATGTATGAGACTTTTAATGTTGAGGCCCTGAAAATAACCTACATATAAAACTGAATGTCTGATCATATTTTGATTCAAATATGAGGATGATTATCTAAAAAAAATGTAGCTTCTGTAAGCTTTTATGTCAAGAAAAGTCTAGGCGTCCTTTCAAAAAGGCCATTTATTTCAGAACATTTGTAATTGTAAAGAGTAGTTCTTTCAAATAAATCTGCAATAACATGCTAATTATAATGATTTTACAGTTCCTGAAAAACTAAGAAATAAAAGTACAGACACACCCACTCATAAACATACTGGGATGCTGGGAACTTCAATTGTACTTGATATTTACCTTATTTTTCTAGAACATTTCTACACAAGTAATTCTGCATTTGTGCTGTCATACTGAATATCTGGTATTCAGTACAACAAGCAAGACCAGACTAGCTACAGCAAGTGCCCTTCAGCACACGGTCATATTTGTCTACATAAAACCTGAATCTACCGAAGCTCCTTGTCTCCTTATGATCTGTGTTGTAGGAACCTAGAAGGTGCATGGAAACAAGTAGTAGTCTGGCTGTAACTTTCAAAGTGACTTCGACATCACATCCTGTTACAGTAAACAGCCGCGCACAGGTGCCGTGCTGTGATATTCATTCCCTTCCGATCAGAGATAGAGTTTGTTTTGAATGCCGCACACTTCCCTGCCTGTGTTGTGGGTACAGATATTGCGAGCGTGTTTCTTAGAGATGGCGAAGGGCAAAGCTAACAGCCTGTTCTGCTAGAGTCGCTGCAGCAAACAAAGCTCCAAAGACATGTGCACTGCGGGACCTGACACCCCCTGTGACCCGAGCCCGCACTCTGCATTACAGATCACATCCACCGCACTGTCACGCCACACCTCCAACAACCAACATACGTTTGAAGATGTGCTACTTTACAGTTTCCTATTATAGCTTTCATGAAAGCTACATGAACTAACACATGCATGCACTCGCACAGAAAGACACATGAACAAGCATTCAGGTCACACTTTATTAGGTGTCTTTTACTATGTACTTTACACATGAACACAATTACTGTGTTCATGTTATATTGCAAAATACATTGGTTGCTGTTAGGTATTGTTGGTATTGTTAGGTAAAATGTATTTAATTGTTAGATTAATTTAAACGTTAGTTAAATACACTTAATATGAAGTGGGACCAACATTCACATACAGTGGGTTCAAAAAGTCTGAGTTTAAACTGTTTTTTATTTTATTTTTTTATATTCATTTAAACATGGGAATTTACAAAAGTTTGAGAATTTTGAAACATTAAAAAATAACTCCACTATGGCATGTCCATTGTAAAGATTTTCTTTTTTTAAGGATGGGAAATAAGTTTTAAACATGTCAATTCTGACTCTAACTGTGGTAAAAAGACTCTAGGATTTTTTAATATGGTAAAATAAAAAAGGATAAAATGAGGGTAAAATGGTAACACCTTAGTTTAGGGCTCACTATTAACTAGTAGCTTATTAGCAAATTAGGATACTGGCTGTTTATTAGTACTTATACTTATAAAGCAAATTTTAACGGCTTATTCTGCATGACCATACTGTACATCCCTTAATCACATCCAGGAATGTAGGCAGGTTTATAATCACAGATCCCAAATGTGAGGTAGTTAGGGAGGTTCGGGGGCATTCTCCCACATGAGAACGTTTTTTATGATCTATATATGTGCATTTTAAGATGTTCTGAAGGCCAACATTTGTTTATAACAATAGCTTGAAAACAATGTCACAGAGCTTTTTCAAGAAAACAGAGCTTTTTTTAATTTTAATTTTAAAGACTTCAAATGGAATTATATTAATTTACAATATGTAGCCTACACATTCATTATTAATCTTAGGCTATGCCTAATCAGAAGAAAATGGTTTTGTTAATATTTCTTGTTAATCACATTACATAGGCCTATTTTCAATTTCAAATCGTGGAAAGTAGACAAAATTGTATTAATTTGCCTGAATATGTCATTTGTTTAACATTTCTAAAATTGGCGCTCAGCCTCAACAGCTTCTGTTGGACATAAAGCCCACCTACTCTGATTTGATTGATTTTCTCAAATATTTTGGTAATGGCGAGCGGTGACAGACCAAGGAGGGCTGGGCAGAAGCCCCCCTAAAAGGGCCTAGTGACGCGCTCATCAGGTATATTTTTATAACACACTGACATACATGTGAGTGTACACATCCTAATTATTATTTTCCCAAAAAAAGAAAAGAAAAGTTTTTAACCCTCAGCTCTCCCTCACACTTTGTAACACATTCTTCTCTTGCGGGTCAAAAGGATCCGAAGCCCTACAATTAAACCTTTTTTTTTTCTTTCAGAAAGCTTATTTAATTTTGATAATTTTTTTATGCCGTTTTTATTTTAATTACCTTTAAATTACTATGGATTTTATCAATAAATAAATAAACATTTACGCACTTTCACATTCAAAATAACAATTTAATGCATAACCCTTTAAATTAAGCTCAAAATATCTTATATTGGGTGTCTTATAAATATATCATATATTTATTGACTCCTGCCACTAGATGACCTTATAGCATATGACGCAAATGAGCTGTTCAGTAAACATTCAGATACATATATAACATCATTCTTTTGGTAAAGTTTTAGCATTATTTGTTTTAATTTTGAGCCTTTAAAAAAAAAAAAATTATGTGTACTGAAAATAGTGAAAAATCTGTGAAAATCTTTGCACAGTGCAAATAGATACTATTTGCATCTTAGTGCATTGCAGTACATTATAAAACAGCATGCAATAACAACATATTCAGTGTATATGATCATATTAAAATGATAAATGGATGCCACCTTATTGGAACATTAAGGATGACATTTTCACAAGTGATCTCAGACTTTTGGACCCCACAGCTTTAGTATGGTTAGTAAACATACAGTTAGTATTAACATGCTGCAATGTGCATTCATTGGGCTAGCTGCTAACAGAGCAGCGGCCATCATTTGCACGGAGCTGTAACACTGAGAACTGATTAATGATTAACTGTGTGTGTGCGCTTTCCTGTGATCACGTTCTGTAATGCACACATTTAATGCTTTGCTCTGAATCCTTATTAAATGCACACAATTACAAAGGCATTAAATGGAATGAAATAAAGCAAGGAAGAGCTCATTAGTTTAAGAGCGTGTGATTGAAGAGAGCATAAAATAGAAATTATTCCTGAGTTTAAATCAGAAAGCTAATTAAAAACTCTAATGAGTGTTTTTGTAATTATGGAAGAGTCTCTCTCTCTCACTCATCTTCTACAACTCAGACCCCACACCTCTCTCCCTCTGTCATTAGACAGAAGTAGTTAAAACTACAAGGTCGAGAATTCATCCTCATCTTTATCACAATCATATCGCTTGATATGAAAACTAATTATCATTCTACTATAGATATATCATAAGAGAAATAGAGTAAAGTTTCATACAGTAAGCCTATGCGATTCTTATGGAAGCTTGCTTCTGCCAGAGAATGTATATGTGTATGAATGTATGTGTGTATATGTATATACCCTCGCAATTGTAAGTTATAAACTCTCAATTTCAAATTATAAAGTTAAAATTGCAAGATATAAAGTCAAAATTGCATGTTATAAAGTCAGTTTCATAATATAAATCAGAATTGCATGATATAAATTCGCAATTGCGAGTTATAAAGGGCAGAATTGATATATAAACACGCAATTTCAACTTTATATCAAGTAATTCTGACTTTATAACTCGCAATTGGAGGTTTATATCTCACAATTGTGAGAAAAAAAAAGTCAGAATTGTGAGATGTAAATGCGCAATTGTGAGATAAAAAGTTGCAATTATCTTTTAAAATGTATCATTCTGTGGTGGAAACAAGCTTTCATAGATTCTGCATGTGTAAAGACAGGTAATAAAACAATTTTGATTTCCTTTCAAATATAGAAAAGCGTTTCTCAATGGTCAACTATGGGCACTTGTAACGGAGAGTCCACAGAAGGCAAGGTTTAAGAACCCAAGTGCAGATTATTTACAGGTGCGTGAACAGAAACAAGCAAACGATGACCTTGACTAGAGACAGACTTGACTAGACTAGAGACAGACTTGACTAGACTAGAGACAGACTTGACTAGACTAGAGACAGACTTGACTAGAGACAGACTTGACTAGACTAGAGACAGACTTGACTAGACTAGAGACAGACTTGACTTGACTAGAGACAGACTTGACTTGACTAGAGACAGACTTGACTTGACTAGAGACAGACTTGACTTGACTAGAGACAGACTTGACTTGACTAGAGACAGACTTGACTAGACTAGAGACAGACTTGACTAGACTAGAGACAGACTTGACTAGAGACAGACTTGACTAGACTAGAGACAGACTTGACTAGACTAGAGACAGACTTGACTAGACTAGAGACAGACTTGACTAGACTAGAGACAGACATGACTTGACTAGAGACAGACTTGACTTGACTAGAGACAGACTTGACTTGAGACAGACTTGACTTGACACAGACTTGACTAGAGACAGACTTGACTAGAGACAGACTTGACTAGAGACAGACTTGACTTGACTAGAGACAGACTTGACTTGACTAGAGACAGACTTGACTTGACTAGAGACAGACTTGACTAGAGACAGACTTGACTAGACTAGAGACAGACTTGACTAGACTAGAGACAGACTTGACTAGACTAGAGACAGACTTGACTTGACTAGAGAGAGACTTGACTTGACTAGAGACAGACTTGACTTGAGACAGACTTGACTTGACACAGACTTGACTAGAGACAGACTTGACTAGAGACAGACTTGACTTGACTAGAGACAGACTTGACTTGACTAGAGACAGACTTGACTTGACTAGAGACAGACTTGACTAGAGACAGACTTGACTAGACTAGAGACAGACTTGACTAGACTAGAGACAGACTTGACTAGACTAGAGACAGACTTGACTTGACTAGAGACAGACTTGACTTGACTAGAGACAGACTTGACTTGACTAGAGACAGACTTGACTTGAGACAGACTTGACTTGACACAGACTTGACTAGAGACAGACTTGACTAGAGACAGACTTGACTAGAGACAGACTTGACTTGACTAGAGACAGACTTGACTTGACTAGAGACAGACTTGACTTGATAGAGACAGACTTGACTAGAGACAGACTTGACTAGACTAGAGACAGACTTGACTAGACTAGAGACAGACTTGACTAGACTAGAGACAGACTTGACTTGACTAGAGAGAGACTTGACTTGAGACAGACTTGACTTGAGACAGACTTGACTAGACTAGAGACAGACTTGTGAGACTAGAGACAGACTTGACTAGACTAGAGACAGACTTGACTTGACTAGAGAGAGACTTGACTTGAGACAGACTTGACTTGAGACAGACTTGACTAGAGACAGACTTGACTAGAGACAGACTTGACTAGAGACAGACTTGACTAGAGACAGACTTGACTAGAGACAGACTTGACTAGAGACAGACTTGACTAGAGACAGACTTGACTAGAGACAGACTTGACTAGAGACAGACTTGACTAGAGACAGACTTGACTAGAGACAGACTTGACTAGAGACAGACTTGACTAGAGACAGACTTGACTAGAGACACACTTGACTAGAGACACACTTGACTAGAGACACACTTGACTAGAGACACACTTGACTAGAGACAGACTTGACTTGACTAGAGACAGACTTGACTTGACTAGAGACAGACTTGACTAGAGACAGACTTGACTTGACTAGAGAGACAGACTTGACTAGAGACAGACTTGACTTGACTAGAGACAGACTTGACTAGAGACAGACTTGACTTGACTAGAGACAGACTTGACTAGAGACAGACTTGACTTGACTAGAGACAGACTTGACTAGAGACAGACTTGACTAGAGACAGACTTGACTAGAGACAGACTTGACTAGAGACAGACTTGACTTGACTAGAGACACTCACCAACAGTGGTTACAGCAAACAACACTCGACAAGGACACATGGCAAACATAAGTGTTTAAATACACAAGGACTAATGACTAGACAAGATACACCTGTGAACAATGATCAACCCATAAACCATTGACAACATGACACGAGACTAGGGAATCACATACAATGGAGCACATGGCAGGATCACATTAAAAACAGGAACACATGACAGAACCAGGAAGTGCAAGGCAAAACATGACAGTGAAACATGAAACCAACACACAAGACATTACAGCACTTTGAACTTTTCTAACTTTTACAATAGAAACGTGTATGTATTTACACTTTTCTTCCCTGAATATTTATCTGAACATTTTTTAAAAATCTATACGTAAAAAAAAAATTGTGAATGTTGCATAAATAATAAAAATATGTTCTGTTAGTAAAATGTGGGACATGAAAGTGCCTGCTGTTAAAAAAATAAATAAAATAAAATAAATAAAATGCACCCATAAAAAGATTGAAAGATGAAAAAGGAAAACAAGTGGATCAATGAGGCCTCATTCTTCTAATGTAAGTGAACCAACTAAAATGCAATACATTTAAAGCCGCAGAAAGAGAAAGAGTGCACGATGGTGGAGAGAGGATTTCAATGAGACTCCATGCAGATAAATGAAACATGGCATAAGGTAATAATATTTTCATTTAAATAAGAAACAGAGCAGCCAGATCATTCTCTCTTGTTCTGTGGGCAGGGGGAGAACGAGGGAAAGCGAGAGGAGATTGGAGCTGTCAGGGTCGAACGGCATGATTTGGAAGAACTATCAGCCTGGTTGTTGCTGTCATATTTCTGCCTGACTGGTGAAGGACACACGCTCCCACACACACAGAGACGCACACACAGCACTGAAAAGGGGATGTATTGTCTATCTAGACATCGCAAGTCTTACAGTACTACTGTTATAGAAAGAGCATTAAAAAGAATAAACAGAAAAAGTTATTAGGTAAATAGGTCAAGTGAGTAATTCTTTCAAGTGTCACATACATTTACCCCGTCACTACCAGCATAATCTTAAAATATAATAATAATTAATATACGCCAAAAACACACCCATGACTCATTACAACCCTTTTAGACTATGTGCCTGGCACACCGACCGTTTTTTACGTCATTAAACTAGCGAAAGTGGATTTAGACATGCCCTCAGTGCACCTACGCTTCAGACCATGTGTTCAGATCGTTAAAATAGCGCAACCAATGGTTTTGTGGCAGGACTACCTGTTCATCACATTAGTGGCAGATAGGGTGAGGGTTTGGGAAACTTGTTTAAAAACAACCATTAATTTAGCAATTTCATTAGAGGGGCAAAAATTACACGCTTCACCTTGAAGTCCAACAAAGAGACAACCTGAGTGAAAGTGCTATTTGACACTGAACAGACTTGACAGGTCCCTTAAGCAGTGGACCACAAGCATCCAGACAACGACCTCCCGTTCACCACCGACAACAGCAGGCACTGCATACCGACCCACCACTGAACCGCACACTCATAACAGTCGCTTTGTATAAGCCAGTTAGAGCAGATGACGGAGCACGTTTTTCTTGGCTTTCATCTCAATGCCAGGCATGGCTGAACAATAAAAATGACTGATGTGTGTGGCTGATGGAAGATAATGTGCCGTAATGACAAGCGCACGGACAACACCTGCCACCACAGTCGAGAGTTTCTTACTATGCAAGGTATTTCTTCTAGAAATATGAAGGACATTGTGCTTTTCTGACTGTAGAAAAAAGAAGAGGATTAGATGTGATGGTTTGGCATTGACATGGGCTGCCATAGCAGTATGAAAGCCTGTTTCAGAAAAAGGTAATCGTGAGATTAAAAAGTTTTAGATATGTTTTAAAAAGTTTTAGATGGGCTTTAAATTATGCCAGTGCAAGTTGATTTCAGTTAAAACAGCTCAAACATGCATTTTAGTCTGGGACTAGGTTTAAACCAAGAGTTTGTCCCAACCGTGGTGATACATTTATAATAAGTTAATAGTAGTTGAAGGGTTAGTTCACCCAAAAATGAAAATTCTGTCATTAATGACTCACCCTAATGTCGTTCCAAACCCATAAGACCTCCGTTCATCTCCGAAACACAGTTTAGGATATTATAGATTTAGTCCGAGAGCCTTCTGTCCTTCCATTGAAAGTGTATGCACAGTATACTGTCCGTGCCCAGAAAGGTAAGAAGAAAGGTAAGAAAAACATCATGAAAGTAGTCCATGTGACATCAGTGGGTTTGTTAGACTCTTTTGAAGCATCGACAATACATTTTGGGCCAAAAATAACAAAAACTACGACTTTATCCAGCATTGTCTTCTCTTCCGCTTGTTTGAATCTGTTCACAAGTCCACAGTGACGCTGCTGACGAAGAAGCAAAGCGTGTCTCCCTCAGACTACATGGAAGCCAGATAACAGCCAGAAGACAATGCAAAGTCGTAGTTTTGTTATTTTTGGACCAAAATGTATTGTCGATGCTTTAAAAGAGTCTAACTAACCCACTGATGTCACATGGACTACTTTCATGATGTTTTTATACCTTTCTTCTTACCTTTCTGGGCACGGACTGTAAAGTGTGCATTCACTTTCAATGGAAGGACAGAAGGCTCTGACTAAATATAAAATATCTTAAACTGTGTTCGAGATGAACGGAGGTCTTACGGGTTTGGAACGACATTAGGTGAGTCATTAATGACAGAATTTTCATTTTTGGCTGAACTAACCCTTTAATGGGTGATAAGTTTATAGTTGTGAGATTTCAATGTATAAATGTGCAATTTCATGAGATAAAATAGCAATTGTGAGGTCGCAATTATGAAAATTAATGAGAATTTGCAGCTAAGTCAAACAAAGTAGCAATATAAATAAGTGAGATATAAGGACAATTATGAGAAATTAAATTGCAATTGTGAGTTATAAAAGTTGCACTTGTGGTTATGAAGTTGCAATTGTGATGTATAAAATTGCAATTAAGTAAAATAAAGTAGCAAATGAGACAATTATGAGAAATACTATTGCAATTGTCAGCTATAAAGTTGTAATTGTGAGATATGTAGTCACATGCATAATAGAAATATAGATATATATAGATATATATATAGATATATATATATACAAAATTATTTGCCACTTGAATTTGGCTCAGACAGAGAACGGTTTTATCATTGCATTTAATCTATTTTATTATGCATCTAAAACAACAGTCTACATGTTGAAAATGTTACTGTATATTAACAATGTTTAGCATATATTCTCTTTGTGTGTGTGTGTGTGTGTGTGTGTGTGTGGACTGGTAATCCCTACGGTATGGGGACAAAATGTCCCCACAAAGATGGCAATATCCAAATTTTTGTCCTTGTGGGGACATTTTTGGTCCCCATGAGGAAAACATCTTATAAATCACACTAAGTGATGTTTTTGAAAAGTAAAATGCAGCATGTCTCCTGTGATGGGTAGGTTTAGGGGCAGGGGCAGTGTAGGGGGATAGAAAATACGGTTTGTACAGTATAAAATGCATTACGCCTATGGAATGTCCCCATAAAACATGGAAACACAACGTGTGTGTGTGTGAGAGAGAGGGAGAGAAGGAGGCTGGAATTCAAGCACCAATACAATAGAGAGTATTGTCCTCAATTAGGGAAGGTGGGAGCTTTTCTGAAACATTAATCTGACAAAATATCCTAGCCAATTTCATCAAGGATATCAAAGGCAGACAGAATTCCTGAAAAACACAGAAAGTGTCACATTCATTTAGCATTTCTGATGTCTTGACAGACGTTCTCTTTCTCATCTAGGGGCGAAGTACGTTTATCAAATATTGTGATGTTAAAGCCAGGTGTGTAACAGTGGCTCTGGGGAGGCCTCACACCACAGGAAACAAATAGATGTTAGAATTCATCTGCTCACAGTTGAAAAGCAGGCTGGTTCTCCGGCGAATATAGATTGACAGGAGACTAACACAAGAGATAATTACAGCTCACCACCTGCTACAATGCATGCAAAACACAGAGACACAACAAACACATGTATGGAATTGAATTCTATTACTGTGCACAGGATTTCTGATTGATTATATGATATGAGGATTATCTTGTGCTTGCCTCACTATGATCATACAGAACTGGAGAGCAAAACACGGAGGCCGTTAAGTCATGATCTTTGTTAACACACAGGAATAATGAATATAATGTTGTATTTGCACAAAAGGATAACAGGTTAAATTATGCTTGTTTGATTAGCTGCCATTGATAAGCATATACATTTTTTTAAATTTTTTATTATATGTAAAAAAAATACAATAAAGAGTGTGATACATTTATTCAGCCAGTCTCCCAATCCTGACATATTAAGGAAAGTTTAATGACCGTGGATACGAAGCAGGATCTGTAAATTTGAAAATAAATACATAATTGCCTGTTTCACCAAGGTCAAGTCCACAATTATAACAGCAAGGACAGTACTTTGGAATTATAAAATAAGGTTTTGATTGGTCACTTAATTGCACTTGTATAATGCATATTATCGGCAATTATGCACAACAACATATTTAAGCACTTATTCTAATCTGATTGTCTAGCTTTTTAAATTTCTGAGTGTACAGATATGGTAATGCTTTAGTTTATGGTCCATTTCTCACTATCAACTAGTTGCTTATGACGTTTGACTGTCGTTAACAATCAAAATGCGTGTTAATTTTAATGCAATGTGTGGACTTTTTACCACCATTTGTCATATTTCCATTTAGCAAAAATATAAAAAAATATATATATTTACAACTGCACCCAAACCATCCCTAAACCTACCCAGTGATTTATTGTGCATACACACTTTATGAGCATGTGTTCCCTAGGATCGAACTCATGATTGCATGATCACATGTTGTTGTATATTGCAATGCCAATTGAGCCATGCAAAACCTGAAATATTATGCAGATAAAAGGGAAAAATGCTTTAAAATGAAAGTGTTCTTTTGTCAATAGGAGCACAACTTTAGAATACGCTCCTATGGGTCGTATTTCATGAATTAAAATATTGTGGATAGGGGCGCAACTGTAGTGAGCTCTCCTATGGGTCGTATTACAAGGAAGTGACAAGCGACCTATATAGGCATATTGGTTGGAGAACATGTTGGCTTATTAGCATGCATATTATTAGGATATTGGCTGTTTATTACTTATAAAGCACATATTAATGCCTTATTTTGCTCTACCATATTCTACATCCCTAATCTCAATACCTAAACGTAACAACTATCTTACACACCATTAATAAGCTGTAATTAGGAGTTTTTTGAGGCAAAAGTAGTGGTTAATAGTTAGTTAAGGTAATATTAAGAATTGGACCCTATATGTGTGACCAAAATGATAAATCATTTTGCAGGTATTTTTTATTTGCATTTCTATTTCTATTGACTTTTTTTTTTTTTTTGCATTTCTATTTGCATTGACATTGTGTTTTATTTATTTGTTAATAGAGTGGAGTCTCACATTAAACATTTAATAAAGGAAACATGCAAAAGATCAGGAAGACAGGATTCTAATGCTAGACTCGGATCCTAAACTAGCTAAAGCATTTGTTATGCATACTATTCACACTTTTCACATGCATAAACATTTAGCAGCCTTTATCAGCAAGAAAACATGATATGCTCTTTACTTCTCTTTATGCTGTATTCAATCAATTGCTGATTTATCCTGTCTCTAAACATCATGCAAACTGACATTTTACATGTCACTCAGACAGCCTCTTCCTATCACATTTTGAGATGTTACAAGCGAAAAGAGTGATAATTGCGAGATAGATTAATTAACATCAATAAAGTGGCAACTGTCAGATACAAATTGCAAATTACAAATTGATAAGTCGAATTGCAAGATATGAAGTTGCAAACACGAGAAATAAACTCTCAATTGTGAGAGAAAATTAGAATTATGTTCCATCTTTCTGTTCTGAGCTGAAAACAGACTTCCATTGGAATAGTAATCGGTGTCCGAGGAAGACCAGGGGACAGTGTGCTTTGTTAACAGTGATGAACGAGACAGCGGTGGCCAACTTCACTACACAGATTAAGACACTGCTACCACCCACAGAGAGTCAGAGCTCCACCTGGGTCCACAAGTTTATTTCCCAAATCATCCACCCATCAACACACAGCTTATTGTAAATGAAGTCACACTGTTGCCTGCCTCAGTTCCTCATAACAACAGATCTTGATTTATGCTGCCGCCCTAGTTTCCTTATGAAGAAATATGAGAGGCAGTTAAGGCCTCTCATGTCATTATCATATCAGTCTGTTGTCGGAAAATAATTTGTTACCTCACGTACACTACGTGACTGGGAAAACACAGACTCCCGCTGCAACACACCTCAGGCTGAGCTATTGTACTTTGTCTTTATTGGCTAAGAGCGGGATACTTGTCCGGGCAATTTAAAAAAGCAATTTGTTCTTTTTCTCCCTGCTTGCATTTACACGGTTCTGGAGTGTGCTCAGGCACAAGACTAACCGTACATAAATTGCAGGCGACACAGATGAAAATGTCAACAAGGCCCTGGTGCGCAGAGTAAGGCAGGTAGGAGGGCGACCCAGAAGAGGATGGATGTCGCCACGCTCTCGTACGCTATTTTAGCACGTCGAAGAGCATCTCCCCGCACACATACCCTTGTACCTCGTCTCTAAGGGTGGACTTGGCCTAGTTCGAGAGACATTTTCATGACGCAGTAAGGAACAGATGGTGCATAGCAGGGTTGTACAAAATTCAAAATTGAAGAATTGGATTCCCGCCAATTCATGAGTGTGAATATGAATTGAAATGTCCACACCTAGGGGCATTGGATTGTATTGGACTCTAAATTGGAATAACAGGAAGAGGGATTTACTCAATTGCAATTCATTGTTGAAGTAAACTTGCACTACTTTCTTGCGTCTGTTATTGTAGGGACATCAGTTTTACATTTTCACACATTCTGTTGTGCAGTCCTTGGCCAATGAAAGCTGCAATGGAGTCCAGACCTTCTGTCTGTCAAGACTAAAAGTTTATAAACTTTTTTTCAAAACTTTCGAAAAAATGTATACGGTTGTCTTTGCAAATACTGATTTTCTAGTTAAATGCATGTCTTTGAATTTTGATTCATTTTAATTGCACTTGTTTATATTCAAATTCAAAGAATAATGCACCCTTCACCTGGAGTTTGATTGACAGGCAATCTGACCAATTATAGCGCCAAATCAGCCATTTTGTCTGACGAACAAACCAGACAGGAGAGTAAGCAGATTAACGTTGGTTGGGCTTTCATTTGAATATTGGTGTTTTGAAGTCTTTCGACGTTTGAAACAACATACCATCTAATGTTCATTCATGTTTATTTTGTGCAATAACTAGTCTGAAGAGCCGCATTAAAAAGCCAAAAAACTCTATTTATTATTATTTGTATTTCTTTAAAAAAATAAAATACATTGAAAACTAAGACAATGTTTCATACCAAAAGTAACCTGATTCGTTTTGTCTATATTCTTTGCTCTGCAATGTAACTGTCATTGTGTGAGAACATGACATGTGGCTTGAGAGCGCAGTGGCTTGTCGGACAGTAAATAAGGGGGGTAAAGGGTCAATTTTGAATCCTGTTTGCTACCACCATTCAAATTCAGGTTATTCAAATTCACACTTTAAAATAAGATCCCATTAGGTAATTAACTAACATTAACTAACAATTGGCAATACATTTGGTAATGTAAGTTGTAATTTATTTTGTGTAGGCCTAACTGATTTATCTAATATAGGATGCATTTTCTTAAGAATTAACACTGTATAAAGCGCACCGGTGATAATGTTTAGAGCATGAAGCTCAAACAACAATGCTCGACGAATAATAATATCCATGATTGGGACTGTCATAGTACACAACTACATAACACTGTGAATTCATTGGGTTTAGTTGCCGTGTTTTTGCGGGATGTTACAGAAAGAGCGCATCCACAACAGGAGTTACCAACACATTCTCACACTCAACTTGTCACATATTGGTGCTTGGTCAGGACACTTCGGCGTCATACACAGCCGCGTTGGGCATGGGAATGTTATCGTCATGATGGAATTATATTAGGTTATGATTTTGCCATTATGACATGTTGGAGTGTGTTTCTCAATTTAATCAGTCAGCATAATTTTATTTACATTTTTTATTTTATTTTAGGAATATTTGTATTGTTATTTCTTGTTAACCAATGTAGTTAACTAATGGTTAAAATGTTGAACCTTGTTGTAAATTGTTACCAAATTAATTTCCTGAATTTAAAAGACATTCTCAATTAAAGAATGGTGCACAAAACTGGTGTGTAGCATGACTGATAATCATTTGCCCTAGCGCCTGACAGATGCTTTATTGGCCCATGCTGCCATTGAGAGCCTTAATCAGGGAGTTTAGCTTGTGAGGATATGTTTCCATGTCAAAAAGGTGGGGTTAGCAAGGTGGCCACACACATTTAAAACCATCTGCTCAGTTGGCTTCAACAGTGAATATCACCAGAAAGTCTTTTCTGCTCCCCCAGCACATATTTTTTTATTAATAGTGACCCTACTCACAGAAGTGTGTGGCTGGCTACAGAGATTTAAGCACTCCCGTAGGAGACCTAAGAAGGCCATTAGCAGACAGGCAGAAGAAAGCAAGCTCATATGAGACTATAGCGATACCAGATAAGGGAATCTGGGGGAGGTGATCAACTACTAAACTTGTGACAGGCAGCCAACAAAGAGGAGGAAATGACAAGCTTGTCTTCCTGCCCTTGAGCTAACTGGAAATAGCAATTACCCACACCGTGATATGATTACCATCCAGCAAAGAGTAGAGACACAAACTTTGTTCTCAAACCGTGAGAGAGATTGCCTGGATTGTTTCCTGTCTGCACTGCACAGTTAGACCAGACTAAGAGGATTCAGAGAGGTACGAAATGGATCTTCCAAATAAACATTTTGTCAATATAGGATCTTTTTTTTGGCATTAATTACAGCAGTGAGTATTTAGACTATGCCTTTTTGAGCTGGGCACAATTACGACTTCAATTTTGGCTTATACTTTTATGCAAAAAGTTTAAATTCTATGGAGAGCATCACTGTACATACTGTATATACTGTAGAAAATTCAAAAGTTTGGGATAAGTAAAAAATAATAATACTTTTACTCAGCACTGAATCGCAGATACATTAAACTGATCACAAAAGATTTGTATTTCCCCAAAAAATGCTGTTCTTTTGAACTTTTTACTCTTGAACATAAATGTATCACGGTTTACACTAAAACATTGACCAGCACAACTGTTTTCAACACTGATAAAAAGAAGAAAAGAGATTATGACACGGAAGACTGAAGTAATGGCTGCTTTATATAAAATATTTTCAAATAGAAAAGAGTTATTTTAAACCGTAATGATATTTAATGGTATTAATGTTTTAAGTGATTTTTTTTCAGCCTTGGTGAGTATAAGAGAATTTGGTAACACTTTAGTTTAGTGTCCAATTCTCACTTTTAACTAGTTGCTTATTAGCATGCATATTACTAGGATATTGGCTGTGTATTAGTACTTATAAAGCACATATTAATGCCTTATTCTGCATGACCATGTTACCTAAATACCATAATCCTACCCGGTACCTAAACTTAATGTCTACCTTACTAACTATTAATACGCAGTAATTAGGAGTTTATTGAGGAAAAATTCTAAGTCAATGTTTAGATAATAGTGAGAATTGGACCCTAGTCTAAAGTGTGACCTAGACTTCTTTCAAAAAAAAATTTAAAAATCAGTATCGACCCCAAATGTTTGAATGGAGTACTAAATAACCAATATGAGCCAGAAAACTAGTATTGTAAAGATTAAACCTTTCAAACTTATGTAAAATATGCTTTGATGCAAATAAACAGGCCTGCTATTCCCAATGAAGTCAGCGGCCAAACCCACATTAAGCACCACTCATGCCCTGCTTTAATTATTATCCGTACTCTCACAAGCATAAAATACACACACATAAACATATCCCATATGTTAACATATGTTTTGAAATAACAGGGAAATTGCCAAAAAAAATCTTCCTAATGCACTTGGTGGAGATTAATAAATATCTAGGATGTAATCCAATCACAACAAACTCATGTAGATGAACGCACACTTGAGGATGGCTCACACAGACACAGTTAACAGACACACACCAAAACCTTAAGTCAGTGTTAAGGTAAAACAGATGGAACAGTGAGATTACACACACACACACAAAGCTGGTCTGTGATTGTGCATACCTCCGCAGTATTAACATACTGGCAGCAGGCGTTTACACATCGCCTGTTAATTCACAACCAGAATGCAGCCGGTTTTAGGAGTTAGGGAGGTACGGAACGGCTCTGTCTTGCTGTAGAGTCAGCGAGTCAATAGCAGCATAAAGTCCCCCTGTAGTCGATATTTTATCTCTTAAAACTCATCTTTGATCACCAAAATTACAGTGCCATGAATATGCAAATTATCCCCGCCTCCACTCACTCACCAGATCAGAAATGCTCTCTGTCAAGTTACTGTAGTAAACTGTGCATAATGGTATTGCTCTTTACAACATCACACACATAACGGTAATTAACACGATTAGCATTTTGCTTGACTACCTTATCAAACAACTAATAATTTGTACCTAATGTTACACAGGCCATGTTCCTGTTCAGGATCTCAGTCTTCCTTCTAAAAATCAGCATCCTCAGAAACGCTTTGAACATCTTAGTACGTTAGTGGAAAGAGGCATTAGTTCACTAACATCATAATATACATCATATACATAATTCACCCACTATATTGCTAAATATACCCAATTTTGCATATCAGCGGAACAATATACCAGTATTGCTTCTCTTGATACTCCCCTGCTTTGCAGCATAGTAATGATGATATGCTAAAGCCCGCCCGCACGTTGTCGTGATTGGTTCTAAGTTAGTTTGTGACTTGATACTGTCTTTGGTTCACTGCAGTTTTAAAGAGAAAATACTCAACAATGGTGTTTACTTTGAATGAATTTGCACATGGTTTGTCTGAAATCATAAAAACACCAGACATATAAACAACATTTAAAAAAATTATTTCCACCACTAGGGGCTCTTTAAAAATGCACTGAAACACATGGCTCTTAAAAAAATAAAAAATGTCACAGCTCATAAAATGTTAAAATTACAATACCATGATACACTTTAATCTATAATTTACATATTGTATGTCCATCAACAACTGACAAAAAGCTGACGTGAACTATTATGGACAAAAACTACAATGGAGTAATTTATTAAAACAGATTTTGAAATAAAACAGCTTGATTTACTACAAAACATTTTAGTGAGCAAAAACAAAGCAGAGGGTTCATCCTGACAGGTTTTATTTTCTGATAATGACTTACTGTAATTCACTTTTTATATAGCTACATACCAATTAAATATTGATATGAAATATTGATTTGAATTCAAAATATTTGAATATGTTAGAAAAAAAAAATGTTACAACAGATACACATAGCTAGCTCAATGTAGTTAAATGGTATCTGACCAATCAAAATCAAATATTCCGGAATGCTTTTTACCAACATTTTTAAACCAAGCTGCAAAGACAGCTTCAAAAATGATCTATCTATCTATCTATCTATCTATCTATCTATCTATCTATCTATCTATCTATCTATCTATCTATCTATCTATCTATCTATCTATCTATCTATCTATCTATCTATCTATCTATCTATCTATCTCTCTCTCTATCTCTATCTCTCTCTCTCTCTCTCTCTCTATATATATATATATATATATATATATATATATATATATATATATATATATATATATATATATATATATATATATATATATATATATATATATATATATATATTAAACTTCTATGCCTATCTGTCAGTTCATTCCACATGACATTTGCATAGGAATCTACAATTACAAAATAAATGGCACATTTAGTAACAGGTTTTATCTATAAAAATATGATATGATCCCTTAAAAAAATAACATAGCTCAAGCTTAAGTTATACATTATGACACCAGGTCAAAAGTTATTTTCTCTCAGGCATATCAGTCAGGAGCATGTCATTTTGTTTTTTGAGTATATTCGTCCAGCATAGAAGGCACATGTTTATGAGGAGATCATCCTGCATAGGATAATTTAGCAGAGGCTGGAGGAAATAGCAATTTGTCTTGCCAATGTAAGAATCACTGCTGACTGGCAGAGGTTCTCTATGAAATTCAGTTGAGTGCCTGGCTGAAACGTCTGCCAACAGAGACATTTTTACAGTAACTTGTCTGTTCGTCTGGCTGCTGCAGTGGCTGGCAGTGGCATAATGCTCCGCCATGAGAAGCATAAGAAGGCTTTCACTGGCAGCAAGAGAGGACTGGTATGAAAATATTGCTGGCAGACAGGAGTAGATGAAAAAAAAAAAAAAAACAAGTAAGTCTGCTTTACCTTCTAAACTTTGGGTTTCTCAAAATATGTTGCTTTTTTTGGAAATGAGGTAATGGAGACCAGGAGCAATTTTAACATTTCTTACATTTTAGTTAATTAAATCACACACGACAACATGGCATCTTTTAATGTAAGAAAACATGAATGCATCAAATGTAACTGTGTCATTAAAAGATTTATAATGAGAAAGATTAGATCCTAATAAGAATTTATGACACAAAGTTTTGGAGACCACGTGGGAGGCTGGGGGCGATTGTACAACGTAAATTATATTTCTGTATCTCAAATAAAGAGCAAACTTTAAAGTAAAACTATCACTGCTTTAATGTGTTCATAAATCTGAATAGCCTTCACCTTATATTATACAAATTCTTTTGTCTGTCAAGAATAATGTGTTAAAAGAAATTTTAATCAACTAATGAATCAAACCTTTATCTAAATACTTCAATTAAATAATGTGAAAGATTTAATCATATTCAATTCCGTTTAACAATACTTATTTTACTGGTATTACAACTGCCACCCACACTTACAGCCAAGATATAATCTTAGTAGCTAGCTGTGACTGTATTTGAGTCTGCCATTCAAGTTAACCTAGAGATGAAATATGCTTAATATGACATACACTATGTTTAAATTCAAAGGCATCATAACTTAGGCAGCAGTAGAAAATGTCTGAGAAAAAATATATATACACTCACCAAAAGGATTATTAGGAACACCGGTTCAATTTCTCATTAATGCAATTATCTAATCAACCAATCACATGGCAGTTGCTTCAATGCATTTAGGGGTGTGGTCCTGGTCAAGATAATCACCTGAACTCCAAACTGAATGTCAGAATGGGAAAAAAAGGTGATTTGAGCAATTTTGAGCGTTGCATGGTTGTTGGTGCCAGACTGGCCGGTCTGAGTATTTCACAATCTGCTCAGTTACTGGGATTTTCACGCACAACTATTTTTAGGGTTTACAAAGAATGGTATGAAAAGGGAAAAACATCCCGTATGCGGCAGTCCTGTGGGCGAAAATGCCTTGTTGATGCTTGAGGTCAGAGGAGATTAGGCCAACTGATTCAAGCTGATAGAAGAGCAACTTTGACTGAAATAACCACTCGTTACAACCGAGGTATGCAGCAAAGCATTTGTGAAGCCACAGCACGCACAATCTTGAGGCAGATGGGCTACAACAGCAGAAGACCCCATCGGGTACCACTCATCTCCAATACAAATAAGAAAAAGAAGCTACAATTTGCACAAGCTCACCAAAATTGGACAGTTGAAAAATGTTGCCTGGTCTGATGAGTCTCGATTTCTGTTGAGACATTCAGATGGTAGAGTCAGAATTTGGCGTAAACAGAAAGAGGACATGGATCCATCATGCCTGGTTACCACTATGCAGGCTGGTGGTGGTGGTGTAATGGTGTGGTGGATGTTTTCTAGGCACACTTTAGGCCATTGAAATGCCACGGCCTACCTGAGCATACCAAAAAGAGTCTTTAGCAATTCCAGACCCAGGTCCTGATACATCCTACATAATGTAACAAATTTGCATTATGCGTTCATTGGCTTCCCATGAACAATGTCTACTTTGACCCACCCTTAAACACTGTAATAGTTTTGGTCATGTTGTCTACATGTTGAGAAGACGCTGTTTTCAGGGATTCCAACGCGCACTGTCTGATCAGTCAGAGCAGAGTAGGCTTTCGGAAAGGAGGGGTTCAGAGAGACTGAATCTTTAAACAAACCGTTTTCATACTCTTTGAGAAATTAGGTGATGAGCAATGTATATTATGAGAAACTTAAAGTATTTTTTTGACCTAGGTTGCATGTAATCTTCTTATAGGCGATCTCCAAAATAAAATCAGGAACATATAAAATAGCATAATAGGGGCACTTTAACTCATATGGACTTGCTTTATTCAGTGAAGTCCTTAATAAATGTTACAGCTGACTCCATATCATCATAACAACCTGAGGATAAAAACGTCCATCCAATCTCAACTCAGACAAAGAGTGCAAGCTTGCCAGGAAGACTTTAATGTCTTCTTTCACCCCCTAATGTGGACATCATAGATCCAATCGAGCCTCCTCTTACGGTAGCACCGGTGTTTTATCTCTGCACAAAGCCGGGATAAAGAGACGCTAAAAGGTGAGCGACTCATCAGATATGGGGGGCTGATACCGTTGACAGAGTGCAGCAAGAGAGCCATCATTCCCCTGATCCTCTTTAAACAACACCCCCAGACCATAAGAAGTCCTTTAAGTCCTCCATCCAGTTTAGACCTGGGCAACAGTGAAGAGGAGGCCATAAAAAAGCCACTTAGCCCCTGTAATGGGCAATCTTTGGGGATAAAAGGTAACCTCTCTGACTCCCATCATGCAGACTACTGCTCAGAGCCAGTAAATTCTGCCCCACCAATACACCATGGCCAATTCAATTATGGGCTCCAGCCGTTCAAATAAAGCATTAAAGTGGCGAGTTGAATGAGGATGTTTTGTTTTATAGGGTGATTAGTCGTTGTCCTTTATGTCTGAGGATGTCCCTGTTTTCCACTAATCTATGTTGGCTGAGTTAGGTGTCCACAATCCCACCATAAGGTCATCACACTGGCTTTTATATCTCAGGATGCACCAGGAAGGAGGCCATTAGCCGTCAGATGGAAATCTGTTGCATGTGTTGGTTGTTCGGGACATCACATCCAAGCCAAAACCATGTGAGTGTAAATGAAAATAATGTGAAGTATAAAGGCTGTGAATTACTGTAAGCCTTGAAGGCTCATGAAACACTAAACTACATTTGAGGTTTTTTCTGTAGCACATCATAAAAGACAGTGTTAGCATCCCTTAATTTTAATTGCAGAAGAAAATTGGATAATTTCTTTTTTTGCAACATTGTCGTTTTCAGCCTGCACAGAACAATAATAAATGTCATTTAAAAAATGCAACATTGTGTTACACATACAAATGTAAACACACATGCAGTACAGTATGTTCAATGCAGAGTGTAAATGCAAATGGCTGAACATTTATTTTTCCATTGATTATAGCTATCACAGGATATGTGTGTATTTGTGTAATGCACAATGAGCTTGCAAAACCATAATATATGTGTTCATAATATATTTGTGGATCAGAAGACATTGTTGTGTTGTCCATATATGTATTTTCAAAAGTCCCATGTGTTGAAATAGGGGTTTTCATGACCCTTTAAATTGTATGACAAATTAAACTGACAAATTGCTGCCATAATGATTGCAATATAAAAGTAATGAAAAATAAATGAAAAATATAAATAAAATCACCCTGTGAAAAGCTACACATGATGCTAAAATGAAAACTGCAACATACATTCTGATGACAGGCCCACATCATAAGTAAAATATATCAAGTTTTGGCAAGTTAGGATGAGTTAGCTCCTTGTTGGTAAAGGTTCAACATTAAAGACCATTCAAAAGCAGCTGTGAATTCTGGTGAAATATTTTATTTTTTTTACAAGCAAAATATAATCATTAATATTTCATTGTAGTATAATGGATGTTTTACCAGTGACAGATTATTTTTTGAGGGCCCTTAAAAACATTAAATTGACTTTTATTTCCTTGTCTGCTGCCTTTCACATCACATCTCAGGAAATTTACTAGTGAAGGTGCCATCAGACTTACAGTTAGTGTTGTCCTCATGTAATTTTACTGCAGCTTCAGAGTGATTAATAACATTGCATTTATGGTTCAGGTGATTTACTAAATAAATAAATAAAAAATAAAAAAACCTGTGGCCAGAACTGAGGAAAGACGTTAGCATGCAGGTCACATACCACCACAAGGGTCCTGCACCAAACGAGCACTGCAATTGAGATGAATGGGAATGTGAACCAATAGTTTTCTCCAGGTATTTCAGACCTTCTTGATTAATATCTTCTACTATTATTGCTACTGCTAATTAGATGTCAAAACTCCCCCAGGAGGTCTGGGGAAAAACTGCAATTGATAATCACTGAACACCACCAGTGGCCCGAGGGGCTGGTAACAGCTTGCAGTCCATTCAAGCTTATCTCATTGAATAAGAATAAACATACACCAGAAAAAAAGAAAGAAAAAAAAAACCTGATAGGAATAATTAAGGAAGCACTCAAGGAAGACTTTTATCTCAGATTGTGCAAAATTAGAACAGTTTATCACCCTGGACTACCCTGGACTAGTATAATTAACCACATCCATAACACTAGTGAGTTCTTCTCCTGTGAAAATGTTTACTTCAGGCAACTATGATACCTTAGTAACTGAAACCTTGCTTTGTGTGATCACATCAGAAAATGTGTGTTAATTTGCCTCTTCTTTAAGACTGTGCCCACAGTGTGTGTAAACAACCAGCCTTTAATGGTAAAAATCCACCCACTCTTTATATATATATATATATATATATATATGTTTATATCCTCGCTATAGCACCTATTGATGTATATATTGTCTGTGCCACAGAAACATTACTAATCTTCTGTTTTTGGATGTACTAATGAACATAAGAGTCTCCATAGACTCCCCAGCAACTGAACCACTGAGGACACAGTGGATGAACAAGGAAATGTGCTGAAGAAATTAGGTAAAATCTTATAGGTTTGTGCAAGTAATTTTATGTCAGACTGCTTCAAAAACAAAGGTAAATTCAATGCTGTATTTGCACAAAAGTTGATTTTAAGAGTATGTTTACATAACAAGGATGTACTTAAAACAGACGACAACGTTGTCAAAGCCATCACCTTTCACAAGGATCTACGAAAATGATTAAAAAGGCTGTATTATGCATGCCAGGCCTGTAGTTGGCGATGTCACTTTGTCAAGAAACATTCCGCGAACATGTAATAGGCATGCGTGGACTTGGCATGCATATGACGTCACCGTTTTCACAAATTCACGTTTTTTTATGTTTACATGGAGACGGTATGAGCATTGTTTTCAAAACCTTGCTTTTTCAGGCCCACTGTTGTCATTTAGATGAATGACAAAAACGTATTCAAAAGTTTTTTGTGTAAACACACCCAGAAAGATGGGTTGATAACAACATCCTACTACAGTACCCACATGAGCACCTATTCAACAGTTTATGATGAAACATGCTAATCACTAAGTCAAATAAAGTTTAAATTATTTAAAGGGGTCAAATAACGGTACATGCACTTTTAAAGTTGATTGTACGGAAATGTGTGCTGCCAGTGCCTGTACACAACCATCCTAAAATGATGATTTTTTTCTCCTTATATGTGTTCCCCTGTCTCAAATAGAGCCGTCTGGTGTGTGACGTCACACGATCGGACGCCCCTCCCACGATTGTTAATTGACAGCAGCGTTTCAACCGATTTTTATACAGTCTATGGTTTCAACACAGACCCGCCTTGAGCGAGCAGTCATCATAGTCCCTGTTCTTGGGTGTAATAATGAACACAGCAGTCATTCTGATGTTCCTAAATTCCAACTGCTGATGACGCAGTGGCTGAGTTAGGTTTTCAAAGGGAATATTCCGCCGATCAACGTCAATGCTTTCATATTTGCGCAAATCATTTCTCCCCAGACTGTTTTATAAACGAGGGTCAGTATAAAGCTGGTTTTGCTAAGAAGCTGCTCCTGAAAAAAGGATCGGAACCAACTATTCATGTTCCTGCTGTACCTCCAGAAGGAGTGAGTGTAACGTTTGCACGCTTCACGATGAATGCGGCTAAAGTTAACAGGGTAAGTTACATTACGGCATGCTTTCTATGCATGACGTTCTCAATGTAACTTAATTCATAATCCCACGTTTATAATGAACAATGCTTTCTATCTTATCAAAGCTATCTATATGCATCTCACTACGCTACCCTGCCAGTACATACAAAGATAGATCAAAGTGACATTGCGTTAACCAACCATTCAGAAACGTCCTGTTCGAGGCTTAATTATCGAACCTTAATTGCGGCCGTCATCTTGTTCCGGGTCCGACTCCGGTTCAAATAGATACGGTTGCACAGATGTGTCCTCAGAGACTCCCGTTGCCATTCTTTCTCCAAAATATACCCTCAACTTTTGCCAAAGCAACACCAAGACTGCACGTGTGTTGTGTCAAAACGGCCCAGAGAACAGAGGGGCGGGGTGAACAAAGCTCATTATCATTTAAAGACACATGCACTGAAATGGCTTGCTGAAAAAATAGCTGTTTTTGACCAGGTAAAATGTGTTTTCTTACACTACTAATGATAATTTTTAATTAAAGTATATTACAAACTTTTCGTTTAGACACTAAATAATCATATTAACTTAAAAATGACCCCTTTAACTGACCATTCAGAAATGTCCTGTTGCATTCTAAAAGTTGTAACTTCTTCCTGAGTCTCTACATTTGTCTCAAACTCCGGTTCGAACATATAATGCTGAACACTGCTACTGACAATTTCTGACATTTTGGCTGTGTGAGATTCTCTAGTTTTGTTGTTGCTGGTGCAGTGCTGAATTATATGATCCTTGTTGGCACCCAAATAGGGGCATAATTGGACATGCTATAGTAAAGGATATATGGGGTATTTTGAGCTCAAACTTTACAAACACATTCCAGGTCCCCTTTAAAGGGATTGTTTACCCAAAAATGAAAATCATTTACTTACTCATAAGTTGTTCGAAGCCTGTAAGACTTTCTTTCGTTGAACACAAAAAGAGACATTTTGAATAATGTCTCAGTGTTGCTGGTTTATACAATGAAAGTCAATGGGGTATAATGTTGTTTTGGACAGCAGCCATATATTATTGAGTCCATTTACCATGCAGTCCATATCACCCTGTAGCCCAAGCGCCTGGTTTGCCCTATGAAACTGGTCAGAACCTGGATGGGAGACCTCCTGGGTCCTAACACACAGTATAGTGAAGGGGACACTATACTGTAGCAAGCACTATTCTTCGCATGAGACATTAAACCAAGGTCCTGATTCTGTGGTCATTAAAAATCCCAGGATGTCCTTCGGAAAAAGAGGAGGGGTGAACCACTCATCACTCTGTCAGCAATAAGTTGGTGTGTTGTGGGCATTCTGGCACAATATGGCTGCCAACACATCATCCAGGTGGATGCTGCACATTGGTGGTGGCTGAGGAGATCGGCCCTTCTATATGTAAAGTGCTTTGAGTGTTAAGTAAATTATTATTATTAATAATAAATATTCATATTTTTATTGTTGTGTGGACATTTTGAGTAAATGATGACAGAATTTCCAGATTTGCGTGAACTATCCCTTTAAGACTTCCATGCATCACATGTGTAGTTACTTCTGTGAAGTGCTGAAGAATTAAGCATGAATCCTTTCTCAAATACATTAATTCATTAGGGCTTCATATAATGATATTCCACTCTATATTTTAATACAGTTACAGACACATTTAGGCACACATTTACATCTGCAGAGAACTTAACAAAGAATATGCTTTAAAACAAAAGACTATTAGCTCCCACAACATTTTCTGCTCTGCTTGCTAATGCAAGTTTGATAACATTTTCTCTTTAAGTTTCCTGGTTACGCACTCCAGCTAGGCTCTTTAGTCTTGCATTGGGAGTTAGCTCATGAATTAGCAGCATGCGGTTGCACACTTGATTAGTTCTGAGCTAATCGAGAGAGAACTACTGAGATGTAAGTCCTAAAATAAAAATGGAAAAATTAAAATGGAATTTTCTTTGCCCACTTGGGCCAGAGTCCAAGAAGCAGTTAGGGGCCATTATCAGTGTTTCACCTGAGTGGGAGCCTTTCTGAGTGGCACTTATTCAGCTGAAACGGTCTTTCAATTATTGAATTAAAGGGGCCATAAAACAGCTGCATACAACCATTTCCTCTGTGATCAATGGTGAGTTTGTGTTTTTAAAATCATGATACGGTACATGCACAGGATTTCTATGCTTGGGAAGTCACAGATGAAGAGGAGAACATAAATACTTTGTAGATCTTTGTACATCTACATCTTAGTCAGAGACCAGACCAGAAACTTTTAAAGGGGTGGTTGATTATGATTTCACTATTTTAACTTTGGTTAGTGTGCAATGTTGCTGTCTGAGTATAAATCAATTAAAGTAACTCTAGCTCTAAACGCATCACAACAGTTCCCACATGAGCAATATCATGACAGAATATGCTAATCAATGACTTGAAGATAGTTAACTCCACATTAGCTACATAAACTCATCAACTAACCGTTCAGAAACGTCTTGTTGCATTCTACATGTTGTCACTTCTTATTGAGTCTCTCCATCATTGTCCAACTCCTGAACAGTTTTTGACCTTTTCAGTGTCTGTCTGGGTGAGGTAAACAGAGCTGCTAATGCCGAGTTCACACTGCATGATTTTAGCCCCGATTTTGACTCACCGACAGGTTTTGCGAAATCACAGACAAATGCTCAAAATCATAGGCCAATCTGTGCTCAGTCACACAGTGTTAATTATCAAAGATGCGATTTGAGAGAATCGTCGATGAGTCGCCGACACCCATGAGATATTTGGCATGCTAAATATCTGGACCTGTCGGTGATTCAAAGTCCAGCTGTGTGAAATGTGTTTTGACTGAAAATGACATTGGCGATGACCTACAGATAATGAGGGAGAAATATACAGGGCAGTGGAAGTTCAACCAGAAACAAAGCACAAACATTTGCTTGACAAGCTGCAACAGCAGAACATTGTAAAATGATTTATTTATCTCCAACTATCCCCGACCATTTCCTTCTCCATAATCTTTACTTTTAATTTTTTTTGCTGCAAATCAGCACCCAGACAGTTTGGATCACAAGCTTTCTGCAGGCTATCATTTTTAATAACAATTTCAGTCTTGCGCATGATCTTACATTGTTTTTTTTGTCACATCTCGCGTGTGCTTGCTTGTGAAATGTAGTTTGCGGTGCGCGGACAGAGTTGTCAGCGATTCTTCCTATTGTAAAGTCATGCAGTGTTAACTCAGCAGCGACTAAATGCTATATCCCAGATAGTCGTGCAGTCTGAAAAGAACAGTGACCCGACAAGTTTGAAAATCATGTAGTCTGAACTCAGCATAACACAGGCTCCACCCTCTTCTTGAAAGGGGGCCAGGAGCAGCAGCTCATTTGCATTTAAAGGGACACACACAAAAAGCAGAGTTTTCGCTCACTCTCAAAAAATGACAATTTTACTGCTATAAAAATGTGGTATTTCAATCGAAAACTTCACATACACACTCTGTGGACATCAGAGATTTATTTTACATCTTATAAAAAGGGACATTATAGGACCCATTTAATCAAATATGCTTCACTGTAGGAAAGATGATGTAAGACAAAGGGGACATCAGTATAATGATTCTACACATACGTGTTCATGTTAAATCACAAGTTCAATTAACCTCAAAAATAAAATGTAAACAACCTTTAAAGGTACATTTAAACAACCATATTCACACTCATTAGGCATCAACACTACTATTCCCCGAATATTTGCAACATCTGCAGTGCTAGGTCCGTACAGCTGTGATTATCTGTGACTATCCCATGGCTCTTTAGTGTAAAACAAACTCTCTTGACTAATACTTGACAGTTAAAAGAACAAATTTTAGTATCACTCCAATATGCAATGTTCCAGGACTCATTAACAAAGGATTTCCCATCTGACAAGTCTTAAACCAGTTTTCAGTCTGACTAATTGTAGCCAAATTATATTCTGTTCAAAAGTTTGATATTGAATGAGCTTCTTATGCTCACCAAGGCTGCATTTATTTAAGCAGAAATTTGAGAATACCCCTTTTCAATATATTTTAAAATGTAATTTATTCCTGTGATGGCAAAGCTAAATTTCAGCACTTCAGAGTCATGTGATCCTTCAAAAATCATGCTGATTTGGTGCTTATTAAACATTTCTTATTAAAAATTATCAATTATGGAAACACTACAGCTGCTTAATATTTTTTTGAAAACCATGATGTACATTTTAAAGTCGTCACTTTTGATCCATTTAACAAGTTTGTTTGCCCATATAATCTTAAAATATTAGGTTAAACTTATTTGGCTTGCTGTCCACTGTGGGGCTCAATAAAGCAGCTTCAACTCGAGCTCTGATATAATCCTTTAGGTGAGTGATACACACACAGTATATAAAGTGCATTTAGTAATAATAATAAATAACAATAATAATTAAAACAATAAATAACGTCCAGCATAAATGAATACATTCATATTGAACACTGAAAGAGAATATCAAAGAAGAATCTGCAGGTTCAGTTCCTTAACTAAATTCTCAAAGTGATTCATTAAAAATATATTTTTAAACTTAAACACTTGGGATATGCAACATTCATATTCCTTAAGGCTCAAACAGACCAGCTCTAAACAGCTGCAGTATGTGAAGCAACACATTGATGCTCTCAGCTACAAACGTATGGTCACATGGCAGAGCAGAACCATGCCGGTAAAACAGCTAATTACAGTAATGAGCTCTTTTCCTCCTGAACACCACAGAAAGAGCAACAATTTAAACTCTGACGCATCTCTAATTACATAGCTGTAAAGCAGACTCCCTGTGCTCTCCAATGACCTTGAACAAGCTCTAGCCACTGAATATGGATAACTCTCATTAGCATTTTAAATAAAGCACGTTAATTTAAATATTCGTTTGAGCATTGTCAATCCTGATGTGCTTTCACCACTCAAAATTTGTTCACTTCTCATTGGCTGAGCGCTGAAAGAAAGACTTCTTCAAATGTGTGCATCTCTAACGCTTTCCCTGCTTTGCACCTGGATCGCATTATTGATTTATTCTATTGAATGATTTATCTTTATTACTGCTCACGCACCTCTGATCCAGTCTCTTGTGCCAGGATTAAGTGAGGATGATAAGTGTCCCACTAAGCTTAGCTAGATCCTCAATGGCATCCTTACGAGCCCAGATAAGTTCCAGCCAGATTGGATTCCATATCTGCAGCTTTGTGATCAAATATGAGTACCTGTCAGCATTCGGTTTTTGTTTGCTTACTTTAAAAATTGCCAGTGAGGTTCAGAGGAAGTTCATCCCCATCGGTGAAGCAACCAAATTTCACACTGCACTGACCTATCAAACCTCTCCAAATAACACGGACGGGATCCCATGCAGCAGATATCATTTAGCAACAGCATCCTAAAAGCCCTCACACCTGTCATGTAGCATTAACACATCAGACTGGAGAACTGCAGGAGGGAACTGTCACAGAAAGGGCAAACAGTCAACGTTGACACCACGAAAACCTCCAGACTAAAAGACTTGGCAGGAACTAAAAAACAACAACTTTTTTTAGATTTGCAGTGGTGGCATAAACAAATCACAAATTAAGTACAGATACTCTTATAAAATATTACTCAAGTAAAATTATACACACTCAATTTTAAATTCTTAAAAAACTTGAGTAAAATAACTTTTTTTTGAAAGATGAAAGGGAACAATTCTGGCAAAAATGCAAATTCTGTTATTTTCTCAACCTCGTTCCAAACCTGAACAAAAACAGTTGAAACATTCATCAAAATATCTTTTTTTGTGTTTCACAAATACATACAGGTTGAGATTGACTTAAGGGAGTAAATGATGACTGAATTAAAATTTTTCAGTTTCAAAAGTAAAAGTACTCAGAGTGAATTAAAAATATATGTTACGCTTTGGAATGTAGTGAAATTCCCTGAAAGAAAAAATATTCTGATGAAGTACAGATACTTGAAAAATGTCATGAAACCTCAAAAAAAAAAAAAATAGAGAGATGTGAACAGCTATGTACAGGCTGCCTATCACTGAAAACACTAAAAGCACTAATAAGGGGAAATTGGTTATTTTGGCATTTGGAGCTATTTCACTCTTCTGGGTTGAAAAGCGGAGTCGAAGCAACACCATGGAATCTGAGGTAGAAGCGTGCATCCGGAATGTGTGATTGGCTGCTGGGGCTGGAGAGCACGCTTCTATTTCATCTGGTTCTGAGTGCTTCTCTGCATTTATTCATGAGAAAGAGCTTGGTCAATCTAATCACCGCACCGTAGTATGAAGTATGAATGAGATTACAGTGGAGAATTCAAACGTCACGAAAGACCATTTCAGCGATGTTTCTTCACTATGTTGCGTTCAGACACATGTGCCATAAGTGTATGTTTACTCAGCACAATATCACAAAAGTGTTGTTTCATTTCTCCTCACGATATTGTCAGAGCAGGAGTTTGACTACCAACAAATATGACAAGGGATATTTAGGATGTAAAAACATATGTGACCATAAGATCGGTTTCTCTGTGAAATTCCACGATGAGTTTAACAACGCTCACAAAGCAGATCATAGATCATATATGGACTGTAGTAAGCATTAACATAAGCTTTTGACACTTTAAGCATCTCAGTAGTGATTTGGTGTACGAGCTCCATTTAACTGCAAATCTGAAACAGTTTTTACTTGTGTACTTTGATAAGCTAAATTTCCCTAAGAAATCAGGTTGTGATTTATGTTCCACACAGGGCCTTGAACCATTGCACCTGGTCATTGAATGTGTCATTTCACATGCCTGACAGGTTCACTGACACCTTCTCAACGGCTCAAGCGCTGATGATTCACAGCCTTGTCTTTTTTACCTATAACTCGTTCTGGCCTCTTATCCTCTTCTGGTGGCGATTATGATGAAGGGCTTCAGTGGGAATTGTCGATTTGGTCTTTCATCAGGGTCAGCCTGACCATCAGTCACACCCTCCATTCTCCGCACATAGAGGGTCTGGCAGCAGTCGAGTTCATCGCAGAATGGCTGTAAATCTGCTGCAGATGGGAATGGTGGGCTTGAGCAGAGTTCATATGCCCATTATGCTCCTCAAGGGCTCAAAGGAGCATGGACAATTCTATGAGCGACAATACCTCTTCACCTCTATAGCTTCACACCAGTGCTAGGAAGTAACTAGCTAAAAAGTAAATCACACTATAATAGTATAATAGTAGTGTGGATAGCAGTGGTGGCAATTATTTTTGGGGGGGTCGTTTGTTTTTTGTGACACCTGTCAAATAAATACAAAGCAGTAGCCTACCAAGAAGCATGTTGACTAAATTCAAGCATTAAAGAGAAAACAGTGTCTGCATGTTAATCTTTTTACACATTCATTTCCCATATTTGAATGAGGAAAGGAAAAAATAAAGAAAACACCAACAACAGACTAGCATGTTGACTACTTAAACATAGCCATCGTCTATTTGTTCAGCAATGCTAACTCTGCCCTAAAACGTTTCACTTGCCTGCTGCTGGATTTGTAAATCGAGTTGGTCCAGTCCTTTAACTTATCCTCTTTTTTCTTCCAGCAAACGCCTTGTGAAAGTTTTTATTTTATTTATTAAATCAATTACAGAACTTGTTTTAACTGCTGCCATCCCCACAAAAGCGCTCAGCCTCACCAGGTTTAGGGCCTAAACCTAGCGAGGCTGAGCACTTTTGTGGAGATGGCAGCAGGTAAAACAAATTCTTTACCGTCACTCCGACTAAACTTTAGGCGCCCGCGTGCTCTCGCAGTAGTGGTCAAGAGCGTAAAGTTGAATGACAGGTGATGAGAACCAATCAGATTGGAGAAAATAACACGTATCCAATTCTGATTCGCCAGGGACGAAGCGACCTGCGTCCGGAGGAGAATCTTTAAGAAATCAATTAGAGACCAGCTTCAGGTCACATGCTGCCCAAAGATTTATGGACTCAGATAGACATCCATTTGACTGACGTCCCTCGCCTATTAAACTTTATCGAAAAACATACAAAATAGTTAACCGATTAAAGTCATTTTTTATTAAATGCCGAGGCTCTTACTACCAGCCGGGACATAATATGAGTAAACTATTTTATTTTTATTTTCATTTTTATATAATTTCCTTATACATGTATATTTCTAGAATTTTAACTGGGGAGGTGCCCCAGCGCCCTCTACTGACAAGCTGCCACTGGCGGATAGTTAAACAAAAAATGAAAATTCTGTCATATTTCACCTGTTTTTTTTCTTCTGTTGAACACAAAAGGAAGGTGTCATCTATAGAAGATGTTGGTAACCAGACAGTTTATGGTAGCCATTGGCTGCTATGGTAGGAAAAAAATACTATAGAAGTCAATGGCTACCGTAAACTGTCTGGTTACAAACATTCTTCTATAGATGACCTTCATTTTGTCTTCAACAGAAGAAATAAAAAACAGGTTTGGACCAACACGAGGGTGAGAAAATGATAGAATTTTCATTTTTGGATGAACTATTGCTTTAGCTAGCAGCTTGTATTCCTTTTAAAAATGGAATGAAGAGTAATCAAATTAAGAGTAGCCTGGTAAAATAGCTTCCCCAGCGCTGATTCACACTCACTTACTATCTCACCATCTCAGGCTGTAAACAACAGTGCAGTGCTGTAAATAAAGGGAAAGAGTGAGGAGCCGTCTCACAGAGTTGGCTACATTTTACAGAGTTCTCTGGATTCAGATGGAGAATCGATCTGATGATTGAGTTGAATGGCTCAAGCATTTGAAATCCATGCTTATACAGTACCACTTCAACTTCAAAAGCTCCCTCACATTCACCTCATCTTCTGGACTGTCTCTTTTAATAAAAAGACCAAAAATATAATTAAATAATGCATCCCAGTTCCGTGATACTAACATCATCCTCATATAAGTCAAGAGATAATACAATATCTGGAGTGATAGTGACACAAATATTTCCCCTTTCAAAATAGTATATGATTCAGATTAAGAACTGCACATAGCACAGTCATAACCATCATTTTTAATATTGTGAATATTACTATCCACAAGAAGCTCTGCAAAGCAAATGTCAGGACCTAGTTCTTAGAGAGAAAAAAAGTCTAACACAAAGGCTGAACTAGAAGCACATCACTTCAGAGGCCAACATACAGTATGGCACACACAAAGGTGTCTGCAACCCTCCTGGGGCATTTTTTTCCCATTTCCAACACCATGTAATAGAGAGCAAAGGGGGAAAAAACAACAACACAGTTACTATGTTAGCTTTCACATTTCTCAAATGTAACGCACTTATATTCCCACAGGGCACGTGGGTTTTTATTTTTTTACTTTTATTTCAGCCTGGTTTCCTCTCTTCAGCTTGTCCACACGCATACAACCCAATGAAATCAAACAAATCAATATATTAGCCTAACACTGACAGAAAGACAACACTGACAACTGGTATAATGGCTGCTAAAATTAAGCTTATTAAATATATTCTATAGCATATATATGTTTAATGGGGACCTAGTGTGGTGGGCTGTTTTCTGTCCTTCATGTAGATAATAAATCAATGCCATCAATTTCTGTGTCGATGTCAATGTCACACAGCTCTTTTTTGAACAGGGCCCAGTCAGCCATGCGGTTCTTTTAGGAAGCCTCCATCAGTATACGAGTAAAACCTCAAGGGCAAAACCATTATTAAAGTGTGCCAGGCTCAAAGCTGTGCGAGTCAACTGCCCCCTGGCCCACGTCATCGGTTATACTTAGAAGTATCTTTCGAGCCCTGTGGACATATGTTACAATATTTCCTTTATGTCAGGTTACAAGCGATCAAGACAGGGTCATAATCCCTTTGCTGCGACACAAAAGGAACATAAAGAGAGGAAGGAAAAAATGAAACAGCAAAGACAGATGAATGTAGAGGCAGAGGCACAGAACAAAAGCGAGAAGGCACTTCAAATGCCAAGGAGGAAGTTATCGGGACAAAGCAGACAGAGAGAAAAAAGTGGCGTTTGACATCGCTCATCACTCTACCAGTGATTGGGCATAATTATGGCTGGCAGACTGAGCTTCCACTGCAAAGGCTGTCAACCGCCAGACAAATGATGGCAGAAGTTAAAAAACAATGAAAGCCATTCATGGCCATTACCAGTCAAGAGATGGCTCCTCAATAGCCCCATGTACTGCTCTATCAAACGCAGCACTGGACTTCAGTCGAAAACACATCAGAAAAATAAGGCAATTGGAATGAGAAATATATTCATTTGCAGCCTCACAATAAAGACTTTGCTGTTGTATTTTAATGAGCCTGATGTATTGAGATCTGTGAGGAAGGAGTAAAATATTCTGGGATTGTCTGATTTTGTCTGAACACTTTGAGGGAGTGAGCTGAATACAGATAGATCCCTTTGCATCTTTGGCTGCCATTATTCCTCAGAGTAGGTGAGCGGTGCGAAGTTGAAGGGGAGTTGTGTGATTTGGCCTGGAGTGAGGGGCAATTTGATGGAAGTTGTTTATTCTCACTTTAAGATCGCTCCATCACGAGCATGACACGTTAACAGCCCAGAATTCAGGGGAAAGCTTTTACACTGTAAAAATGGATTCCCATGCTAAACATGGACAAAGTTTCAAAAATTAAGTTGGATGTTTGATGGAGTATTTCTGCACAAAAAAAAAACTCCTTCCAGTTTCTCACAAGTTTCAGAACGTTTTTTTTTTAGAGTATGGGTCTGTGTGACATCAACAAGAGCGGGATTTCCTTGTACGGGCCGTAAAGGCACTTCTCCCGGAAGGGCGCACACGCGCACTCCAACCAGAGCGAGAGAAACACGCCCCTCAACCCACTTCCCTCGGCTTTAGGGAAGTCATTGGCTGTGCTGCACAGGTCACAGAACTTCACATAATCAACAATCACCAAATAAGTGTGTTTTTGGTTGTCTGGGCAAGACAACCCTGTTCAGTTTGTTCCCAACATTTCGACGATGATTGTTTTATGAACAAGGCCCAGTTCAACTCTGGATTTGCTGATCGTCTAATGCTGAAAAGATGGAACGGTCCCAACAATAAAGGTTCACGGTCGTGTGTTAATTTATCAATGGAGCATGCGATGTATGTGTGTTTAAATACATCATCTGTTTAGCTGGCCACTTTAGGTGTCTGTTTGTTTACTGTAAAACAACTCTTAACAGCAATACACAAAGAGTGGGAAAATGTGTTGAACTAAATTAACCATTTCCTATTAAACCTAGGGGACGTTCAAGGATGTCACAGCTTTCAGATGCTCTCAACGCAATAGCTGCGCACGCTCGTCATTCTTTAGCTCCGCCCAAACAATACGCCTCCATCTGCTCTGTTTTATTCGGAAAGACTAGGTACAGCATATCATTATTTATAAATATAATAAAACTGAAGACTTTTCAGAGATAAGAAGGATGCAATACTACTCTATAGGTACTCAAGACTGACATGAGATTAAAAAGCTGAGCATCCGGCACCAAATGAGACTTTGTAATCGGACAATGTTCTACGATGGCAAGAGAAATTCAATGCTGAGACAGAGCTTGCTGAACCACACTCAGCCACTGGTTTACCACATGCCCTTGAGATTGTCTCATCAGACTCCCAGCACCACATGATGAACTGACCCAGAGAGTAAAACATCACTGGCTCTCTGTACAACTATTAAGATCCATCTCAGGTGATCCGATTGCAAGTGGTGACCAGAGGAATGTTGCCGTTTACACCTGATAGGTAACGAGCATTTCTAATGTGGCTACCCTGACCACTTGTGACTTTATACCAAACGGACTCTAATTGTGCAACTAAATAAGTCACAAAACTGCATTGGAAATTATATGGTTTTCTACATTCTCCATCTGCTATCCTCAGTTTGACTTTTCAGTGCTAAAACACACAAACAACATTCAATCATCCCTGCCATGTTTGTTTCCGTTCATTGAAGTGTTTTGATTACTAATCTGTTTAGAGAGGGGTTTTTTTTGTGTGTGTGTTGAGAACTTAATTTCCCACATCCATAGTTTTATAACAGTGTGTAATCTCACTCTAACCAGATAAACAGGTAAAGGGCAGGAAACAATTAACTCTTCATGCAGGACTTCACCGAACTGAAGGTTATAAGAATTGCATTTCCAATACCCATCACGAACAGAACAACACACAAGAGTTCACATCTGGCTCTGTAAGCGAGGTCAGGATTCTCATTAGTGCTAAATGAAGTCCAACTAATCTGCTGCTCGTCTCGCTAATGAAAATCTCACAGCCCCAACAAAATGTGAATTTCTTAATTTACTATAGTTTGCTTTTTATGTAAAAGGGTCATATCATTAATTCACAGTATCATGAATGTTTTTAATATTTTTTATTTTTCCCCACCAAAAACTGCCTGACCCTTAATTAAATGGGCTTTTCAGCCTCCTTGCACAAATGAGTAACTTAATAATTATTTGTGGGTTATAAGATTGCTCTCAGCTTCAATACAATCTGCACTGCCCCATTCTTCTAAAACAGCCTTTATGCAAAGCATGCATTACATTAAGTTTGACAAAACAAACCACACTGATACATTTTGCACAAGCTGTGAAGGTCAACACTGAAATGAACAGGGACTTCCCAAAAGACGGAAAAAAAAATGAATAAAATCCATCCTTTTTTTTTTTTGGAAGGTTAACAAATAATCTATCACATACAAACTGTGATTATTATACCATGGTAGTCATATTACCACAGCTATTATAGCTCAGTTGATTGTATACACAAGATCACTTCTGGCTTTGGCGTAAACTACGCCAGATCATGTACCGGAAGTGATGTCTTTACACGCACACGACGCCAGAGCGTGTATATCCATTCACATGCATTATGCAACAGCTGAAGTTAAAAATCTTCATTTGTGTTCTACTGAAGAAACAAAGACACCTACATGTTGGATGTACTGGGGGTAAGCAGATAAACATCAAATTTTCATTTTTGGGTGAACTATTCCTTTAAAAATGTGAGGAAAAAAACTTTTTACAGTGTACTGACATCATCATATAAATACACCCGGCGCAATGCGACGACAGGCACGACACAAGTGTTTTTTTTGCTAGTTTCAACCTGACGCAGTTACCATTTTCACACCCAGCACTACGTTGTTTAAATAGCAAATGCACTCGCGCGTCCATCTGTTCGCCCATTGGCGTGCTGGTCTGAAAACAAGGTGTGTTCAGGAGCATTGTTTGCGCGTTGCTATTTTGAGGCCACTGAAAACAACTGCATCATTGACCAACAACAACCAGGTTCCAGTGCTTCTGTGTTATTTAATGGTCGTGTTAGTAATGTGTGCCTACGTGGGTGCACAACACGCGTACACTCGGCTTGTTACACACACATTAAAAATAAAAGGATTCCTCTCTGGAGGAGCGTTTTCTTTTCGCTCGCGAATTCCGCCATGTAAATAGCGAATTCGTCATGGGACAAGCACAACTGGCTTTTAAAGGGAATGGGAGATGAGACTCTGATTGATTTATTGCACAATACACCCATGACTCATTAAGAGACTAGGTTTTGGACCAATGCGCCTGGTGCACCAACCGTTTTTGTTCCATCTTTAACAGACACGCTCGAAGAGCACCTGCACCGTAAGCTTCAGACCATGCACTCAGATCGTAAAATTTGTAAAAAGATTTAAGCCAATCACCGAAATACAAAATACAACTTGATATAATAGCAATAGGTCCAGTACACTCGATTCTCCATGGCATTGATGATTCCATGAAGAACCTTTAACATCCATGGAACCTTTTGACTGCACAAGAGGTTCTTTCTAGTGGAATTTTTTCATTTTTTACAATATAAAAACAGCCTTAATTTATTCATCTGACCTTGGCTAATATCAAAACACAGCCACCCTTAAAAGTGGTTTTGGTAGGGGACAAATTATCGGCTAATGCAGGATAAGCAATGACATTTTTGTATAGTGCACTTCACTTTAATGCCTGCTAAGTGCAGCATTAACAATTCAGGCTATACCTTCATCTGGAGTGACATTCTAGCATATGCTTCCTGACAAAATTCACAGAAACATTCTTTCATGCCAGGAGGTGTGATCATAGCCTTTCATCCTTCATTTTCACCAGTCCCAGAAAACAGAGCGGCATTTAATTCCTCCTCAGTGAAATAGAAACCTGGCTCCTATTAACTGAGTCAAAGAAGCATTATGGTTTTACTGCATGCTGCCTTAGAGATGAAGAAGAAGAGGATGGGTCTGTTGGGTTTAAAGTAGAGCTGGTTGGCATTTATTGCACTTTATAATTCTCAGATGGCAGTAAAACTCATCTTTTGCTGGGTGCAGTGTGGTTTGGAGGAGCAGGGCTTTAAATTAACAGGCACAGGCTGGTTCTAAGAATCACTGAGCCCAGTAATTAAACAGACCACTGCATCCCTCTGCCCTAATGAAAATGGCAATATTGGAGTTGCTTTGGAAGCTTTGACATCCAATGGCTGTCCCAAAGCCAATACTATATATTATTGTTCTGGGAAGATCCGTTGTTTGTTGAAAGATCTCAAGCTCTTCATATCAACAAACAATTCAAGACAATAAATATTGTTCAACAACTAGAATATCTGGAATTTTTTGGGGGCTGTTTATTATTTTCTTTTCAAATCAAATACAAAATAATATAAATGAAAATACTGCCTATTTTTATATAGGCCAGAATTTGACATCACTATATTATAATGGGTATTTTATCCTCAGAAAAATCCACAATTTTCAAATATCACAAAAAAAAAAAAAAACGTATTCCAGACTCAAATCTGTGTGCCTGATTTCCTGTAGAAGCATCGCTGCACATCAAGAGACAATATCAATCCACTACCACTACATCACTGTTTAAAGTTTGATAGTTTGTTCAAAAATTTGAAATGTTCTCACCTCACCACCATTTTATTTCTGAATTATTTCTTTCTTCTGTGATAAATTATGAATAATTTGTTAAGTTGTAATTTGTCTATAAAAAACACTGTTCAAAGGGGTTGGAAAGATTTTTTGTGAAATATTATTACTACTTAAAGGGGTTGGGTGGGGGATGGGGGTGTGTGAAATGCTGTTTCATGCATACTTCGCTCTTTACACATGGATTCCCATGCTAAACATGGACAAAGTTTCAAAACATAAGTTGGACATTTGATGGAGTATTTCTGTGTCAAAAAATACTCCTTCTGGTTTCTCACAAGTTTCGATACGTTTTTTTCCGAGTATGGGTTTGTGTGACATCAAAAGGGGCGGAATTTCCTTGTAAGGGCCGTATGGGCACTTCTCCCGGAAGGGCGCGCACGCACGCGACCAGAGCGAGAGAGCAAATGCACGCCCGTAAACGCTCTTTTCTCGGAAAGGACGGCTGCACTGCAGTCACAGGACTTCACAAAATCAATAATGCCACCAAAGAAGTGTGTTTTTGATGGAGCGCTCCAAACGATAAAGGTTCACTGTCGTGCATTGATCAGATTCTGGATCATTTATGTATGGTTGAATCTGATTGATAGCCATGGTTTATTTAGGATAACTTTCCTTTTCCACGTTTAAGGATGTCACAGCTTTCAGACGCTCTCAACGCAATAGCTGCGCGTGCTCGTGCCTCTTTAGCTCCCCCACACGGTACGCCTCCAGCCGCTCGTTTTTTTCCAGAAAGACTTTCTTTTATAAATATAATAAAACTAAAGAATTTTCAGAGATATGAAGGGTGCAATACTAGGTACTCAAGATTGACATGAGATTGACTGAAACTGAGTGTTTCAGCCTCCCTTTAATCATTACATAGTCTTCAAGTGTCACATGATCCTTCAAAAATCATTCTAATATGCTGATTTGCTGCTCAAGAAACATTTCATAGTATTGTCACTGTTCAGACAATACAATTATAAAACATATATGGACCTTTTATATGAAATATATAATCTTGCACGTAACATCTTAAAGCCATATATATATTTATTTATCAAAGCAATTATTTGATCTATGATAGGGCTTGGACAAAACAAAAAGCACAAATCAACAATAGCAATCACACAGTGTGGCATCACACAGTCTTCACTCCATCGTCTCCAACTGGTACAGAATGCAGCTGCTCGCCTTCTAACCAATACATCTAGACACAGCCACATTAGCCCAGTTCTCTGCTCCCTCCACTGGCTCCCAGTTCGTTACCGTGTTGATTTTAAAATTTTAATGTTTGCCTTTAAAGCTCTTAATGGCCTTGCGCCACCTTATTTATCAGAGATTTTAAGTGTCCACCGCCCAAACAGAGCCCTCCGGTCGGCTGACCAGATGAGGCTAGTTGTTCCGAGGTCCCGGTACAAGCAGTGAGGCGATCGTTCATTTGCTTTTGCTGCTCCAAAACTTTGGAACACTTTGCCTGTAGACCTGCGTGTTCTTACAGACCTGGCCCTGTTCAAGTCCAGGTTAAAAACGCATTTATTTAGACTGGCCTTTAACATACTGTAGTACTGTCACTTTGAACTTTTTATTTGTATTTTTGTTTTACTGTTCCTTTGGTTATTGCTTAATGTATTAATATATTATATATTGTAGATGTTTTTCTGTTTTAATGTAAAGCACTTTGGTCCTCCTTTTGGTTGTTGGAAGGTGCTATACAAATAAAATTTGATTGATTAATTGATTGAAGAAAGTTTTACTGTTATGGAAACTTCTTTTTTTTCTTTCTTTCATTTATTAATACATTCTTTGATGAAAAATCAAAAGAACAGCATTTATTTCAAATAGAAATAGGTTGTAACGAACATATTCAATGTCACTTGGTTAATAAAAGTATGCATATTTTTTATTAAGAAAAAAATTACAGTATCACTATATCTGAGGCAGAAATAAAAACAAATAAAACAAAATAAAATAAAAAATGTCACTGGTGCTCCTTCAAAAAATAGGTCCATGACAGCCTTGGTTTTTGTATTTTATGACCAAAAATAGTTTAAGCAGCAGCAGAAGGAATGTAAACTACTGGAGCTTAGTGGTATAAATCACCATCCATTTGCCAAAGAGATTCTTTGTGTTTCACTGAAGAAAGAAAAAAATACAGCACTGAAGTGAGGCAGAGTAAATGATGACAAAATGCTCATTTTGGGTTGAAGTATTAAATGACATTCCGTGAATCATTCTCTCCACTTTCTGTAATGGTTTTAGCTGCCAGCTCACCTTGTGTCACGCCTGCTCTTAACTTGCACTGAAGTGGTTCTCGCCCCTCTCTCTCTCTCCTCCGGCACTGCCCTCTAAATCAGATTTGTAAAGGGTGTTAACAGGCCTGCTGTGGCAGACAGACAGAAGGAAAGAACCCATGCTACCCTACATTATTAATCCTGTTTGTTCATGTACCTTTTCCTCCTACTAAGAAGCTCTCTGAAATGAGTGAAGCAGGTGAGGGGAAAGCCTCCAGCCACTGTGTTGTCCTTTCTTCATCCTTCCATCTTGTTCCCTGTCTAATTAGACAGCATTATGGACAGCACCTGTTTGAGTAGTGCAAATGAGGGCATGGGTTTATGAGCGCAGGTTATGGACATATGGCATGTGCGAGAGCGGATAAAGTGAACAGGGAAAACATCTGTGCCAGCAGGACCATTTAGTAAATATATGTAAGTGTATATGAGTGAGAGAGTACTTAAAATTACAAATGATGAAATCATTAGCTGAACTGATAAATTAATTACTGACAAATTGCAAAACAAACATTACCCATGGTCAAGTTGTTTTGGTATGCTGCATTTCAGAACCACTGCTAAAATGGTGAAATGGTTGCAATTTTTCATCCGTAGAAGCAGGGGTCGATTCTAGGATTTTCATTTTAGGGGGGCTCAGCCCCAGTGAGGGTATAAAACAAATGGTAACACTTTAGTTTACAGTCCAATTCTCACTATTAACTAGTAGTTTATTTCAGCATGCATATTATTAGGATATTGGCTGTTTATTATTAGGCTACTTAAAATGGAAAATATTAATGCCTTTTTCTCCATGATCATATTGTACATCCCTTAATCGTACCTAGGAATTTCGGTATGGTTTTATAATCAGTGAAATCCCAAATGTGAGGTAGTTAGCTCCCCCAAGAAAATTCTGATTTCTATGATCTTACATATGTGCATTTTAAGATGTTCTGAAGGCAAAAAAAGTTGATAACAATATAGCTTGAAAACCATGTCTGTGGGCAGTAGATTATTTATCTTTCTTCTTATCCCCAGATCTCTTTTTTCCTCTTTGTTTTTATCTTGCCCTGTCTCTCCCTATAAAAGCGGAGCACTGACTGATTTAAAAAAAAATTTTTTATCAGCCTGTCACGCGTCGCTAAAATTCGCACTCAGCCTCAGCAGTTTCTGTGTGAACATAAAGCCCGCCTACTATGATTTAAATGGTTTTCTCAAATATTTTGACATTGACAAGCGGTTACCGACCAATGAGGCTTAGATAAACACACACACACACACCTCTGCTTCTGACGTGCGCTCTGCTCAGCGCCACTGCAGATTGAAGAACACGCTGATTAGAAGGGAAGAAGCCGAAGCCAGTTTCATGTTTTAAAGGGGAGTTAATCACATATTTTTTAGGGGGGCTGGGCAGAAGTTAAGGGGGGACTAAAGCCACCCTAAAAAGGGCCTCCATAGAAGTATGAGTACTCATAAATCAAAGCAATGATCAATGAAAGTATATCAGCCTCTCATGCAGAGGACCACAGTTTGTTTTACTAGTGGGGTTAGTGGATTTACAGCAAATGCTGTAGTGAATACCCTAAATTATTGCTCAGTGTACACTATGTTCAAAAGATTGAGATCAGAAAGATTCTTTCTTAAATAAGGTAAAGGGGTGGTTGATTATGATATAACTGTTTTTAACTTTAGTGTGTAATGTTTAAGCATAAATAACATCTGCAAAGTTACAATGCTCAAAGTTAAGAAAAGAGGTATTTATTTTAAAGAAATAGCCTTTTAAGGATTACAACAAGCTTATTCACGGGTTAGTGACATCACTAACCTTAATATTTACATAAACCCTGCCCCGGGAACACGCAGTTAAGGCCATGTAGAGAAGAGTGAGAGTTGTTGTAGTAGACCACATTTAGGAGTCTGCTCAAGCTGTCGCATCAATCTTTTCACATTTATTGCAATACAGTATGTCACACAAGAGCAAAAGCATGTCATAAAAGCAAGAAGACAAAAGTTATAACCGTAATTAAACTAAACTACATATGTTCTATCTTCATGCAGCATATATTCTCTGGCTCTGTGCTTCTTACAACAGTTCCCACAAAAGTGATTTATAGATTATCTCAACAGAATATGCTAATCAATGACTTGAAGATATTTAACATTCAGAAATCTCCTGTTGCAATCTACATATTGTCACTTCTTAGGGAGTCTCTCAATCGTTGTCCGACTCCGGTTTGAACATAAAAGGCTAAACAGTTTTTGACCTCTGCGTGAGGCAAACAGAGCAGCTAGCACGAGCTCTTGAAGCGCCACCCTCCAGATAGGGGTCGGGAGCAGCAGCTAATTTGCATTTAAAGGGATACACAAAAAAATGTGTTTTTGCTCACCCTCAAAAAGTGACAATTTTAACATGCTATAAAAAAATTATATGTGAGGTATTTTGAGCTAAAAGTTCACATATATATCAGAGTTATTTTACATCTTGTAAAAAAGGGGCATTATAGGACCCCTTTAATACTTCTATTCAACAAGGGTGGTCATAATTTAACGGAATGATAGTCACAAAAAAAAATTAATGCTAAACCATCTTATCATAGAATCCTGAAATAAATGTGGTAACACTTTACAATAAGGTTTCATTAGTTAACATTAGTTAACTACAATACATATTTCTTGAGCACCAAATCAGCATATTAGAATGATTTTATAGGATCATGTGACACTGAAGGCTGGAGTAATGACTGTTGAGTTATTGTTACTGTATTTTGATCAAATAAACATAGCACTGGTAAGAATAAGATACTCCTTTTTAAAAATTTACACCATTCAAATGATAGTACCTCTAAAAATAGTATATTGCCTGATAGTTCTTTGCCCACATAAAGAATAATAATTCCTGTGACAAGCTTTGGATGCAACTGACGAGATTATGTAGGGTGCATTTGCACAACAACAAAAAAAGGGTTAAAGATATTTTTATTTTAGTTACATAACTGTGCTGCATTAATGAATGAGTTCTACTAAACAAAGAACTTCTATTTTGTTTGGGTGCAGAACATAAAAGATTTCTGACACTGTATTATAACTTCCCGTACGTATTCTCTCTGTTACCTTTGGAATCCTCTGTGACCCACAGATTTGTCTTAGAGTCTAATAGAGGGAGCCTTTGAAGCTGATTTAATCTTTTGATCAGATTGTCATGGTAACATGGTGAGATGGCATGTTGACGGTAATCGTACTGACATGTGTGCCGATCATGGGTGTTAACAGAACAGAACAATTTCACACTCATCAGCCACATCAATCATACACTACTTTTCTGCCTTTGATGTCCCACTAGAAAACCTTTTACATGTGACTTTTTATGGAGCGAAACAAAGATCTAGGTGCAAACCTCTATTGCCTTTCCTTAAAGAGATCTCAAAATATCACAAAAAGTAAAGGACCGAACTGTCACAAGGCCTTACTGTCATCTGGGCCAACAAGCTGAAAGAAACTCATTGCTACAGGGCACTCTGATTCACCATGCTCAGCTTAGTGTCAGTTTTAGAAGTTCATATTCATATTCACAGTGCACCTTTTTCTTTACTGTTCCTTATATCTTTATAGCCACAAAGATTTTGAACTGTCCTTTTTTCAGGTGTCTCTTCTGGGAATTCTCTTGTTTGGAGAATAATTTAAAAGTCCAACTTGTGCCTTCTATTGTACACCTCAGGTGTTATGGTTCACAAGGCCATGCAAATTCTTAATAATGGTGTATCTGATGATTATAAATGATAATAATTTTATTATTATGTCAAAATTCTATATTTTATATATAAATCACTAAAAAAAAACAATTTTAATGCTACAAGTAAATTAAGTAAAATTATTTAATTTGTAATTAATATAATCATAAAAACACTAATCATTTATATACATTAAAGGGCACCTATTATGCAAAATTCACTTTTATAAGGTGTTTGAACATAAATATGTGTTGGCAGTGTGTGTACAAAACCACCCTATAATGGTAAAAATCCACCCACTTTTTTTAATCCCCATAAATCATAAGCATTGTCTCAGAAGAAGCCGTTTCCAGATTCCTGCAGTGTGGCGTCGCACTGCAGAGGCCCCGCCCCACATGTTGATTGACACTGACATACTGTACATATTATACCCATAATGTCACCTGCGGGTTCCTCAGGGCTCTGTGCTGGGCCCCACACTTTTCTCTGTTTACATGCTCCCTTTGGAAAAATCATTAGCAGACATGGTATATCATTCCATTGTTATGCTGATGACACACAGCTGTATATTAAGACTACCCCCACTTCTTCTGCTCCCTTTCCAACATCCACACTGACCACCTGCATGGAGGAGATAGAGACGTGGATGAAGCTCAACTTCCTTCAGTTAAACAGCTCCAAAACAGATGCTATCTTGATCGGTACACCACATCAGCTTCGCTCTTCACCCGTCACTAGTATCACTTTCTCTGGCCACAATATCTCCTTTCCACTTCTGTCAATAATTTGGGTGTCAAAATGGATTCAAACCTTACCTTTGACAACCATATCAATCACCTTTGTAAGACATCATTCTTCCACCTCAAGAACATCGCCAAACTCCGTCCAACACTCAGCCTGGCAGATGCAGAGTCCATGCCTTTGTCTCATCCAGGCTGGACTACTGTAATGCACTCCTCATCGGGATCTCTGGCAAAAGCATACAGCGACTGCAGTACATCCAAAACAGCGCAGCCAGGATCCTGATGAGGGTGCGCAAGCATGAACACATCACCCCCATCCTTAAATCTCTTCACTGGCTCCCTGTCCCGCTCAGAGTGGAATATAAAGTCTCCTCCTCACCCACCAGTGTATTTACGGACATGCCCCCTTTACCTACAGGAACTTCTCACCCACCCAACATGCCTACGCACACTTCGTTCTGCTAACACAAACACCATCCAAGTTCCCAGAACAAAACTTTGCAGCATGGGCGGTAGGGCCTTTTCATCTGCTGCTCGAGGCTGTGGAATACCCTCCCGGACTACCTGAGGGCCCCACAGACTACAGATGTTTTTAAACGAAACCTAAAAACATTTCTTTTACTAAAGCTTTCCACTGAATGTGTTTTAAATAATTTTTCTTGAATAGTTTCTTAAATAGTTTTAAATAGTTCTTATTTTTTGTATTTAATTAACTGTGTTTTTAATTTATTTTTATTGTACTTCTAGATGCTCTGTAGCACTTTGAGATTGCAGAAATGTAAAGTGCATTACAAACAAAATTCATTATTATTATTATTATTATACTAGCACAGAACCCTCCTCAGATAGCTGTTGCTGAGCTGTTGTTTCACAGTCCGCCATGTTTATCTCCTTGCCAGAGCATTAAAAGCAGAATTCAAGTAAGAAATTGTTCTTACAAATCAGTTAGTGATAATGACCCACTGTGTATAGTGAACTTTTAACAGAGAAAATCAACTAGCGGAAAGAGACGAGATTGTGCACACAAACCGGATGGATAGAGCACCTCATTTATAGAAGTGTCCCCTGCAGCGAAAGCTTGAGAAGCCCCCTACAGCGAGAACATGACAATCAGCACTTGGAGAATAGCTGTTTTTGAAAATTTGCTCTCATTTGTAGGCCTTTAGCATTAATACACACACCTGGAAGCTAAAAGCCTGGTTGGGCGCAGTGTGTATAATTCATTACAAATAGGAAGAATGCCTAATGACCCTTTTTTATCAGCTACCGGAGTGCAACATGTCCTCCCGCCAGCCGACAGGCTCTTATCTCGGTACCCCATGGTCATTCTGAAGACCAGCCATTTAATCCAATAGCGGAACTCACCCAAGATGAGGCTGTTTACACCTGGATCCACCGGAACAAGTGTGAGCGGAGATGTTTTTTTTTGTTGCTAAAAATGCACACTGTTTATTATAAAATCCACATTTAATATTCTAAGATTCTAATAATTCTAAGATTATTTTAAAATGTGTAAATAATGGGGGATATAGTGAGCATGGCTTCCTGCTTTCTGCTGGAATTCAGAACTGAATGTCATGCATGAATTATTCAATAAAAATATTGCCTTCCGCTGTTCAAATGTGCATTTAGATACAAGTCAGGTTGGATGTTATGATGTTAAAATTTAGGATAAGCATTTTTCCAATATGGTTTTTGAATACTGTAGCTAATCAAAAACAAATACTTGATTATTTTTTTACTTAAATTGAGCCAATTAATGAGAAAGACGCTGATTTAGTCACTATTGTACTCATGGCTAGCAAAGAAAAGGTTAGCAAAATTCAAGTCATATTTATTTTTTTAATAATTATTGCAGATCGAATCCTTGAAAATTGTAGTGAATTCATTATAAGTGAAAACAACTTTAAATTGGTTCATCACTTAACCTATTTCCTTTCATAATATGGAAAATAATGGCTATTTATTTCCCCCTTTTGTGTTCCTCAGAAGAAAGAAAGTTAGACAGGTTTGAAACAACATTAGGGGGAGTAAATAATAATCTAACTGACATTTTGATTCCACTACTCATTTAAAGTTGATCAAGAATGTAACTAATAGATTTAAATTGCAAGACGCAAACAAGCTTTTATTTCAATGAACATAAAAGTACAAAGTAATGGGTTAATGGACTTTTAGGGATTGCTTTTATTGTTTCTAATTGACAGTTTCATTCAACTATCCATTAAAGTTTATCAACAATGTAACTAATAGAGTCAAATTGCAAGATGCTTTCAAACTTTTATTTCAATGGACATAAATTAATGGTTTCGTGGAATTTTAGGTTCTGCTTTTATTGTTTCTTTACCTCCTTGAGAAAACTTGTCAGTTTACCATTTTCTTGTTCGATCTCACATTATGCTGAAATAAAAATACTTCTGTGACTCACACAAACATGTGCTTGACAGGACGCCGCCCACATTTAACCCACTTCCAGAGATTCACAACCTTAACATTAAAAAACACAGGATGATAAGCACATCAATAAATAAACACATAAATACTGAGCTTAATGTGTTGACAGGCATAACAAATCAATGTTTTCACTGGCCCTTCCACAGTATAGAGCCATCTGATCAAGTGATCAAGAACTTACAGGCCCTGTTTACCACATGCTATTATCGCCTCTGGTTAACGTTCAGATTATGTCTCTCATCTGCATGTCTTAAAGAAAGTCTTATGTTGTTCGCCTTTGATGCATGGACTGATTATTTCATCAAAGTATGACGCATATATGTGACAAGCAAGGCGGGCGAGAGCTGTGAGGCTGGTGCGTGATTGATAATGAGTGCCAGCTGCACGTCACACCGCTCTCAGATCTCTCAAGGAGGATCTCAGAAGCATAAAAGGAGGAGTGACGACAGTGAAGGACGAGAGCGGAACAGGCCTGGACTTTGTTTTGTTTACGTTTTATTGTGTGTGCGCGACAGTCGTCCGTTAAATTGTACTTTAATTTTGTGTTTATATTGGATTAAAGTCTTTTGGACGTCCGCCGGTTCCCGCCTCCTCCTTCTCATATCAGCGAATATATCCTAGATTACAAAACAATTACCAGTGAGGATGAAATAGATCTAAGAGATGTAATCTAAGAAGCATCAATCCAGATGTAGATATTCATCAATTAAAAAGTGACAAAGGGCTCTGCCACAGGAGAACGAATGAAGCAGATCACTTTATATGGAAGTCAGTGGGGCCCATCAACTGTTTGGTTACCCGTATTCTTTAAAATATCTTCTTTTGTGTTCAGCAGAAGAAAGAAATTCATAGAAATTTGAGGGTGAGTAAATGATGACAGAATTTTCATTTTTGGTTAAACTATCCCTTTAAATATATTGTATATTAAACAATACTTTACCAAAAAAATCTTATAATTATTTTTATAATATAATATAAATTTAACACTCATGGTCAGCTATAAAAGTGTGGCCACATTAGCAAAATTTCAGCCAAAATCCACAGGCAAAAAAGACCATTGTCTAGTGTCAATAGTGTAGCGATGTTTGAACCACAGTTCACGCAGAAGTCACTTTCAAACCAAGCAGCTCTCTGTTGATCACCGCAGCAGGTCTGTGAGACCATAATGACCAAAGTAAACAAATTATTTCAATCAAATCAACTTTTTTGAGTATTTAGAACTTTCTTTTTCTTTTGAGTTCACAAAACTAATACATTTTAAGTAATCTGAACTGTTGCGTTGTTTTGAGTTTTATGAACTTGTTTATTTTAATTTATACAAACTTAAATTTAAAATTTAGGAATGCACTATAGCATTTGGGTGACCTACAATTGATACAAGTTGTATATCTGTCACCACATTGGGACTACTAATTAAAATGTGGAATGAATATGGATACCTATGCACCTATATGTGTCAGCAAGATATTTATGGACAGGTCTGAACATCTCTGATGTTCTGAAGCAATCCCACCTGTCTTTGCTGTTTCACACTCTACAGCAGCATAAACCAATTTGCACGAGCAGTGCCGAATAATGACCCAACAGAGCAGCGATGGCAGCCGGTGACACTATCACAGAAAACAAATGAAGAGTACTCTGATGAAATCTCAGCAGCATCATATTTATTTCCTTGCTGGCAATAATGAAATAAACCTCAACCAATCCCTCCTCTCACACACAATTCTGTCTAATCCAACCACGCAAAACCTAAACAAACTTATATTTAACAACAACAGTCTGAGATGTCTGAACCCATGGCACTGACCAGGTTTTATTGTTTGATTGTTTAAGATGGATAATTTACAGCTTGCCAAGGAATAAAAAGCTGGTTACATAATAGTATAAATATACTATTCAAGAGTATTCCAATCGGACCAATCACCAGGGAATGCTGTTTTGTTGTGTGTACTCGGGTTTTAAACAGCCTCTTCATTGGCTTCCAACTGAAGCACTTTTAAACAACCACAAATCTTTCCGCATTTCGGTTTTAACAAACAAGCCCTGAATTCTCATTTGGGTGGTAATTAATTGCATTAAGGCTTTAATTAATGAACAGAAATCTCAGTTGGAGGCCAGAGCCCTGAGATTTTGAGTGAATGCTTTAATCAGAGGCAAAGTGGATCATAGAGAGAGAGAGAGAGAGAGAGAGAGAGAGAGAGAGAGAGAGAGAGAGAGAGAGAGAGAGAGAGAGAGAGAGAGAGAGAGAGAGAGAGAGAGAGAGAGAGAGAGAGAGAGAGAGAGAGAGAGAGAGAGAGAGAGAGAGAGAGAGAGCAGTGTACTAATGGGGACTGGAAAACAGCTCTCAGATCACAGGCATTCTGTATCAACTCCATCCCAAGCACTTTCATATAAATCATCACTGAGAACAGTACCGCCTCCACTATACTTCCAAAATTAATACTAAAAACAAGTACCACTAACTAGGGGTTAGCTCCTCTTCTCCCTAGAATTTGTCCGTTTGATACATGCTCCTGACCTCTGGTTCAAAACAAACGGTTTCAAAGCTTAACAAATCAGTGCTTCGAATGCACCCATCAGTAGCTAAGCTAAAGTTAGTTAAGTTAGATTATTGTTCTTTCGGAAAATCTTTATGCATCTGTGGTACCCTTCAGTCGACAATAACAGTTGGCATTTAAGTCCTTTTGTATGCAGCAGTGTGATTCATTGGCCAAAATTTTTTTAAAATAATAAAATACAAAAGAAACAAAATAAAGATAAATTTGACTAATACCATTTTTTGTGTGTTTTCTCCAAGATGTCACAATCAAGTGTGCCGCACACGTCCTGAAAAGTGAAGCCAAAGCGTATCAATCGCTCCCAGGTATTGGTCCCAGTATACCTCATAAACCCCACCCCCTCCATGTATTGTAATGGGACAAACTAAACAATCAAATTGCACTTCAAATATGTCAAATAATTTCTGTCATTTTAGGTCGTTTTTAATCAAGCTGATGTAAGTTCAAGTGTTTGTTTTTTAAAATAAGTTAGTTATTTGATGCCAGTCACCAACTCACTTTTTCCAGGATTTTCAGGAGGAGATTGGAACTGTTCATATCTGTTTATTTCACTTAATGAGTTGTTGTGTACTAACAGATACTGCAGGAGTGTGGGCAGGTTTTGATATTGCGGCTCTACTTCCTGCTCTCCACTTGCAGTCACAGGTCCCAAATCAGAGCAAGATGTCAGCGTCATATTCAGACATTGGCGGCTTCAATGGCGGCTTCATCTGCAATGAAAGATAGTGAAGATACTTCCATCTTTTTTTACTGTCTATAGTCATAATATATCGTTAATCTTTTGGCCACGAAAATCATGTAGTGAAAAATCTGATATTGTGACAGCCCTACATTCACCATTCAATTCCACTGTATGAAAAAGAAAACAATTAACATTCTGTGAAATGTCTGGATTTTTGTTTCATGGAACAGGTTGAGGGAGAGAAAATGACAAAATAATTTTCTGTTTGGATGAATTATTCCTTAAATAAGAAATGAAGTCTTATTAGTAAATTATGCAATCGGGCATAACCTGACAAGCACAAACCCACACACAAATCCATGCTCGAATTCAAACCCACACAGTGGGATTCTAATGTATGACTGTGAGAAGTGATGTCATTACAGTCTCATCACGTTTTATATGAATGAGAAAGCCATGAGGAATGTGCAGAAAAATAAATTAGCAGGAGCGGTGCTTGAGATTCAATGGTGTGTTCCGCATTGTCTCCAGCACAAAGGCATGAATCAGGTACACACTTCTGATAAGAAATAACTACACCTAAGCTAGTCCTAAAACTTCCCTCGCACTGATGTAAGAAACTACTCGCTCATCTGTTTCAGCAGTGGAGGGACTGCACCTCTGAAAACAACCAAACAAGGGGAAGCAGAGGAAGGCAAGAAAAATCCATCAGCTATTCCAACAGCAGGGGAGATTCATCTCTGTTGTGCAGTAAAGAAACACACAAGCGTACGCAAACACACACTCACAAAGGAATAGCATATGGGAGCAGGCTCAGAGAGTGCGACCGAGCAGATGTGGATTTGATGGCGTTCAGTTGCTCAGTCTGGTGAAACCCAGAGGCTGTGTGGTTGCGTTGTGTCGGTGTCAGCAAGATGAGCTGCTGCAATATGCCCCAAGTCAAACGCGAGCTCTGGACATATTGAGTGAAAATACGCTCACGTCTTCAGGCCCTCTGCTCGATTAGAATACAGCGATGCACATAGCTCTGATTAGTCTTGATTTTGAACTGCAAAAAGTGGACACCTTCAATTATTACTTTAAAGAGTTTCTACCTGAAAATAACCCATCCTATTTCGTTTTGTTGGTGTAATATTTTTGACTTAAATAAAACCAGTTAACTTAGAGGTTACCATTTGGTTACCATTTTCTTTTTCAGTGAATATAGATAGCTTTGTGTATAGATACATAATACTTTATTCATAGAAATACTTCATCTACTTTTTTATCTATATATACTGTAATAATTTTATTCTTTTTAAATATCTTTACAACTATATATTTCTATTGTCTTCTTATTTTAAAAATTCTCTTTACAACTGTTTTAATTATCCTGTTTTTATTTTTAAGTCTTACACGTGGTATTCTTAATTCTTATCACTATTTTAATTTCATTTTCATGTAAAGCACTTTGAATTGCCATTGTGTATGAAATGTGCTATATAAATAAACTTGCCTTGCCTTGCCTTGCCTATCTATCTTGCATCCATCTAGAAAAAAAAATCAGCATGGTAACCAATTCTGTGATTCGTATTAGTGCATTGTATCAAATTATTAATTTAAATGTTAGTAATTAAGGCCACCAAATATAAAGTGGGTCCCAGATTTCAATAGGTGGCATTTCAAACATCTATCTAGATCACAATCATTCCAAATTGTGACCTCGGTGAGAAGACTGCTCATTAGTGCACTCCCATTAGTACCTTCTAAATATTTAATATCAGACCCAGCAGAGATTCATAAAGCCACAAACATCTAAATGAGTATTGGTCTAATCCCTTCTTGCATAAGTCTGTCGAGAAGGACCACCTGTGATTTGCTCTGGTATTTCTTTCTTTCCATTTTCATCATGAAGGAATGATTGTTCAAATGCATGATATTGTCGGTGTGCTCCGTTATACATATGCTGGTAATTGACTGTCTCAATAGACAGAGCTTACAAAGGAAGATAAGCATTAACCCACAAGGCAAACACAGAGCTCAACATTCTCCTCTCTATCATTTATTTGAGTTAAAATGAAGAAGAACAAAGGAACATATGTTGAGTTTAACACATGATCCATAAAGAAAACCACACACAGAGAATTCCTCAGTGTCCTCAGTTGATCGGTTCTGTTAGGAGCGGGGAAAAACTAATGTGGTTGTACATAATACTGTACAAATATGATTGCATCCTTTTAGCAGAATAAATATGCTTATCAACTTTACCAAGGGGATAATGCTTCCCATATCTGTTTTTCCATTGATAATCAAAAGCAGCACATCTAGTCAAACTCTACGATATTTTCACTTGTTTTAGGCAGGTGTCAACATGGACAATCACAACCTGCAAGACGGATAGATATGGTTTTGTGGCAACAACATGTGTTGAATTCTAGATTATTATTGGTTTAATACATTAAGGTAACACTTAGTTTAGTGTCCAATTCTCACGATGAACTAGTTGCTTATTAGAATGCAAATGACTAGGATATTATCTGTTTATTAGTAAATAAAGCACATAGCAATGCCTTATTCTGCATGACCATATTCTACATTCTTAATCTTATTCAATTAATACCCAATACATATACTTAACTTCCTTACTAACCATTAATAAGGAGCAATTAGGAGTTTATTGAGGCAAAAGTCATAGTTAATAGTTAGTTAGTAGTGAGAATTGGACCATAATCTAAAAGCATGACCCATTTTAAATAATAATAATGCATTCCAATGTTTGATTTCAGGATGGTTCTGGTACAGGTATCTTGGTTTGCCAAGATTATTATATATTAGTATCAATCGGTATTTATCAATATTGGATATTTATACTGAAATTGGATATTTAATTGTGAATGTTAATTTCCCTTGTTTTACATACCTTGGATTCATATTAATGTAAGTGTTGCAAATATCAAAATGAATATCTATTTATTTACATTATAATGCTAAATGTACTTGAATCATTTCCAGTATATTTACATGCAGGTATTTTTTTAAATGTAAGTACAATGTAACATGTATGTACATAATAAGTGCATTGTATCAAATTATTAATTTAAATGTTAGTACATAGTAGTTAAGGCCATCAAATAAAAAGTGGGTCCCAGATTTCTATAGGTGGCATTTCAAACATATATCTATAATCATTCCAAATTGTGACCTCAGTGAGAAGACTGCTCAATAGTGCACTCCCATAAGTACCTTCTGAATATTTAAAGGATATAGATTTTTTATGTTTTATTTTACATTTATTTAGACCAAATGATACACAATTTTGAACATTGTCCATAACATAAAAATAATTATCATGTAACATTTTTTATACTGCATGATATCCAAAGCAAAACCAGGTAAAACACTGCCTTACTTTACATTGGTAAACACACATTTCATGGCATAGTCCGACACCATGCCGATCTCATTCACACTACCTCCTATAACTCTTATTCACCTTAGCATCGGCCAATTTCCGATTTCCACCAGACTCTCTCACATTTGACACCTGCTAATCTCAGCATAACACCGCTCACCCCATTTCTGTGCTGTTTTGATCCGCTCTAACAGCAAAAAGTCTCCTGTGGCTCACTAACAAGCAACCTCCTGCTCTTAAAGATCACGAGTCCTCCAATTTATTTCTGCCATTGCACATCTTCCAGCACTGATATCTCAAGCAACGATCCTACCGTGGCCTTTCTCTCCACATCGAACACTATATTCCAGAGCTGTCATCTTCCTTCCCCTCTTTGGACCAGCCAAGTTCACTAACACGTTCCTTATCCTTGCCACACTCTCCAACACTCGGGTAACCACTTCCCTCATTCCCTGAGGCCGCGTGACCCTTCACTTTTTCTCTGTGCTGGCCAGCACAGAGCGCTAACAGGTGCCCTACCCAGCTAATTAACAGTGTGTGTCCCTGAGTGGCTTTGGGACGGCTCATTTGCACACTGTGGGAACCCTTTCTAATTGCATTTTCAGCAGGCTGATTAAAACCAAGCCATAAATCACTTACTGCAGCTGACTTTGAATTGAGCCATCAGGCTTGGCAATGTGAAAACAACACTAGTTTTCCACCTAGTATGGCGCCTGTCAGCGCCACACAGTTGTATAGGGCTGGGCCTTTGAGATACAGATACATTATAGAAAGCAAATATCATCTTGATGCCCACTTTGTAGATTTAATTAAAGAGGGATCTACAGGCATTGATTCAGCTGAGGCATTTGCACTCGAGGTGATAAAGAGAAGGGAAAAGCAAGAGAGATTGGACAGGAAAAAAAGAAAAAAAAAAACTGCCATCAGATACCTCTTACTCTTTACACAGCCTGTAATGAACCAGGTCTGTCCAGATCCATTGTTAATGAGGAGAATTTCCCTAGTGCCAAACTTTCAGCTCTTATAGACACATAAACTGCATATAAAGGCTCTCCACACTTATTAATTTAAAACTGTCTTATAGGTGTCACGCATCTTACTGAATTAATAAAATATCAGACATTCCAGCTTTGCATTTGCTCTAACATGACTTTTACACAAGAAATGTTAATACGTATCATCATAAAAATCAATAGCACTGAGTGGTCATTTTTCTATATAAAATTAAGTTATCTTTATATAATTGGTTGTGGCCACCACAACTGGGTCTGGGTAAAAATTATATTTTGTCCGATTAATCGTCTTTAGAAAGATAAGGATAGAGTTTCCTAAAATCCACGTAACAACATTCTGCACGATTCATGAACATATGATTCTTAGAAGCGGTACTTTTATGTGAATTAAATCCAAAATGACAGGAGAAGCCTGATTCTCATACCAAATGACTCTTATTAGTCGGTTTATTGTTATAATTTTGAATAGAAATCTGCCCTGTACAATTTAAAGCATTGGCAGATAGATAATTTCTTTCGTATGTAAGAAATATAAAACTGAAATACAAACTTAAATATATTCTAATTAAAATCAGAAACAAAGTGAATCAGAAAATTAAGTAAAAATAGCCAGCCTTAAAAGCACAATCATTCTTCTGCAAAACAACAACAACAACAAAAAACACATTCAATCAGAGGCCTGTTGCATGAAGCTAGCTGAACAAACAGCTTCAGAGTAGGTTTAGAGTTGACAAATCCAGATAAATCCAACCTGGTTTAGATCAAGTTCAATGGTTTCTCAAAGCTTGATATAAACTTTCTCTATAACTCTAAGAGTTTAATCCAGAGTTTGCGATTAACTCTAAAGCACGTGCACCTGAAAGTGTGACACGTGCGGCAAACAGCCAATCACAGTGTCCGTTTGATTCACTTCTCGCAAGAGACGGCACAATTCACTTCTGTTCTGAAGATTGAGAGATCGTTTCGAAAATTATCATGAAATTAAATACGTTTACAAAACAGGAATACACACTGCTGCTGCAGCGAAAGACTGAGAAGGCAGCTGAAAGAATATCTGACTATATCAATGCATGATGTGAATCAAATAAATATGCCTAATAATTATAGGTTTACAAAGAGCTCAAATGAATACACGTTTGAAAGAATTATGAAGGCATGTTTTATATTTGTATTAATATTTGGCTACTTGTCAATTAATATAGACACATTATAAATATAATATGTTATAGAATATAAATATAATAAATAATTAGCCCCAAAGGATGAGCAATTGTGACTAACGTTTTTTTCACTATAAACTGCAAATTTGGAATCAGAGATACAGGGGGTGTGGCTTTATTGCGTCTTGCAGTTGATTGGTCCAGTTTGGGTTTGTGATCTCTAAAGCCAGAATAAAACCTGCTCCAGAGCAGGTTAACCTTGCAGTGTAAGTTACCATGGTGACGAACACCGCTAAAAACCAATCCACCGCCTTGAGCCCGAAAAGCCAGAGTTTGCTCAAACTAATCTTGAACTTACCTGGGTAGCAACTGAAACCAGCTTTGTGCAACAGGCCACAGGTGGTTGAAATCCTTATGGCTTGTTGGTCAAGCTGTAAGTTTTCAGTTTTAAATGTGAACGCTCCAGATTTCAAATACATCCATAGTTTAATGAACCAAAATCATAGCTATGAAAAGCGGGAGCATATTTTATCGCATTTTCTTGTGACTTTGAGAGTACTGTGAGATAAAATGCCACTGACAAAACCCCAAAGCAAAATACTTCAGACTTAAAATTGCAGCATATGAACATTACTTTTTAACCACAAATGCTCTTCTTACTCTAATCTGTGATGCGCCAAGCATTACGTCATTACGTTGAAAAGGTCACGTGTGATGTATAAAAAAGTATAAAAGTGTTTACTAAGAGACTGGGCTTCATTCATGAAACACGAGCAGAACAAATTTGTGTGTAAATCGTTCGTAAAGCCGCTCTGGCGTTAATTTTTTATGACTTATCGTTTTGCTAGATAAGCCCCTTATTCCTTGTCTGGGATCATTTAGAGCCCTTTGAAGCTTCAATGAAACTGCAATTTGGACCTTCAATCCATTGTACCCCGTTGAAATCCACTATATGTAGTAAAATCCTGGAATGTTTTCCTCAAAAACCTTTTAATTTCTTTTCAACTAAAGAAAGAAAGTCATGAACATCTTGAATTGCATGGGGGAGTAAATTATCAGGAAATTTTAATTCTGAAGTGAACTACTCCTTTAAACTAGCACCATATAGTACAAGACAGAAAACTACTGCAGTATGCCAAAAAAAACAAAAAACAAACCCACCATCAGATAAAAACCATCAAGCTCTACGTAACGCATGCAGAAACACATCCAACATTACGGAAAGCAGCCCTATTCCCACAGACACACCGATCCGTAGGTACATTAATCATTAAAGCAACAACTGTCACATGATATGACTTATCTGTGCTTTAAATAATGATCCTCCGTGTGCGGCACTGCACAGACAGTGGCTGGCCATGAAAGCTTTCATCACAGTGATGAAATGTTCTCTGGTTGTACTGTGGCAGCAGGGCCAAACAGAGCTTTAATCATTCATTTACTTCTCCCTGGAAATACATATCATATTTACTCCTTAAAAGCAGCTATCGATGTTTGTCTCTCATGTCACTGCAGCAGTTCTTAAATCCGAAGCCATGCAAATATGTTCAGAGGTCACTTTCCAATGTCAAACTGCATTATCGCAAAAGGCACACACAGACCTGACTTTGGTTATAATTACATAGAGAGTTTGACAGCGCATTCGGATAAAATAGCCTTGATAATGTCCTATGCATCTCTTTATTTGAAGCTAAACATATTCCATATCACTTGGGGAAAAATACTTTTATATGAAGTATCCTATTGAGTCAAGCTTCTTCAACAATACATATGCATCATTTGCAGCAACCAAAGCAATATTAGGTTTAGCATCAATGGTCGTTTTTATATGGGAGTGGTTAAAAATTCTCCCAACGGTCCTCATTATTGCCATTGTTTGGAGGCATAAACCATATTGATGCCCAGAACAGTATCCCAGGCTAGCTGAAGCTAATATTTTCATAACTCACACATTCTTTTCATTCAGTTCTGCTGGTCTTTTTCCTTCTATCACTCACTCACTGTTTCAGGGAATAATCTGACACCTTTTAAAAAGGTTAAGCAGTGCTTTTGCGTTTCAGAGGGATAATGCAAGTTGATTGCTGAATACACTTACCAAAATGCCATTCTACTGCAGAAAATGAATTGTAACAGTACAGGTTCAAAGTCGACATGTTGGAGGCCAGGTTTGTTTAATACATTTTTTTTAAATATGTTTTTAATGTCTGCACAAAAAGCTACAGAAGAATATCACCGCACACTGACTCACGATTTATTTGAGTTTTTCACTATTTTCAACATCTTTTGCCCACACTGGGTAATTTTAAGTGGTAACATTTTTTTTTAAAGTACAAAATGTTCCATGTAGTCTCTTAAATAACATAAACTCATAGTTTCTTTGAATTAGCATGAAAAATAACTAGAATAGCATTTCACATGTCGCACCCCAGAATATCTCAAATCCCCAAACATATTTTAATGTCTATCAATTTGCATAATACATTTTTGACTTTCCTTTGTCACAAAGACCATAAAACCTGATTAATTTTAAAACCGTAAAACCACTTTTACCTCAAAATGGTCTAATAAAGTCTCAAAGTAAAAATGTTATCTATTATCTCCTAAGGAAAATTTAGCAATGTGTTGTTTTAAAGACACAATGCATCAGAAAGTGTGACAGATCTTTTCACCTGTTTTGTCAGATTATTGAAAAAGGAAAGAAATGTATGGCAGGGCTTGGTTTTATCTATCGTTTTGTGATTGGATGGAGACAATTCTGGATGTGAGTTAATTGTAAGGAACATTTCACCATTTCACCAAAAGGTCAAGTTATGAAATTGATTATAAAAACATAAAAATTGTTCACAATAAGATTGTACGATTTTTTTTTCCATTTCGTGCCAACTCTAAAGAGCATTGAAAACAGATGATGTCAACGCCACATTTCAAAACAAATATTTTCTCCTCACATATTTAGTCATAATCCGTCTAAATGTTCGATGCAGACTGCCAGTTGTTTGAAGTGGTATAACTGTCACATAGTGTGTAACACACTCGCAGTGGTTAAGCATATGGATATATGAACCCTAAGCCTTACAGCCTTGCACGGCCTATGCTCATTTTTTATTCTCTAACTTTTTATGGTCTCAATTCATCACTGTCCTCTAATCTAAATGTGGTGTACACTCGTGAAGAGGATGTTTGCTTCCAGCACTGTGCCCCTGGGAAAAAAACGGTGGACTGCTCTCCAGAGTCTCTTTCTCTCGTATCTGACCACTAGAACCAATTATCTCCAAAATGTCCCAGTCTGAGAAACAAGCCGTTTCTTAAATGCATTGGTGGTCTCAGATTCAGACGCACTCAATTTTAAAGAAACCATTGAGCAAAGCAAAATAGAGGACTATTCAACCACTAGATCATTCAAACAATCACTGGCCTACCAGATCAATATGGTTAAAATGTAGGCTATACTACAGACTAGACTAGGCTATAACCGCAATCTCGTACCAGCAAAAACTGACTGGCATACAGTATCATGGTGGTTGATCAAATGATCAACCATGTTGTATGTTTCCATCAGAAGCATGCTTGAAAGTTGCATAAGATTTAGGATGGTGCACTGTTGGCTATCTAGAACAATCGAGAGAGAACGCTCATTAAAATTATCATCATTTCGCTAACAGTAAAATTGCACTCCATTGTATGGAGCGGCATGCTGACTCTTAATACTTTTTAAATTGATTTTCATATAGAACTCCCGCGGGGGGCAATTCCATTTCCATACGAGCTTGTGTGGCACTCTATTCACTCAATTAATCGCATAATACGATCAATTTCTGCACCAAGAGAAGTCACACACCAGCGTTTTCTCATAAGAACAGCTTAGTGTTTTAGCCTTTTTATAGCATGCTCCAAGCTCTGTTATGTAGTGTACAAATCTGAAAACATGACTGGAAAAATGTAAAGAGAAATGGCAGCATTTTTGATATCTTATCCCCTGAGCCACAGGAGGGCTGAGAATAACACTGGAATTGTACAAGTTCACCCAGAGCTGGTGATATATGAAACCAAAGAACGGGAATTAATTTAATTGGAATTAACAACAGGCATATCTTAAGAATTCTCAACAGTCATTCTGTTTTTAACAGTGCTTAAATATCAAGATGTGTTAAATGTACATGTAGGCTTTCCTATCAGATCATCAGATTTCAAAATACTAACTAGATGACTATAATTGTAAAAAATAGATACAATATAGTAGGTCGTTTTTCAAAGCGGAGGTTAAAGTTAAGGTTAAACTGTGAAAGTTAACTGTACAACTGCTTTGCAATTTTATTTATTGTGCTGAATGATCCTTCAAAAATCATTGATTCTAATATGCTGGTTTGGTGATCAAGAAACATTTCTTGTTATTTTAAATTTGGAAAACATTTGTGCTGCTTAACATGTTCAGGGCAGTCCATGATGCACTTTTTTAGGATTCTTTGATGAATAGAAAGTTGAAATTGACAGCATTTATTTGAAACAAAAATCTTTAGTAACATTATAAAATGTCTTTACTTTCACTTATGATCAATTTAATAGAGGGGTGTCCAAATCTGCTGCCGGAGAGCAAGACACACCTAAGCCCGGGTGTATTTCCAAGATTTTGGCCATGATTTGGCCATCTGAGCAAAATCCTAAAAGATTCCTCTGATCCTAGGCTAAAATCTGACGTCTTTGTATGACATGTTCACCGACAGCCGATTAATGACCGCTGCGATCAAATTTGACCTCAGGCGAGAAATTCGGTTTTGGCTCACAATCCTGCAGTGCGACTTCTCCAACAACGAGCGTCAAATTATCTTCGCTTTTCAAGACAAACTATGACCAAAATGAGCACTTGAGATTTCTTTACAGCCACTATCTAAATCCCGCGTGTAATGCAGCTCACTGTCACCGAACACGTCACTGTTTGATGATATAAAACTCTGGATGACTTTTCTTTGGCGTCCGTTTTTAGTGCTCCTTGACTATCGTATCGATCTACATTTAAATTTTGTTTATATAAAAAAGGTCATAACGTTTACTGACAGAACAGCAGTTAAATATTCTGAAGGAATAAACAAGTTTTGTCAAAAGTTTTGTCAAAAGTACCAACTGAGATACCAAAGCGGTACAGAAATTTTAAAACGATGGTCTTACGGGTTTGGAACACCCTCCTGAGGATGAGAAATTAATAACAGAATTTTAATTTTTGAGGGGAACTAACCCTTTAAGATCTCAAATGCCCCATGATTAAATTAGGGTTAAGTGACTGAAAGGCTACTTTCCTACTTCCATTGGCTTTGATTGTGTACTTATCTAATTAAATATTTTTTATCCCCTAACTCTACCCCTGACAGAATCCTTTCTGCAATTTTAAACTTTCATTAAAGTCCATCTGTATTCAATAACTTATCCATTAAAACTTATCTTTGATCACCAAAATGACATATTTTAAAGTGTTTTTTTTTCTGTGAAAAAAAACATCATGCCTTAAAATAGCTTGAATGTAACTCTACACCCTTGCTTCATTTCGTGTACAGAATATGAATATGCAAATGAACCCTGCGTCCACTCACTCACACCAGCTCGGAGATCTACTCGCTCAACTTTACTGTAATAAACGCTGCACAATGACAAGTGGAAATGGTTTAAATTAGCCATTTATGTTTGAACCAGAAACTGATTTAGAAGACAAAAGTGGAAGAGGGAATCATACAGGCTCATCTACAAGTCGACGCATCAGAATTAGGGGTGTCGAAATTAATCGTTTCTTCGATGCCTCGTGATGCAGATGTGGACGATACGGTATATCACCATAAACGGTAATAATGTACTGATTATTTTCTGACGTCATTTGTCACCCACGTGTATAGCCGTAGTAGCACATAATGGCAGAGGGAGGCAAGACGCGAGTGAGAGTAATCAAAAATGCTCCAACTACTTTAAAACTCGACATCTGGGCACACTTCGGCTTGTATGAACAACCTACACAACCTGAAGAACACACATGCTGTGTGTAAATCAAAGCTATCTGATTTATCAAAACGATTTCATTTACACTTGGGCACATAAATGCATCTCTACAAAACAGATATCTGTTCAATTCCCGCACTATATGCAGATTTAAGGGAGTTCACGTCACTGAAAACAACAGATATGAGCTGCATTTTATTGATCAGCGGCTCATTTCAAAATCAAAGACGGCTATGAGCGAGGGTGGCCACAGCACTGGTAAGAGCATTCACCTACGACTTCACGTTCGGTTTAATTTGCGGTAGTTTGTGCGTTGGCTTTATGAAGAGATACTCGTCTGTGGCGATGCGTTCTGCGGTAGCGCTGTCATATCTGGCAATAACATCATAGAGCCTATACGACGTTTATTTATTTATTTATTTTTTACATATGTGGTTTCAACAACCAGATGCATTTAATTTTGACTCCGCGTCAGACAGCTGCCTTCGAAAATCAGTATCCTTTGAAACGCTTAGAACAACTAAGTGGAGAAAGGAAGTTCATCATAATATCATAATATACATCATATACATATTTCAGCCCTGGTTTATTGCTAAATGTACCCGATTTTTCATTTCAACAGAAAAATATAGACTCTTGAGACTTGCCTGCTTCAGAGAATAGTTCATTAAACGCTGTTCATTAGCCTGTCCGCACATTGACGTGATTGGATACAACAAGGTAATTTGTGATGTAAGAAGCACCAGCGATTTCAAACTGCGTCTTTGGTTCACTGTAGATTGAGTTAGGCCTAGAAAATACTCAGCATGGAATTATGAATTTGCTCATGGTTTGTCTGAAAACACCACATAGACATTTAAACAACATTAAAAACCTGATTTTCACCACAGGGGGTCTTTAAAACATTATTAGACCTCATGGTGAGGTCTTCAGGTTTTACTATCCTTGCCTACATTGTGGGGACCAAATGTACTCGCAAATCCTGACCCACACACACACTTTCATTCCACTAATTTATAACCACATCCCACAGAAATGCCCTCAGAGAGAATGTTATGGCATTCTAATCAAACCACTACACATTCAAACACCCATACGGCACACAATTCCAGGACATAAATCTATTAATGCTCCACTCCACTGTTAGCATTCATTGGGAGATTTGGAGCAATCCCTTCATTATAGCACTTAACACCTCGAAGGACTATGTCTACTGAGACCAGCACAGCACACAATTTATCACCGGGAGCTTCAATGAAGCTAGACACACACACACACACACACACACACACACACACACACACACACACACACACACACACACACACACACACACACACACACACACACACACACACACACACACACACACACACACACACACACACACACACACACAGCTATGAGCCAACCTACAATAGTAAAGACCTGAGAGCCAAGAGCTAGAGTACTAATGGATATCAGCACAGCAAATTGCTTCTCCCTCTCTGAAGACAATCCAACAATCCTGCAAAAAAAAGAGTCAAAAGACAGTAAAGCCTTTTTAAGACTACCAGAAGTGGAGAGCCATCCATTTAAAATAAAAAGAACAATAATTCCCAGGGCCGTGGAATTTTAGCAACAGCCCTGGAGGTGCACCATCCAAGCGGCAGGTGTTGCACAGTGATGAAATTCATGAGAGAACATTAAGCTAAATTACAGTTGAACTGACATGCTCACTCTAACAAGCCTATATCATCAAGGGATTTCAGTGATGATAAGCTGATGAACATGCCAAGGTTCACTGCAACTGTCAGTCATAAAAAAACTTCCTAAGACAACAAGAGAAGCACTTATTAGGAAAATGGGATCTGGTTATTCTAGAAGAGTGACATCATAGTGTGTGAATGTGTGAATGCTTGTGAAGTACTTGGCTCATTTTAAAAGCTAGCGTACAGATTCTTAATGTATTCTTAATAAACTTCTTAATAAATAAAGTATATTTAAACGCAGTATATCCGAAACAACCTTGCTCATGGCAACAAAAAAAAATGTCATTACTTTAAACCTAGCAGTGGGGATTTTAATTAACATGTGATTTGATTTTTTTTTAATTAGTTCACCAAAAGATTCATTCAGCTGCCCCTTTTGCAGGTTGTTGGAAACAAGTGAAGTCTCTTTTTGCGTCATGAATGAGTCAAGGACTGTTCACACTGACAGCAATTTACAGGGATATAGTAACCAAAGGTTATTCATTTTCAAAGAGAGTTACACAACGGGCACAAGTCAATTTACGAAAATGAGCAGCAACAAATCCGACGACAACCAGTGGGAGCCCAGCAAGGGATCCAGTCTCAGTATCAATCTCTCTCTATTTTTCCCTCTTTTGAAATTTATGTTCATATGATTTTCACTTTACTTACTTGTATATGAACGGTAGCCTAAATAACTAAATGTATTTTAAAAGTGATTTGTTGTCCACAAGATTCTTGGCACCTTAATATCAAAGCATGAAAATAAAATAACTTTGCAAATCATCATTCACAAAAGACTTAGTTTAGCATGGCTGCTAAACTTGTGTGGGTGAAATGTTTGCATTAGATTTAATGTATTCTGATTTATTTTATTTTTAAGCATGCGATATGATGGGGAGGAACAGCATTGTGTTTCTTTGTGTATGCACATACTCAGAGGAATGACAATAAAGTGAATTCTGCTTTTGAAACCATGTTTCTTACCAAAGTCACAACTGGTGGTTTCATAGAGTACAATTCGAGTTTGTGTTTGAAAATCCACTTGAAGGCTGCAAACGCGTTGATTTTAGGTTAGTTTGGATCTACATTTTAACACCTGTACACCCAAGCTAGCCAAACAATAGTCGACAAATACAAAAATCAATCTATCAAACCAGTCATACTAAATAAATATGGGCTCTCCTCCAAACAATACAAGACGCCTTAGCTCTAATTGTAAAAAGAGTAACGGCTTATATCAAGTTCTCAATGAAAATGTAGGCCTTCACATAAGTTTTCAATTTGTAGGGCCTACGTGGAATTTACAGTAGTGTCACTATTTATCTGTTGACTGGCATGTCAACTAGCCTCGCTGCGTAAATCTACAATGTGTAAACAAAAGGGGGTCTCTGAAGTTGGATACATACGAACCGCCATTCAAATCCAAGGAGCGGTCTTCCGTCCAATGATTTCCCACTAGATACATTCCATTTTTGTTCTGGCACATCGTCAGTGACAGTGCTTGTTGATGGTGGTCGCGCTTTTCTAAATGGGTTAATATGTAGCGCTCTACCCCCACCTGCCGTCGCTTAAGAAGTACCAGCCTCTAAAATATAATACACACTTCACAAGACTTTTGGCAGCTGATGGTCAAGTTCAAAGACGCGCTTGAGTCACGGAGCTGTGTTTTGAACTACATGCATCTAATGACGTGTGTTTGTGCTTAATAACTGCACAAAGCGCCTCCGCCCATAAATGCAACCTTTATTCTGGTTATCTCAAGAAAATAACTCTGCTCGACGTACACAACATGAATCATTTTTAATGAAATCATTAATATTATTTTTTTTTAAATCTATATAGGCTACAAATAGCCTAGTCTGTGTATTTATAGCTAACCACCCTTTCATGTAGGCTACATCTGTATATTTGTTTTATATATATAAGCCTATTTTATTTTTTTTACTACATAAAAAAAGCAAACAAAGCATGTCATACGTAACTGTAAAAAAAAGTTACTTTTTGTCTGAGATTACGATCAAATGCAATCCATATCTAAATCAAGCAAACACTAGCTCTCCTCCAGACCACCTCGAGAACTGTCTGCATGAATCCTCAAGCCCCACATGAGATCTATGATAACAAGTGCAAACAGAGAGGCTTTACACTGTTAATAAAAGGTAAGCTTAATCTGTCAAAAGAAATGTTTTCTCCAAAGGAACGTGCCCAAACTGCAAAGCAGCACACAACAAATCCGCCCCACTCCTCGTACGTCCCCCTCATTCAGATAGACCCCTTCAGCGAAATCCTGCCTGAGAGCAAGTCTATTTTCTCACACTTCTCATTTCAATGCTCACAACCATGCGTCCATACCTTGACTGCCACCGACGAGCAATCCGAGGAAACAGAGGACGGTCCGAATCATTTTCAGCAGGTCCTGATGGACAGCGGCCAGTGTTCGAAGTGAGTTGAACGGACGCTGGACGCTGGTTCTCCCTCTCCGCGCGTGTCAGTCGCTGGCGCGCACGAGCTCGCTCACTTCTCACTCGCTCACTGTCTGCCACAGACGGGATCTGTTGAGGAGCTGTAAGCAGCTGCCTCAATGCAGTACTTTTTTCAAATGCGCCGAACCAGCCCAACCTACCAGCAGCAGTGCACCTCGACAGGTAGAAACCAATGCCCATCATCAATTCAGTCATAGGTATTGATTATTCAGCAGCCTCGCATAAACAGTGGAGTCCTGAAGTCTAAAACCACATAAAACATCTGATATGTGTTTTCCCATTTCAACGAAAAATTTATGATTTTGAAAAAAAAAGAAAGAAAAAAAAGCATAAAGTAAAATATTTAGATCAATAATCAAATAAGAACATTCGTGATCACGTGAACTCCTTAGGACAAAAAGTCAGATGTTTTTGCTTCCAAATCATTCTCAAATCATTTAGCATTTTTATTCAAATTTTGTGAAGAAACAAAGTCATATTTACAGATTAATGAAATAGGCTGAATAAAATGTTTTGGAAAATAATGTTAACACTATGAAAAATCAAGTTTAGTGCATTGCATACACATGCAGTATATGATGTTCCATATTATATATGGCATATATAGCTACACACACACACACAGACACACACACACACACACACACACACACACACACACACACACACACACACACACACACACACACACACACACACACACACACACACCTTTAATTCAGAGAGTTCTGCTCACTTAACCATTTCCCAGGCTCGTTGGCTTGTTTATCTAATTCCAGACAGGAAACTTAAAACCCTCCAAAGACCTCCATTGGGCCATTACATCAAGCTACATACATAAACGTATTCATGTAGGGTCCACTTGGTGTGGGGGGAAAAAGAGAAGTGATAGGGTGTATAACTTCAAGTGACTACAAAACTCAATTTGTTGGTCCCTGTTGACAGGTATGACTCAAAACTTTGCATGGGTCAGAACATGATACTAGAATCACCAAAACCTACAAATGACTGCACTGCATTTCTCTGTTCAATAATAGCTTTTATAAGTTGAGTTTTTATTTACTCATCGCAGTAAGCACACACACACACACACACACACACACACACACACACACACACACACACACACACACACACACACACACACACACACACACACACACACACACACACACACACACACACACACACACACACACACACACACACACACACAAATAAAAACCGGTGGTAGGAAAAATATATTTGACTTTAAAAATTCTTCCTTCACCTTGACATCCTCTTTCCTGAAGAGAGGATGAGATTCTGGAGGAGAGGCTTAGTGTATGTTTAGGTAAAGCACAGCTATGGTTGTGTTTACCTGCAGCTTAGCCATGTTTGTTTATCTAAGGAGATGATGTAGGCACTGTCATGCAAAAAAAAAAAAATGCTGTTGCATTAACATGGAGAAGAGCCATGCAAAGAGCCAAAGGAGAAAAGCATTCATCATTCGAGGAACAGTTCTTTCAGTTTCAACACATGATGGTTTGTAGGCTCATCTATATACAGTTAGTAGAGTCCTGTGCAATTGTCAACATGTAAGTATTTTAAGTCTCAGCTACAATAAGTCCCAGTAGATGGAATGCTTGGAATTTCTAAGAATGCATTTTTGGCAAATTCCTGATCGCACTCCATTTGTGCATGCTTAAGGTGAAAGAATAGAATTTATCAAAGAGAAAAGTCGTTGAGTGCAAACAATAGCCTTCCACTTTGATAACAAAGGCTTATTCACATGAGTTCCAGGATGCAAGGTTTGCGGCTGAACTGATAAGACTCACCTTTGGCTCCATTATAATCACACACACACACACACACACACACACACACAGTCAGCTGAATAGCCGTGTTCCTTTAAGGATCTTAACGTTAAATGTACCTCAAGCAAATCTCTGTTCGGCTCCACGTCGTTCTGTTTCATGGACGTTTCTGATCTATTGAGAACAGGGGGGTGGGGGGGCAGAATCTATAAAACAGAAAGCAGCTATTTCAAATGGTGACTTATTCATGGCTGCATGGTCCGCTTCTATTGGGACACACTAAGGTTGATCTTTGAAATGCATCGCATTAATGCTTCCGAATAACAGAATACAAATGACAAATTTAATGATCTATGAGCATATTTTGAAGGACTGATGGAAATGGACAGAGCCGAATGCATTTTTGGGTGTAATATAGATTCAACAGTTGTTTTCCAAATGAAGTTATTATGCTTATTATGCTTAAAAGCTCCATGATGAAGAGGAAAACCTCTCAATTTCAAGCTCTTCTGCGCCTTACAGACACAACACTTTGTAACTCTCTAGATAACATCATTAATGATTATAAGTGGAATGAATACTTTGTCACAGTCAAATGCTCGGCATACAAGCCACATATAAAAGGAGCTTTAAACAGGACGCTGAGACACACAGACAGTGTAGATACGAGGTTAATGAGTCAGGGAGAATGAGAGGCTGTGATTAAGAGGTTCCTGCATATCACAGGCTAGCTCAGAGCATTTTCTCTACCTATGTGTGGCTGGAGCATAGAACCATGAAACAGAATACAGGCCATAGAAACTTCCTGCGTACATGACCAAAACTTAGAGGTTGTACAAAGTCAGAAATGTTGATTTAAGCTTGAATTTCAAGAAAGATCAATCCAGAAATGTTCTGTCACGTTTTTGGCCAAGGCAGAGGGAAAGTTGAACTGAGAGTTGCAAAGTCATTTCGTACTATAAAATCAGTCATTTATTTTAAACAAGAAAATAATTAAAACAGCAGTTCTGTGATTTTGCTATAGGGTCACACACAGCAGGTAAAGACAATGCAAAATGCAATTTATTAAACACAGAACCACAATTATTTTTAATTTAATCATTATTCATGTTCATTATTTTATTTATTTATTGCTGTGAATTATTGACTGCTAAGATGATTAAAGCTATTGAAATTTAGGGCACAATTAGAAAACAACATTTAATAACTAATTAATACAAAACTATGAATTGTTCTTACTATTGTTGGGCTCATGCAGTTCATAATATTTCATACATTTAACATGTAATGAAAAATTGTATATAAATCAAATAAATAAAAGATAAAAACATTATTAAACAATATAAATAAATGTCTTCTCAATTCTACAGTCATCTCTTTATAAGAATGGCATTTCACAAGGCATTAATACATTCTCACAACACACAGTAATTAATTATGGTCATAATACATACTGTACATGGACCCCAAAAAGTATATGGATGCTTAAGCCACACTTATACAAGAAGGAATAAAAGTGTAATCTGCTTAAATTACAAAATATCAAATCAAATTATTACTTTTAACCAACTGGTGTATATAGGCTATGGTTTTTCATTGTATTTAACTTTTTATGTTATGTTAAAAATTTCATTTAGTTTGATAATTTTATTATCTATTGCATTTGTATTATTTTTTTAAGTGTAGCCTAATAATTTAAGAATATACAGTATGTAGCTTTATTTAAAAAATACTGACTTGACTTGAAAAGATTTGAGTAAATTTAAAGATTCTGATTTTAAAGATAGAAATTTTAATGGTTTGGTCAATTTTAATTAAATTAAAATTACAGTTACACAAAATATTAAAATATTTAAGTGGAGTTTAATTTAATGTGGACTCAAATGGAATAAGTTGACAGAACTTATAAATAGTTTTTTATGCTTAAATGGTTTGAGTTACCTCAACTTATCGTCTACATTCTGTTTTTCACATATTTGAAAGCCAAAACGATGTATTTCTGTCCACAAATACATTAACATTAACTGATTCTTGACATTTGAGTCTTACTACATCATGTATTCTATACTCCAGTTTTTGTGAGCATCCCTCTTAACTTATGTTGCATCGTTTCACACCACATTGCTTGTCAGACGCTGAACTCATTCTCGGCATGTCAGACGTCAGCGGCCCCGTGTCCTAACAGCCTATATGCTCAGAGTCAGAGCCAGAGAGCTGAGACTGAAGAGGAGACACATTCATCAATAAGCCATTAGCAATCCTGCATTGAGCATCTGCAGCCGAAAGCTCCTTCTTACAGCCTCATTCACTGCCTATCCATTGATCCTAGCATGTGTTAACTGAACAGAAACATAGGCACGACATCAGTGACATCGTCACTGAGCCACTGAGCTGGTGATTGGCCATAAGGGAGGGCCAGAAAAGAAATAATGATAATGAGCTGATGGTTTGTGAGACATAAAATACATCATTTGTGATTTTAATATATTAATATATTAAAATATTAATACAATTATACAGAAAATATGCAGATAATAATGTTAATCCAACTGAACATAATTATATTGATCATCTTATTCTTATTGGCATCTGTAGTTCCATGAAGAACCTTTAACATCCATAGAACCTTTTCACAGCTTCTCAAAATGTTTTTTTTTTTTTCAAAATGAATTGTTTGCTGAAAGGTTCTTTGGAAAAACAAAATTGGTTCTTCTATGGCAATACTCCCCTTTAATATATTTATTAAATATACAGTATATACAGTACAATTTTGTTTGTTTTATTCTGTTTTCTTTTGTATGAATCTTCTAACAAAAATCTAAAGAAATATATTAATACAAATAATAATATTACTGCAGTTATTATGTGATGCATATTTCATCGTAAAAAAGAGACATACTGTGTGACAAACTTAGTATGGCCTATGAGGAGCAATATATATATATATGACCACAGACATGACCAACCATACATAAAATACACCGTATATACACACATTGTACACAAATAGGCAAACCATCCTAAAAAGACAAACCTTCAAAGAATTACTTTTGACACTTTAGATTATTTTATTCTGTGGAAGTATGAGGTTTCAGGCTTAAATGTATAATTTAAAAGTTAAATTTTACCACATATAATTAGACCTAATTAACTATGAAGGACAAATAAAAAGATTTTGGCAGTCTAGCACACCAATTATCATGACATTTTCTCTCACCGAGATTGCATTTAATTATCACCCTCTTTCCTTTATATCTCAGAAACTAAACCATCAGAGCAAAAGGTATTTTTTATCGGTCACATTTTCCGTTGAATGCTTATCATTCTTGTCACTCACCATGTCTTTCCTCAGATGACACTTGGGAGTTTCTGCAGCCAGAATACAAGCTCTTAAAGATCTGTCCATCTCTGTGGCACAGTCACTTTCACACCTTAGCTCAGTTTATAATATCAGATGAATTCATTTAAACAGCAGTCTGTTGGTAATAAATCCTTTCTCTTTGGATAAACCAGCCTGCACAGTTTAATTGTTTGTTTCACATTAATACATACACCTTAGTTAATACTATTGTTTGTAGAGGATGTTAATGCATCTAGGCAATGCAACATAAAACATTTTTTAAAAAAAGAATTAAAAAAAATCCTCACTTGTAATAATACACATGTTGTAATGTTATTAGGAACTTTAGAGATCCATCTAAACTGTTGCGCAAAAAAAGAATGAAAGAATGAAAGAATGAATGAAAATTCTGTCATACCCTTACGGAATATAGTCCCATTTTAATCCTTCTGCACTATAATCTGGGAATTCCTTTCTACTGTAACATGTTTTAAAAAAATATATATATATATATATATTTTTTTTCTCCACCCAAACTTTGGGACACACATCTTGGGGTTCACTAGTTCTTGTCACGCCCATATCCTCCCACAACCCGCCATCAACCCCACACTGTGCCCTATCTGCCATCTGTCTCATCCAATGCCAGCAATAAACTGTAATAAAATGTTTCATACATATCTACATCCCAACCAATGCACATTGCATGTATTCCTATTATAGTAATTGAAATGATTATATTTAATTGAACAACAAATTAGTCAATATTAGCCACAGTGACATTTTGGGTAAGTGTAAAGGTTGCTAAAGCAATGTATTGCCTAATAATTGCATCTTAAAAATTCAAACATTGGCCACTTTTGTGTGTGCTGGCTTTTGTGAAAAAGAGATTTAGACATGTTTTAATGTTTATTTTAACACAAACCATACGGATTGCATTTCCTCAAAGGTTGATTTTGGATCCTTGTGAAGTCCAACTCTTTTTTCATCTTTTTTTTTTCTTAAACCAGAGCTCTCTGTTTTGATGTTGAGCTGCAGACTGACATTTCTAACAACAAGAGAGAGTGAGAGAGAGAGAGAGAGAGAGAGAGAGAGAGAGAGAGAGAGAGAGAGAGAGAGAGAGAGAGAGAGAGAGAGAGAGAGAGAGAGAGAGAGAGAGAGAGAATGGGCAAGTGTTAGAAATAGGGTGTTAGATGACTTGATGCTGGTAAATAAACAACTTTAGTCCTTTTACACTGATTAAAAAAGACTTAGAGCAAAGTCGTTGAGATTTTCCGTTCTGTCAAAGGCTAAATGAAGATGGATGAATGACCCGCAATTTAATGTCCACAGAATTAGACTTGAGAATCAGGCCCATCTAAAGTCTTTGTCAATGAACCATTTATAATAGTGACGGTGTTGTCAGATGGACAGGTTAGATTTGCTGAGACTGTATTTCCTCCTCCTATGCACAAAGCACAAAATCCAGCATTTACGGAAATGTAATTCTATAATGATCCACCATTATGTTGTATGCCATTAGGTTCCCTATAATGGACGATGTTGTAGGCTATAGTGTTGGCAAAGCATTTCTAATCGATCATAATTAGAGATCATACGCTTCACCATTCATCCCAAGGGACGAAGTGTCAGATGCACATGTTTCTGATATCGCCTGAAATGCCACAGAATAAACCTGCATGTGTTCAAATGCCAGATAAATCCAGCATTGTCTGTAAAATTACGCAGAAATTCAATGTTCACCCTGACTTACCACAGAACAAGCCGTTTAACTCTCTTAAGGTCATATTCAATACATGCACAGCAAGAATGCTCCATTGTGCAGGCAAAGCTAAATTACTTTTATTGTTGAAAAGATTTCATAGCATTGGGGTCAGTAAGATTTGATTACTTAAAACTTTTTAAAAGAATGTAAATTTTTATACACTCACCTAAAGGATTATTAGGAACACCTGTTCAATTTCTAATTAAAGGGGTACTTCAGCGCTGGGAAGTATTATTTTTGAATTTGGTGCCTTCTAGACTGAGAAAACACAGAAAATATATTTTTGCCTCATGGGGATGAAAGAAAACAATTCCCAGAATGCATTTCGCTGCCCTCCTACTCTAACGACGGCTAGTCGGCTACAGGATTACTGGATCACTTGCCTACCACGTTCATTTTCAGAAAATCAGTTCAGTTAGAGACACAACAATTAAAAACTGTACGTGTCTGTTCGATATAATGCGAGTGAGCCGATTGAGCGTCACGGCACAAACGCAGCAGGATCGGATTACATTCATCACATTGGCTGAGGTAATCGCGGGATTCGCGGCTGTGGCTGCATTCACAGCGCGTGATGTCTGACGCATTTTCAGTTCATGTCTTTGGAAGCTTAACTTTCATAGGAAGTTCATTTTAAAAGTTGAAACACTCACTTTGCTCTCCCCCGCTCCGTTTACATGAATCTCCGTAGCTCCCCGAGCCTAGTGCTGTGAGTGCTGTGAGTGTGATGTTGATAACATGTGGAAATAGCTCCTCCTGCTGGCTGTAGTCTTTAGCCTCTGGCCAAAAACTCCTCCGATGATGCAAAATGACGATATTTGCGTCATCGGAGGAATTTTTCCAGAACTGAAATACATAATTCTCTCGTCTCATGGTAATATGAGGGGGGAAAGTACGATAATGTGAATATACTCCCGGGTTTCTACTGACATAAAGCTTAATGCTAATCGCTGAAGTAACCCTTTAATGCAATTATCTAATCAATCACATGGCAGTTGCTTCAATGCATTTAGGGGTGTGGTCCTGGTCAAGACAATCTCCTGAACTCCAAACTGAATTTCAGAATGGGAAAGAAAGGTGATTTAAGAAATTTTGAGTGTGGCATGATTGTTGGTGCCAGACGGCGCGGTCTGAGTATTTTACAATCTACTCAGTTACTGGGATTTTCACACACAACCATTTCTAGGGTTTACAAAGAATGGTGTGAAAATGGAAAAACATCCAGTATGCGGCAGTCCTGTGGGCGAAAATGCCTTGTTGATGCTAGAGGTCAGAGGAGAATGGGCCGACTGATTCAAGCTGATAGAAGAGCAACTTTGACTGAAATAACCACTCGTTACAACCGAGGTATGCAGCAAAGCATTTGTGAAGCCACAACACACACAACCTTGAGGCGGATGGGCTACAACAGCAGAAGACCACATCTGGTACCACTCATCTCCAATACAAATAGGAAAAAGAGGCTACAATTTGCATTAGCTCACCAAAATTGGACAGTTGAAGACTGAAAAATGTTGCCAGGTCTGATGAGTCTCGATTTCTGTTGAGACATTCAGATGGTAGAGTCAGAATTTGGTGTAAACAGAAAGAGAACATGGATCCATCATGCCTTGTTACCACTGCAGGCTGGTGGTGGTGGTGTAATGGTGTGGGGGATGTTTTCTTGGCACACTTTAGGCACCCTTAGTGCCAATTGGGCATTGTTTAAATGCCACAGCCTACCTGAGCATTGTTTCTGACCATGTCCATCCCTTTATGACCACAATGTACCCATCCTCTGATGGCTACTTCCAACAGGATAATGCACCATGTCACAAAGCTTGAATAATTTCAAATTGGTTTCTTGAACATGACAATGAGTTCACTGTACTAAAATGCCCCCCACAGTCACCAGATCTCAATCCAATAGAGCATCTTTGGGATGTGGTGGAACGGGAGCTTCGTGCCCTGGATGTGCATCCCACAAATCTCCATCAACTGCAAGATGCTATCCTATCAATATGGGCCAACATTTCTAAAGAATGCTTTCAGCACCTTGTTGAATCAATGCCATGCAGAACTAAGGCAGTTCTGAAGGCGAAAGGGGTTCAAACACAGTATTAGTATGGTGTTCCTAATAATCCTTTAGGTGAGTGTACTATTCAGCAAGTATGCATTAAAGTGACCCTATTATGGTTTTTCGAATATTCCCTTCCTAGCTGTGTGTGTATTATACCGGTTTGTGAATGTAAACATTCTAAAGTTGAAAGTGCTCAATAAATAAAGTTATTGTCTCTCAAAAGAAAGAATCGACTCTGAACCGTCGTCTGTTACTGTTCTAAGTCACTAGAAAACACATTTACATAATGCCTGTGAACAACTTGACAAATCCTCAAAAGTAATTTTATTGACGACTGCTTCTCAAATCTCTGAGTTCAACGTAAGAATTGCAAAGCGTTTGCTCTTGAAAGATCGGTCAGTACCCAGTTTATTTGGACCAGCTTGCTCCTCAGAATCACAACCTGTAGTATGAATAATTATTGATGTATATTTTCTACCGGGTGTTCAAAATACATAGTTTTGTGTTTTATATTGTCTAAGTTGCTGTAATAACTCTATTACCTAAAACAGGCTATTAATGCAGATTGTCTGTCGTTACTATGAGTAAAGATAAAGGATTGATCAAGATTTATTTTACAAACTTTAATGTTATCAGTCATTCACATTATTCTCGGCTAACGCACCATTATTGATACAGTTCCTGCACATGCACCGCAATAAATTAGAAATATAGATAGAAGCTCAAAATGATCATATTTGGAAGAAAAAAATTATCAGACAGGATTCAAACATTCAGAAAACAGCTATTTATCTAGACTAACAACTTTTTTTTCACTCTCTCTCTCTTTTCTCTCTCTTCCTCTTCAGCCTCTCCTCTGTCTTTACCTTCCTTTTCAGCACTCATTTGCTATACTTTCAACCTCAGCTTGGAAACAACTGACCTAGCGCAGGAACAATAACTTGTGCTCGTGAGAGAAAGTCATTCTCTTCTCGATGATTGGCCGAGAAGACAAACTTGAGGTGAGATGTAAGACATGTGTAACACCACGTTCTCCTCATAAACATGCCGGTACTGGTAGATGTAGGATCCACAGCTAGATCAATGAGTATTGAAGCTCTAAGACCATAATTTGAAGTGTCACAAAATTCAGAAATGATTGTACATTATGGTATTTTTCATCGTACATCGTACATAGGTCAAAATTATTGTACAAATATGTACAATTATGTCTGGCAACACTGCTTCCAACAGGTGCTGTATTAGAATGATTTCTAAAGGCTGGAGTAACAATGCTGAAAATTCAGCTTTGTCATCATTGGAATAAATTACATATTTAAATTTATTAGATTAGACATAGCTTTTTAAAAATATTTTATGTAATAATAATTGAAAGAAAAAAAAGCATCCTTTAAAATAATTAAACAATCTTACTGCCCGTAAACTTATTTTCCCAAAAATTGCTAACTTGGCTACAACATTGACCTTATCCTGATACTGTATATTAGAAATAATACTTTATTTTAGTAGAGCTAGTGCAGAGATTAATTTCATGAGCCCTCCAACAACATAACATTGAGTCTGAAGGTTACACGGAGGACAGATCCTCGTCACCATTATTCCACTGCATGAGTTAGTGGATTTCCATAGATTTTCTTCCTTTGGTTAGTGTTCATTATAAAAAGAAGTAGCACTTATCAAAAGTAGTTATGTCCACAGACTGCAACAATAAGAGTCTAACCAGAGGGAAACTTCACAGTTAGACAACTGGACACAAAGAACTTTTTTCTTATCTACTTCATAATTAATGTCTATGAATTCATATTTATCTTCTTTTCATTTGTTTTTCAGCTAAGTTTGAGCCTCCAGCATGTGCTGTTTTGAAGATAACAGTGCACAGCTATAGACAAGCATGGCAGCCCTTTATTCTGAAAATGTTTTTGTTCTTCTTTCATGCCTACAAAATGATGATTTGCTTTAATAGGGCACATGAGCGTTTGTCCAGTGATCTCCTTTACTTCGTATCTCCACATGTTCCTGGATAACGTGATCCGGCTCTACTCAACCGCCATGTCCATCAGCCATAGGATCTTTTGATCCCTGTGATGTGTAATTAACACAGAACCAGATGTTGCCATCTTTAATACGTGGCATTAATGTTCTTAAGAAGGATTTACTAAATTGGGGGTGTCAGCAAGATGTTTCCAGAGACCCAAACTAATTTCTTCGCATGGACTGATGAAGCTAAAAATGTCTCCCACTGTCCATCTGTTGTTGAGGGTCACGGCCTAGTCCTCTCTACCATTGCTAATGCTCTTAATTTTTGCCCAGCAATGTCTTTTCACTACATTCACAGAGAGTTTAAAGGGCCAGAGGTCCCATAAGCCCACAGCAGGAGGCAAATCAGCCTGAAACCTCATCAATTAGAGATGCATGCGAATGGAAAAACAGCCATGGGAAGATGCTGTGAGAGGGTAGGTGGTGTTGCTTTAAGCATTTCAAATGAATGATGTCAGTGTTATTGATAGAAATTCAAAGAGAGTACCAAGGTTATGATCTGTGGTCAAACTGGTTTTAGAGGATTTGGACAGTGGAAAAAACATTTGCATATTTGCTACTCACTGTCAAGCAACTTCATATGAGATTTAGACATCTGCCTCCAGTGGGTGGAAAGTTTATGAAAAAGTTCACCCAAAATTCTATAATAATTTACTCACCCTCATGTCATTCCAGGCCTGTATGCCGGTTTAATTTCCATTTTACACAATTTTGAAGAAACTTCACGCAGCTCTTTTCCATACAAAAGCCACGTCTATTCATCACCTAAAAAGACCAAAAAAAGTATAATAAAGTCCACGTGATGCATATTACCTGTTTTGTTTTATATGTGTCATACAATAGCTTTGTGAAGAACTGACTTAAGTGAACTGGTGTGACTTTACAGTAATACGTAGGCTCAAACTTTTTTGAAATAAATTGTATTTAAAAAAATGTATGCATTAGGCATAATTCTCACTGCAAAATTTTTCAAAGCTCAATTTTTCTTTCGGCAAGGTCAAAAACAGCATTTTATGGCATTGTCATTTAGGTTCACGGGACTGGTTCAAAAGAAACGAGGGCTGCTTCCGAAATTGTATACTCTCTCTGTAATATTTTGTATAAGTAATTACTTCACGACTGCAAAAAAGGCAAGTTCTATATAGTTTGAATGTGTGTAGTTTGAATGTAATCTGGACATACATTCACCATGTTGTCATTAACACATCAGCAGCATCGGTTACATCACTTCATGGGATAGTAAAGTGTACAGAGCCCTTAAATGACCCCTGTCATTACAACGTGATCTCACTAAAATACGTGAGTATTTTTACGTAAAGTGTGATTCTACTACACATACATTTACTTACGTTTTCACACACAATAAAACGCATACAATACTGATTTATTGACAGCACTAAAATGTACAATATTGACGTATTGACAGCACTAAAATGTACAATATTGACGTATTGACAGCACTAAAATGTACAATATTGACGTATTGACAGCACTAAATTATTTACGTGAACGCGTGTTACCAGCCACCGCTCCCATGCATTAATATCATAATTGTGGCATTAATATTGTTTATTTTATGTTTTCAGTCGCATTTATTAAAAGCATTTTACTAAGTTAATCTACCTAATATAAAATAACATTTTGCTCTGTTTGTGACTTCTGCTACAAACTCATTTCGGATGACTAGATAATGTTAAAAGAAAACTGCATTTTAAAACCTTAAGATGACTAACATTCTTGCCAACCATTTTGTAGTATTTAAGTTAGCTTGTTGTTTGCCGTGAGACATAAAAAGGCGTTTTCTCCTATTCAGCAACTGGCGATCACAAGATACACCAAAACACAACATCAATTCACAAAACACAACACTTTATTCGTTCGCTGTAATCCAAATCGTTAGAATCCATATGTTTGCGAGAAACAAATCCAAATTGAGCTCTTTATCCAGTGATCTTCATCTCCATTAGCCTTCCATTAGTCTTCATCTCCTCTCAGTAGCGCGACCGTAAACATCAAATCTCGTGCTCATAGAATTCGAATTTAAAAACGCGCCTCATGAAGCGTTACGACA